>WBMY01013254.1:61415-157875 GCA_013397315.1 Donacobius atricapilla | reverse complement strand
TTTTTAATGTTTTAAAGTTAATGGGATTGCGATACGTCTGGCCTGAAGAGGTTAAAAAATATGATTGAGCTATTGTTAAGTAGCAGGAGCTTTTATTCTGTGGAGAGGCGGTCTGGCAGAGCTGCCGTATAGGACCCTGGATGCATTTCCCCTTATCCTGCAGTCGTCTTTTCCCTGCTTTGCGGGTCGTGTGTCCCAGTCCCTCTTGCTGAAGGAGAAGCCCTTCAGGTCTCATCCTTCAGGTAGCGCTGACAGACCTGAGGCACTCGTTTCCTTCTTTCTTCGCAAGCCACCCTGCTCCAAGTATGAGGGAAAAGGACCTGAAACAGACGAACGTTCAGCTGGTTTCCAATACGGTCTCTCTTTAGTTGGCTTTTTTCCTCCTTTGATTATTAATTGGCTGACACAGAAAGAGCTGTGGCCTTGCTTTTTTCTTTTAATGTTTGCTGGTATTTCAGCTGTTTAATAACTCTGCCCAGAGAACCCGATGACTTATAGGTGTTTTGAAAGCTGTGTAATAAGAGCCTACTAATAGTCATCTTTTGCTACTGTTTCATTCTTGGAGGGAGCAGTCTTTGCTGCTGGAGAGTTGCAGTTCAAATTTCCACAAGCGTTTGTTGCCCGTGCCTCTAGCTAAATTTATAAAGGAATTCTGTTGGCTTGTGTGAAGCTAAATCTGGCTGTAGCAACTCCTGGCTGTACAATTCACTGTGGCTGGCAAGGCACAATATATAGCTTCCCTGAGATTTATTTTTAGGGTTTTTTTTTCCCGCTGGTTTGTGTGGGGCACGTAGTTGTCATAATTTTGGGAACTCTTCATCAATGCGTGTGTGAGTACTTTGGGATGAAAACATAAGAGTTATGCTAAGGTTAGGAAATGTATTAATAGGGTGCTTGTCTTGAAAATATGAGAAGGCAGTTTGAGATTGGCCTCCTAATGAATATTGGTATTGTTCTCGGGTCCATGCAGATGCTTAGCTATTAAACTTGGACTCTACTTCTGCTCTGTGTTTGCAGTTGGCAAACTAGAAATGGTGCAAAACACTCTGATAAAAGGTTCGGTTTTAAATGTGTTCATTTATGGGAATGCTGGCTGTTCTCACAGACCTAGAGAGCCCTAAGCAAACAACGTCTACCTGTGGCCACACAACTGAGTGCATCTCTGCAGAACTATGCTATGATTCTACCATTAGGTTAAGGTGTCATTTTTCTTGTTGTTTTACTTTTGATTTTCCAAAAAAAGAGAAAAGAAAAAAAAATAGGTGTGTAGCCAAGTCAGTTTGTAATTTATAGTCTTACTAGATAACATCTTGCAAAGACAGCATTGACTTGATTTTTAAATGGAAATCTGCAAGTAGTGAACCTAGTTTGTTGGCAGCTCTCATCACTTCAGGACATCTGCTAATGTGTTCTTCTTCCTTGGGCAGGATGTGAGACTACAAATTAACTGTCTAGAGGCATACTTTGAGACTAAAGTGTTTGATTGTGAGGCCATGGAAAAAGGTAGAAAGGGTTTGGAGCTAACTAACTGAGCCTGCCGATGTGGAAGTGAGGTTTTTTTGTCTAGGTAGGTTTTTTTATGGGGTTGTATTTTGGGTTACTTTGTAGTTTTGTTTTGTTACTTTATTTTAAACCTTTGTTGCGACCTAAAAAGTTAAAGCTAGATGGAAAATGGAAACATCTGCTTACTCTAAGTGGCAACTAGTGTGTTTGTGTACTTTTGGCTACTGTTATTTGTGTAGGTTGGTATGTTTGAACCTTTCACTGACAGTCTTTCATGTGGCACTGGTGATAGTATTTTTGTGAAGTCATTTGGAGCAGTATGCATGTTTGAAAGCCTCCTTGTGTGCATTTATTTGGATTGGGTTGTTGTATACTTGTTGTCCTCTGCCTTTCATATGCTTCTGATTTCTTGGCTCCCATTCAGGAAAGGCTTTTTAAAGCCCTGCTAACCCTGCTACACATAGGGCTGTAGCAACTGACAAAGGCATTTACTTGAAGTAGTGCTTTATTGTCTTTGAATGCAAACTCAGCAGCGCAAAGCTGGTCTGTTTCTTTAACGAGAGAACCCTAACAGAACTGGAACTTGACATTGGCTTCTGTAATTTTATCTTGCTTTGTGGTAGCATCACCTATACAACTTTTAGGCTGCGGTGAGATCAACACAGAAATGGGGGGATCAAAAACACAGTTACAAAATCTGCTCTTAGTAATTCTGAAGAGTAGATCCACAGATTAGTCTGAGATACTGCTACTGAAAAAAAGTTTCTATATGGAGGTATCATCTCTAAAATTGTCACTAAAAAGGACCAATCCTAAACCAAAGCAATTCTTAGGGAGGGTACTATGGAATAGATGGAGCTTTTTTTATTTTATCTCTAAATTTTTAAAAGAAATCCAAAATAACAGTGTTTTAACAGATACTTAGCCCAGTTGTTAAAGTATGCCAAAGACTCATTCAACTGTTGATTTTTATTTATTTATTTATTCATTTTCTTCATGCTTGGTTGCCATTCCAGCAATTGCTGGGCACCACTAAGTTTCTACTGGGCAAACCAGAGCTGCAGCTCTTGGTCTTGGAAGCATGAGGTTATAAAGAGGAGAGACCACACTTCTGGGTGGTAATATGGCCCTGTCATGTACCCCAGCTCCATAAGGTCAGATGTGCTAGATCAGGAAATAATAGGAATATCCAAGCTGATGAAGGGAGCCATTTGCTGGCTCCATTTAGAAATATTTCTCAGATTAGACATGTATAAAGCTGTGGCAGTTATAAATTAGAACAAAGGAATTAATCTGATGTGCATTCTCTTTTGCATTCAGTTGAGTTGAGAAAGAAGGTTCCTGAGTTAAAGAAACATGTTTTATTGATACGCTAAATTAGTTATGGCTTTAAGTTACTTTGCCATAAATTTCTTAATAGCCAAATATAGTGCACAGATATTTAGCTAGAATGTACAATAGAAGACAGAATAATAAAGTATGAAAAAATGCAAGTTAATAATGTAATGTCTACTGAAGACATTTGGAGAGATCGTGATCCTTTTATAATAAGCTGGAATTTTTTCTGGTGGGGACAATGAGGATGTCTTACCACTACTTACTCTAAATGACATTCTGCATCTGTAGAGTTAAGAGGAGGAGGTGGGGGAAAAGAATTTTTGCAGCCCTCAGCAAAGTCTGGAGTGACAGAAAGGCTTGCAGAACTGCTGCTGAATGGTTAATTGTGAGAACCTGCATTTCTGTCACTACACATAAAAAGTTTTAGCTAGTAGGACTGTCAATGAGAAAAAAAGTGGAAAAAAGTGTTATTGTTGTAAACTTAGAATGCAAAGGATGTGGAGCCTAGATTTCCCCTCTACTTTAGAAAAGCCTCATACATCACAGTGAGTGGTGGAACCACAAAACTGGCCTGGGAACAGGAATAAAGGGAATTAAGAGTAAAGCCAATCTTAGTGCAGTGGCAACAGTTACAATTTTAAGTACAGGAGTGTATTATATACATGGCTAAGAATACAAGAGGTGAATGTGAGCAGATTGAATTATAACAAAAATATCAGTATAGCCTGTTTGTATTCATTAATTTTCAAAGAAAGTGTGTGACAAACTGCCTCTCAGTGTTTAAAGTTTCCCAAATCACTTTAAGGATATAACTTTTTTGTTGTTGTTTTTTTTTTGGTATGGTTGTTGTCTCAAATAGGTTAGTCTAGCCTGTTTCACCAAAAGTTGAGTTTATATGAACTTGGCCTGAAATAGGTTAAACCATGAACTTGATTACAAATGCAGGAAAAGAAAGGGGCCAAGTCAGGGAGGACTGGGGAAGGAAATAGAGGGGGAAACCACTCATACTTATCAAGGAGGTCTGTAAGAAGCAGTTGTCTAGGCCACGTTACAAACTCTTAAACCTACTGTCATCTCTTGACTTGGGTGCCTCCTGAAGTGCGTGCGTGTGGGAGTGGTCACTACCTGTGTTTTCACTAATCACAATGCAGAGCATTGCTGTGAAAATACAAATCAAGGTGACAGTTTGAAAATTTATAATGCATTTGACTTGATTATTTTCTTCCTTCCTTCCTTCCTTCCTCAGCATGAGCTCCACTAGTCCTGCTTCCTAATGTTCTACAGGACCATGATGATTATGCTAGTGGAGGTTGCATGTGTTTTTTATGTGTAGTGAACAGGTATAAATTGGGTTGACAGCAGTTCCCATGTAAACTTTTGACTGAAGCAGTGCTAATTAACTTTGAATCCTATAAGTCTTGCTTGCCTGCTCTGAGTTTCAGACTGCAAGTGGTGCCAAGCCTCTTCCTGTGAGCATACATTCTCTAGAAACTTGTGTGTGAGCCCTGCCCAGACGCTTTAAAACCTAATTTAATGAATGATGACATTTAAGTATTTGAACCTTCGTATCCATTCAGCTGTTTCAGGATCATGCTCCAAGCATTAGTATCATTCAGCTACTGTTTTCTGCTGATTTGATGTGTGCTTCCTTTCACTGGAAGTACAGAACAGGAATTAAAGTATGTCATGGGTACAGTGATTGAATCACCTGCTCATTTGCTTGCTCACAGCCATTGTAGATAAAACCTTGGTACCTGGCTTGGGAAGCAGATGGCTGTTTGGGTTGTTACAAGGAGCAGTGTTGCGGACAGTGTAACAGCCAGTTTCTTTTCATGGCCATAGCTGACATCTTCCAACATAGTCATCTGGGTGTGGGCTTCAAGGTCGGCTTCTGCCTTTTACTTGGCCCACATAAGGAATCTCTAGCTCGTAGATATACTGCATAGGCTGTAGTGCTTGTACTTTCTCCCATGCTTCCCCCTGTGTTATGCAAAGTTATCTGTAAACACAGGCAAGTTTTCCTCCCTAACCCCCTGTAAACTCTGGCTTGTTAAAGTATTTACCCTCATGTATGCTCCCTAAGATTATGTACACTGTTTGCTGCAGCTTCTTTGTGATTTCTACATACCAGAATCAATGTCTTGTTCGGGGTTTTTTTTAAATTTCTTTTTCTGCGTTTGCACTGTGTACCCCAGAGAGTCCAGATCCATAGCTGAGGTCCCAACACATTTCCAAAAGCAGCAGCAGAACAACTCGCTTTCCACTGCTGCCACGGGTTTGTGGTACTTCAGTATAAAGTAACATAGTGCTTTGTGTCCTTGATGTCTGATATGGGGGGAAAATGATAGTTCCTTCTTTGTAAATAATCTTGAAAATAGGTGAAATGAAGAACTACTTATTTACACATCAGTAATCTTTATCATCACTTCAGTATGCACAGAGCTTTCCACTTATTGTTTTAAACTGAAACCAAGTTAATAGCAGAAACCTGGGTTTGGCTTACAAGCAGTATTGGTGCTGCCAAGATGAGTGTGCTTCATGCTCAAGTGCGTATGAAGCTTTCTCACTGTTTATTTTCCAGTTCCTTCTCACCATCCTAATAACATATCTTGTGAGTTTCCTCAGAGAGCTGTCACACCTTAGTGTCTGAGTGATATCATCACAGACTTCAGTTCAGAAACACTAATTTCTCTGAAGAATCAGGAGAGTTAGCCTATTTGAATGGTAGACAAAGATGTATTTAACAATAAATCATTATTGAATTTGGAGAGATAGTTTGCTTTCCCTCATACTCTACCAGCATGTGGTTTGTAACATCTTCTTTTTGTCAGTCTTTTCTGGTAACTGTCGGTCTCTCTCATGTTCTCTTCATGAATCTGAAGTCATAAATCTCTGATTTGCTTTATCTTGGTCATTCTGTGCTCCTCCTGCCTTGAAGAGGTTGCTGTCTGTGTCCTCCTGCTGGCAAACAGGACCACTTAGCCCACTCCTCACTAGATATAGCCTCTGAGAATCCTTGCCTTATCAGGTTCGTTGTACTGTGAAGGCTCTTCCGCCTTATGGTATGAGGAGATCACCTCCAGCATCTCCTCCTCCTGAGCTTGAACTTATTTACTCTTCTGAGCTTTTCCCAGATTTTTTGGGGCAAAGCTGCTGACTTAAATTCTTAAACTCTACCGGCAGTACCAAGCATTAGGCACAATGTAGATGTTTTGGTAAGCCACTGTAGAATACTGTGATCTGTTACTAAGTAAAAGTAAGGAATTTCTGAGGGCATTAATGGCCATTTAATCTCCAAGGTTTCTTTGTGATATATAGGGCAGTATCTTGACCTGCTTGTGTTCCTCCATTGCATTAGATGACATGGTTCCTAAATTGGTATTGGAGAGGTCGGCGCTAGGCAAATTTCTCAGGGGAAAAGGGCAGGCTTTCTGCAGACCTTCCCTTCAAAAATTGTTTTCCATTTTTTTAGAGCCTGCCAGCAGGGAAATCAGGACCATAGCATTAAGAAAACCCCACTTTTCTCTTGCTGTGAAGGACAGAGTGTTCCGCTAAGGCACAAGCCGTGCTAGGCAGATTTTAGAGCTGGTCTCCTGGTGCCAACTCATCCTGGTGATCTCAGTTACTGCAGTTTGCCCTTTGCCACTTCAGCTGCAGCAGCACTGTCCTTGGCACTGTGGGGTGTGCATTCTCACTCATGGCTGTGCATGCTGGCAGTGTCCCTTGTGCTCTTCATCTTTGGGCTAGTCTGTCCTGCTGCTGCCATGCACACTGCAGATCCAAAAGGAGCCACATTGAAGAAGTTCTTTCTGCCACCCTGCAGCAGAGGATCCCACTGATAAACAACCTCTGTTCTCAAACACAGATTTGGCTCAGGCCCCTTCAAAGCAGTTTGTTCATCCAAATCACAGAATAGGTGCTGACTCAGACTCCCACAAGGTCAAAGCAAGGAGAATAGGCAGGGGTTTTTTCTGTCCTGTTTTGGTGAAGATATGATGTGATTGGGATCTGTAATGTGCACTGGTGGGGTTTGGAGGAGAAAGGTTTTCTCCCAGACACCACTTCATGCTGTTTGGATAGGATAGGAGCTGTGTCTGCTTTTTAAGGAGGAATTCTGAAAAAACAAATCCATGATGATCTCATTTACTCTCTTCAGAAGAAAAGCTGGTCATCAACCTTTGTCACTGAAGATCTATTTCACTGAATCTCTTTCATTGGAGCCTCTGCAGGGGTCTGGATGCTAGGGCCATCTGGATGCTTCTTCACTGCTGCTGTTTTGTTGCGATGAGGAGTCTGCCCACTAAATGTTAAAGGCTTTTTTTCCTTTTGCTCTTCAAATCAACGTCAGTGTTGCACAAAGAGTTCTTTCAATATTTAATAGAGGATCAGTGATTCCCATCTCCTGATAATTTAAAGAAAATACACTGGGTTGGTTCCTTTTATTTGTTAATTATAAATATTGAGTCCTATGTGATTAGTTCTGATATCTGGATCAGAGTTACTTGTCTATGCCCATACTTGCCCAGTGCTGACTTCTTTCCTGGGGACAGTTGAGGTCATGCCAGGGATGGTCTGGAGGGGTTCTGGCAAAGACTCACTCAGCTGTTGACCTTGTTGTGCAGCTCATCTTTGTGCTGTTCACTGTTGTGAATGGGTAGAGTGAAAGAAACTCCAGGAGTGCTGCATGAACTTAGTCCATGAAATTAGCTTAATATGTCTGGGAAAGCTCTCAGCTGATTGCTTGTGGAATAAATCCGTTTGCTTGGGATGTGGCACATTTTCCGTCTGTTAGCTATGCCATGCAATGAGAAGGTGCTACAGCATGCGGCCTTCCTGTAAAAGCAAGCTGCATTCCTCAGCCAGAAAAGTTGGGCTTTAGGAACTGGCACATAGCTCAGTAATAGTCATGTCAAATAAATTTTTACTTTAGTCCTCCTCACTGATTAAACTTGCACAATGGTTTGCTGTCTAGTGCACGTGAACATCTACAAAGAATTTTATTCTGAGCTTTTCTTAGAGGGTCAGTACATGGAATTGTTTGGTTGGGGACTAGGTGAGAGAAGGAATGTTAATGAATGGAATGAATGTCTTGATATCCTACTTGAAATTGAAGCAAATTCCCACCTGTAAGTCTGTGGAACACAATTCCATGTAGTTGGGTGGCTCAGGCTTACTGTGGTCTTTTAGCCTAGCTGAAATGGGATAAGGAAATTCTTTACATGGAGAGATTTCACAGCTCAGACCCCATGCTTTGAGGGAACCTGTTAACTGGACTAAAGTGATGATGTTATGATAATGTAGCTTTCACCACCTTGTGTAGAAAACAAGGGTTATGTGTCATTTACACTTTTTTTTCCCTGAGTTACCTTAGGGAAACTGATGTGAAGACAGTCTTAATGTCCCTAAGGTATAAAGTAAAGCACCCATCCTCTTGCTGAAAATTATTTTGGTTGCCTCCCATGTAGAGTATACCTGAAAGGAGCACCTTAATTTTACTGCATTTTGAAAGGTAGTTTTCAAGCTTCTGGGCTTTTAATTTAATATTATAGTGTGAACTCCAGGTTCCAAAGTGTTTTTCAGAGGACAGCCAGACATTATGGTTCAAGTCAGTTTAGAAATCTGAGTGCAGGTTTCTTTGGTACTTTTGCTTCTTAAGCTGCTACTTGCTTGATGCTTTAACCCTATATATTTTCAAAAACTGATTAAGAATTAAAGCTTTTTGTTAAGAACTGTAATATATTTATAGACTAAGATTATTTTAAATCAAGCCAACTTTTAAAGATGAAATAGAAATTACAGGACAAATGACAGGATATTTGTTAATCACTTTCTTGAAAGAAAAATGCAACATCTTTTCTTCATTATAGTTTTTCTAGTACAAAGGTGTTCAGCTTTCTTACTCTGATAAACCACTGAATTGATAAAAAAAATTCACAGGATGAGGAATTTATTTTCCATACAGATTGTTCTGTTATATAATATAAGGATAGTAAAATCTGTAGAAAACCTTATTAGAAAAGTTAAAGGTTGATAGAACATTCTGTAGCATCCAAGAGCTTATACTTTAGTCAATTTGGATGTGACTGTAAGACCCTGACTCAGATCATCAGTTGAAAGGTTTTGGCAGGCCATTGTATCTGCTGGGGGTTAGAGAATATCTCAGCTTTTGACAAATAATTTTACCCTAGAACTAAGAAACAGTTATTGAAAAAACTACTGTCAAACAAGAGAGCCCCAGTAAAAAGTTTAGGCTTCTTTGNTATATATATATACATATACACACAAATTTGTGTATATTTAAATACTTGTGGTTGCATTGCCAGTCTGGTTTTCTAGGTTTCTTAAAGAAACTGGGCTCTCAAGTAGTTGAAACTCTGGAGGATTTGAGGCTAGGGAAACTTCCATGATAAGTGGAAGGTAATTATAAGTAGGATGGTAATTATAGGTCACTTTGCATTTCTGTTTTGCTTAATTTACAGTCTGAAGTACAGTCAGGTGGTTGGGCATCTGAGTGTTACAGTCTTTATCACAGGAACTTGGTGAGACTACTCTTGTATTTCCTTCTTCAGATTCCTAGAAATGTTAGTAGAGACTACTCTGTGTCTTCAGTTATTAAAAGGAAAAACTAAGTGAAGGAAATAAAATTGTCATTGTAGTTATCACTTAGTGATACCAAAAGAAAAAAATATACTCTTTTAGTCTGTGAAATTGCTGGTATTGTGAGTTTATTGCTGTAAAGATCACATAGATAAGGCGAATATATAGATATTTTATTAAAAGAAAATTTCAGATAGAGTAGTTTCTTGTGAACATTATACCCCATTAGCAAGATTGAATTGGTGGCATTACTGTTGAAGTTGAAAGTAGACCAATATTTTTTAAATGGGCTTTTGAAACATAAAATTTTGCCTATTTATGATTTGGTTCACCTAGACCAAATTAACTTGGACATTTAGCAGGGACTCTCATTTATTCTGGCATAAGAACAAGCATTGGGCAGAGCTTCCCAGTCTCAAAGAACTGGTGATGGTAAGAGGCCTCCATAGTGTTCCCAGCCAGCTGAATGCCTGAGGTATTTTGCCATACAGGAAATCAATTGCAGCTGAATGTGCACTGTTTCCACTTCAAGTATATAAACAGGCCTTATGATGATATAAAAAAAGAAGGAAGATATTAAATAGTTTCTTGAAAGTTCAGAACAGGAATATTTGATGTTCAGTTTCTGTGGATTCTTCACTGTCACCTATGGCTCAAGTCCATGGCACAGAAATAGCACAGAAGGAGAGGTGAATTAATGTTGGATGCTCTAGAAAAGGAAAATGCAAAGCAGTGTCTTAGAGAAATGAAAATAATAGAAAAAGGTATCCTTGTTCAGTTCCAGTTGCTATTCTGCTGTGACTGGGAGGGATTACAAGTTTAGCAGAGGGAATGAGTTCTCTCCCTTGTTAAACCAAAAAGTCCTCCCCATTTTTAGGTTTCAAGGCAGGCTAATAAATTTTGTGAGAAAAAGCTGCACCACAATTCTACCTAAATAGCTGGTTTTTGTGAAGTGGTAGGAGAAACATTATTTCTGTTCAGATATTTATCATGCCTTGTTGACCTTGTGAAAATACCTAGATTTGATGGAGGTACCTGGCAGATTACAGCAACCCATGTCTCTGATATACTTTATAGGCCACTGATAGTTCTTACCAGGGAAGTGAGGGCTCATTTGGATAGAGGTTTCCAGGCATTACAGATAATTAAGTTGAAAATCAGCTCTAAGAATTTGCAGAAGGAGTGTGGCCTGAAGCCCTTCGGGTTTAGAGCTTGGGAACCCAGCAGCACTTCCTTGCTTCAGTACATAGGCATACAGCACGACCATAGGTAAGCTGTCTGATCTAGATTTTTAAAGACATGTAGGTAGGCAGAGGTGGTAAAGGCTCTTAATGGGATTTTCAGAATCACATTAGTGTCTAATTCCTATTCAAAATCTGACTCCTTAGCTTGTCTGAACTGGATTCAGCCCTTGCTATGTTTTATTCAGCTGCTCTTTAGGACAGAACAGGAGGCATAGGTACAGCGAGCGTGACTTAGTGTGTGTGCCTAGGGGTGACTTAGGGGTGTGCCTAGACCCCTGCTGAGCTCTGCAGCTGAGCTCCCTTTTATCCTTTCACTAATTCTGTAATTTCCACCATCCTTTCTGCAGAATGCCAGAGATTCAGCGGAGGAGAGGAACATTGACTCCGTTTTGCCCAGTCTAACAGTGATATATTCGGTGAGTGCTCTAGCAGATAAATTTTTTTACTATTATTTTAACTTCTGGGTTTTTAAACTTTATTTTAAATGTGAGCTGATGTTTGATGTCCCTCTGACTGAGAGGATTACCATGCCTCAGGTTAACCGTGAAGGCTGCTTAGTATGCAAATCCACAGTAGGTCACTGTGCTGAACGGGCCTGGCGTGTGGGGTAGCCAAGTGAGAGGGTGTTCCTTATGTGCACACTAGTGGGGTTTTATGCTAATTAAATCAACTTGGGGGGGGCGCCTTGTTTCTGAAACTGAGGTTTTGCTAAAGATCTGTGGCTGAAATTCTGTTTGGTTGCTTGATTCTCTCCCTTGGAAAGTAAAAGTGCTACTTCCATGGAGAAACAATGGTCTCCCTATGGAGATAGGGAGATCCAGGACAACTTGTTCTCCTGAGGTTTCCTATGTTAGTCTATGTCATTTTAGTTTCTTTTTTAGTGATATAATTTTGTTTATATAATCTCACTGCCTGGAAGTCTTGGAGCATCTAGGGAATTTGGGAACGTAGGAAATGCAGTTTTACATGCCATACAAATATAAACTGATTGCAATAACTGATTTTATTAATTTGATTATTTGAAACAAATTGACATTCCAGAAAGCTTCACAATAGGGCAGGAAGGAGACTCTACAGAAAATACTGAATAAGAGAGCTTCAGGCAAGGTCCCTTTCTCCTCCTCTCCAACAAGAAAGATTCTTGGTGCCATCCTAAAAGAATCTTTCCTTCTCTCTGAAGAAAGCAGATGTTAAGTGGCTAACAACTTAGACACTGGTATTTGAAAAAACTTGATGCCTTATAGGTAATCTGCTTCACTCCTTCCAGTGCTAATGTTGAAACCAGTGTAGCATAGATAAGTTTATAATTTAAAAAAAAAAAAGTGCATTATGTTAATTGCCTCTCTAGCTTCTGTGACCTGCAGAGGGAATACTATAATAATACTATGATATATTAGACCACTAATTAATAATATTCTTCTACCCTACTGATAGTGGAGCATGTAATATAATTTTGTAGCATCTATTTATGATCCGATTGTGTTCAAATTTCTATGAAATTTTAGGAGAAAGGCAACTTTATTTTGACTCCAATGCTTTGAGATTGCATAACTGTAATAGAGAGACACTTGAGGGACTGTGTAGCTTTAGTTTAAGGCTGACATCTGACAAACATTAGTGAGATTTGCTTTCCTTTGGGTCCAAGGGAGAACAGTCTCTGCAAGTAGAAAAACATTTTGTGGAGGTTGCAAGAGGAAAGACCAGAAATTCCTCTTCAGTGTTTTCCAAAAATAGCAAGATTTGAATAAGGTTGCATATTTTAACATGCATTAGAGAAAAATAATTGGCGTGACCTAAATTCAGTACACTAGTTCTCTGTGTTATTTGCTGATAGTTATTTGCTAGCATATTTTTTCATCCACAAGTATGGAGGGGCTGTACATTCCCATCTTCCACTCAAGAAATAATTTTATTTATTTAGCTTGAAGTTTGCGCATATCCAAATGCATGCAAAGTATTTGCCTAGTGACCTTAGAGTGAATTATTTGTACAAACTCTTCCCCTTCCCTGATTGTCATTTGATTTCCAGTGTGCTGCTTGGCCTTGGTTTTGAGTTGCAGTGGTTTTATTTTGTTTTCATTATGAACAGGAAAGCTAACCAGACCATCAGACTCAAATAACCTTTTTTCTTAAAGTGGAGATAACGTGGATTGTGCCTGTGGCCTAAGATGCAGAGGATTTCCTAAGATTCTTTGGATCCTGGACAGACAAGCATTCACTGTGAAGTGCTTCAAAAAATTGTTGTGTCAACAAAACTGGAATGTGTTGAAATGTATCAACTAAGGGGATAAGGCATTCAAGGACTAGATGAAGTGCATATAATAAAGGAATTAATTTCGTGGGAAAAAGGAAGAAACTCAAAGTATGAAGACTGGTGTTCCATAAAAAGAAGAGCTTAATGGTTTAGGCAGATGCAGCTTTGAGGGACAGATGTTGAATCTTATCAAATAGCCACTGGTAATTTTGCCAAATTTGCTTTACATTTGCTTAAATTTTGAACTTCCAAGAATATTTTCATTCTGAAAAACTTTTGAGGGTGGAGGGGGAAATGTTTTCTGAAATTTGTTTCTATTTTGCTATTATCCATTTGACTTACATAACAATATTGTTTGTTTTTAATTGTTTCAATAAGTTAGTGGTTAGAATATCTTTCGAAAGATTAAAATGGGCTTCAGCATCTATTGAATCAGAACATGTTGTAGCAGAGAGGAAACATTAGATCAATATACTTTATTCTGACAATTCCGTGTGAGTTTTAATGTGCAGTGTGTTTATGCTAAAAGTCAATACATTAAAAAAATTCCTCGAGCATCTGTGCATCACTGAATGCTTTGTTTAGGTCATGCCTTTGGTGGTGTGAGGGCTTGCAAATCTGTGTGGGGGTGGAAAAGAATGATTCTATGCCCACATATGAGCTTTTCTGTAAGTCGGGTCTATTTTTGGTATGCAATGAAGCAGAGGTACAGAGCAAAAATAAGGGTTCAATTGCAGTGTGAAGGCCTGTAAAAGCTTTCCTATTGTGGGAAGTAGCTACCAAGCTCTTAGAGCAGTGGCATTAGTGTCCATGGGAATATTTGGGTTTTAATTTAGAATGTTAGATTAGGGCCTAATACCTTAATTAAGGCCAACATTTTTAATAAGTTTCCTGCAAACCCTTTGTGGCTGACTACAGTTGTGGAACAGACATAATATAAAGCCCATCTCTTGGGTTTTCTGTTGTTGGCAGTTTTATGAAAGCTGTCATTCTATTTCAGAGCGATGAAGCTGACCAGCAAACATAATCTTTAATGGAAGGTTCCACAGATCTGTCTAGATTTCTTAAAAATATTAATCCAAATAATTTATGCCAGTGATATATTGAAATTCTGTGTACCTAGTACATTTAGATTCATGTTTTTATAAAAAGTTGTGATAACTGTTTCAGAAAAGGCTTTGTTAATTGATAAAACAGCTTTTCCAGATAGAGGCTGCTTAAGTCTCTTGTCAGGTCCCATGTTTGGGATGTTCTGCTGTGAAAAGGAGTAAATGAATTGCCTGAAAATTTCATAAATAATATAATTAGGATGTTGTACAATTTGTAGACAAAGTGCTTTATTTTTTAAACATTTGTATATTAAAGTGTTGAACAAAAGTTCTTATATTTATTTTTTAAAAAATCCAAAGGAACAAGCTCACTCATGCCTGTGTGCTTTCCCCCTGCCACACTTGCTCAGAGTGGTCAGTCCTTTCCTGCTGCCATCTCCCATTGTTGCGGTCAAATGAAATGACCAAGGAGAAGTGTCCTTCCTTTTGTGTCCTGTAGATAGGGGTTCTTAATTGATGACTGCTGTTTTCTTTCTGGCAGAAAGGAAATGAATGGGCAGTAGTGATTATAGCACAGCTGTTGTTTTCTGGTGAGCATCCTGTACAGCAGTGAAACTGTCTTGAAGACTACTATTTTTTTTCTTTTTTTTCTTTTTTTTTTCTTTCCCTCTTTTTTTTTTTCTTTTTTTGGGGGGTGGGTTTGCTTGGTTTTTGTCCTGTTCAGGACTAGTTAATAGAGAAAGCATGGGTGACAGTATTGTTCCTTTATCACAGATGTATCCAGAGCAGAAGAACAAATTGCACACTGGAAGAAAATAACTTGCTTTTCAAACAAGTGTATTTTACACATGAGCACACACACATACACACACACACATACACACAGTCTCACAAAATCTGCAGGGATGTGCTGTGTATTGGTTGCATTTGAGTCCTGCCTTCATAGCTGACTGCATTGTAGATTTAATACTACAAAATACAGCTGGAAATTACTTCCTTTGGGGGAGAAATAAGATAGTATTCATACCAAGGACGCAAAAGCTGAAACATTCACACAGCTTTCACTACAATTTCTAAGATGCCATTTCTAAGTCTGTGATACCATTCATTGTCCAGCTTCTGCCTGAGCATCTACTGCTTGATGTGTGGCAGCACAGCTCTCAGAAGTGCTGAGAGAGCACTGGAGAGCTCTGCAGTGTGCTCCTGCTCTCCCAGAGAGGAGGTTGGGCATCTATGGAGCCCCTTACTTGGCTTCACAGATGACAGGGAAAGAAGTTCTGGGGACAGATGAATGGTAAGTGTATAGCCTGAGAGAAGAATGGGACTTGATGCTGTGGAAGACAAATGTCTGGAGAAATGATTGAGGGAGGCCAGGAAAGCAGAGGGTGAAGTAGATTATGGTAGCAGAGTGTACCACAGCTCATCCATTCCTTCACACCAGCCAGAATTTTTCCACAACTTTTTAACTCTTGTATTATAAAGATGTGAAAGTGTGCTCTATGCAAACGCTGAGTGTGTCTTGACCATCTTGTTCTCTCTTGCTATGCAAAGTGCTTGAAAAACCATTAATTGAAAGAGCTCAGTAAGTCTCAATTCTTACCACTTATTTAGTTGTTCTTTGTTCCTTCCATTTCTTTCATCCTGTTTAATTGCACCACTTCTTGTAAGTCAGGTGCCAGTACTCTGTTTTTGCACAAACTAAACATGTTGGTACTTAAACTAAGAGTTTATGTTGGGTTTGGATGCAGCTTTACTAAAGTCAATGGACTGGGTATTGCTGCCCACTTCCTTGGGGGTTTTTGATGCATATGGGATTAAACAGGGGTTTTTCAGCCCTTTCTTGTCACTTGCAATCCAGAGAGCTGCTCTGTCCCTGTCCTTTGAGGAGGAGATCCCTTAACAAAGGGTATGTTGAGATGTACAACTTTCTGTCCATACGATGCTGTTCAGCTGGAAGCTTACAGCCTTCCATAAGCTAAACGGGTTTTTCAAATAACAGATGCACCTGGCCATTAGAGATGGGAAAAGTGAGCAAGAACATTCTGTGCTGTAGGTGCACACCAACATGGCTGAGCACAAAATTTGTGATACCATAGGTGAATCATACTGCAGCTAGTGTCCCAGGTTAACCTTCAGTCATTCCTTGATCAGAACAAAATTCAGAAGATGAAAAGAGGTGACATTACCCCAAATTTAAATTGTGTGGGGTTTCCTTCTTGCCCTTCCAGGAAGCTGGACACCAGGTGGCAACCCAGTGGCAACCCAAAAAACAGGTGGTAAATATCACCCCTGTGATAAAACTGGGGTTTTTTCCCCAAAGACTTACCTAAGAATAATTTAAGCAACTAAGTAAATCCTTTTGCTTTCTGAGTGAGATACACAGAGACCCTGTTCATGCCTCTGAAGCCTTTTAAACATTTAGCCTACCCCCATAGGATTTCAGAATTATCTTGCATCTCTTGGCAAGCATTATGGTGTAGCTAAATATTAGTTATGGCAAAAGCCAAGTAATACAGAAAAAATCCACAGAATCATTCAAAATTTATTTGTGCAAGTTTTTGGAAATTCCATTTTATGCATCCCTTAATATATATTGACCTTTATAAAGAGTGCATTATTAAGAAACATAGTATATTGTTAATTTGAGCTTTTTACAATTCTAAGTGTTACATTGATAGATTATTCTGCATCACTTGAATTACTTGTGAGAAACACTCTGATATGTGTGTGACTTCATGTGTTCAAATTACTATATAGGAGTTTGCTAAGATGGTTTTATTATGGAATCCTGGCTTTGGGAACAGATGTGACTTATTTTATCATGAGTTTAAGATGCAATATGTGACTTAGAGCATGATTATAAATTGTTTTATAAAATTTTCAAAGACAGCTCTTTGAGTACATATGCATTGATGACTATATACACAAGCCAAAATTCTATTAAAAATTAAAAATATTTCCTCCATTGAGGCAGATTTTCATTAAAGCTTGATACACAGCTGTTCAGTAAAAGAAACTTCAACAAGACCTTCAACCTCCAAAAGAAAGATTAGCTACTGCTTTTATCAGCACAGACATCACTTTGAAGAAACTGAACATCTGTTTTCCTTCTGGGAGAATTATGTTTTGTCCACTTGACCCTTTGTAAAAGTAAATATTTTTATTAGTTATGTTATGTAAGAATTTGAAAAAATATTGAATACATGAAAAAAAAGCCCCAACCTTTGCATATTTGGCTTCAGTTACAGAAGTGCAGTACATCAAATGATCTTATGTTCTTGATTCATGAATTTCTATTGTGTTAAAAATTATACCAGTATGGGGTTTGATAAGAGACATAACTATGACTTTTCTTTTTCTTTGTTTTCCTTTTTAAAAGAAAATATTTCTTTTTCTCCCTTGCTCCCTTGTCCCCTTCCAGAATTATGTTTTTCAAACCACAGACATTTCAGCCCTTGCTCTTTTCTTTCAGCTGTGGCTGTAAACTGTACTTCCATGGTAAATCCACCAGGCTTATATTTGTTTACTACATAATTTAAAGGTGTAAAGTTGCTTAGTAAAGATAGTTGTATGTTTTGACTGTGATCAAAAAGAGGTTAAGGTTTATTGGAGATGCAGATTCTAATCCTGTTTTCAAGGTAGTATAGAACAGACCTTAATATCATAGTTGTTATATTTGTTTCTTCAAAGTATAAATTTCTTAGGAAAAATGCCCTCCATGCACCACAGGTTTAAACACAAATGTTGCTTGTTTTGTGTCAATATGAGAGTGAGTGGTTAACTTTTAACACAAACAATGAAGCCTTTTAACTAAGGAAAGGCATTGGACTTAATAAAATGTTACACTCAAGAAATGATTTTTCAAGTCAAGCCAGTTAGGAATTTTTCAGCCAAAAATATTTTGTTGGAAAACAACAATTTATTGAAAACAGAGCATTTCACACAAACAGTTTTCAACAAAACTATCAGCAAGAGAAGTTTTTCAGATATAGGACTGTAAGAAAACCTGTTTCAGTTCCCTAATAACAATGTAACATAAAACTCAAGTGAGTACTAGCTCTTTGGGAAGTTCTGTCACTATTTTTAATCATTCTTTTTATTTGACTTAGAGTCCTTCAATGATCTCTACCTCTTTCTCACAAGGAACATGGCTATTTTCAAAATTCTACTTTTTATTTTTTCCATGAAGGTGGAAAGAGAGCTTCCTAGTTGATTCTAGTCTGCTCATGTTCATTTTTGCAAATTGTTCCTGTGGAAAAGAGGAACATTGCATTGTTTTAATTCAAACTTGCTGAAAAATGGCAGACATGATATGACTCAAGTTATGACAAATGATTCCCTCTGTTCCTTTTCATTGCCCATTTGACAATGGTGACTCATCAGTGAAGACTTACTCCAAATTCTTATAAATTTGATTTGTCCCATTTGTTGTTATTATTATGATTGGTCTAAACTGTGTTGCTTATGTAATAGGCACTCTAAGTGCCTGTCTCTTTACTGGATGTGCCAGTGTTGAGGGTTCATTAATCTTCAGGGTGAAATAAAGCCTTTCAAAAGAGCGTGCTATCAGAGTAGATAGCTTTTGACCAAGTGGGTTGCTGGATAATTAAGCAACACTTGTGCCAAATCTGTCCAGGATCTAAACCAAAAATACAGGGGGTTTGTGTTTATTTTGGGAACAGGTTCATAGTTATATGTTTGCCTTGTACAGCAATATTTATGCGAAATGACATTGAAGTGAACTTTAAGCGGCACATTATAATATAAAATGTGACTGTCTCTGAAGCACATCTGGTAATGCAAGATGTAAAGCTATTAATTGGTCAGGACAATGAGTTCTTTATGAATTGGGGCTAGCCCATTGAAATGAGTTTGCTCCTGAATTAATGATGGAGGGTGGGGAATTTGGAGTAATGACCATCTGCTGGGTTGTTGATGTCCAGCAGGCTTTAAGAGACAGACATGCCTGTGGTAACATGCTTGGGCAAATCTTAATATCTGTATTATTACTAAGCATAGAATGAGGAAACAAAAGATGAATGAAACTATAAAATTTAGGTAATTTTTGCATTAGTGAGAAGACCGTCTTCCAGGGGTTGAAGCTCACTGTTATTATCCATTCCTGAGAACAGCTTGATTTGATTCCCCCACAAGCGAGGAGAGATGAGAGGCAAAAAACCCAAATGCTTTTTACTCTGGGGTCTGGAGGAGCCCCACACAAGTGCTATTGTGTTTCATCTCCCGTGGTGCAACAGTGCATATGTGATAAACAATGAGTCCCCAGCTCTTCATCCCTGTTGCTACTCATTCCATGTACGTAAATTGCTTCCCAAGATGTAGTTTAACTGCCTGAAACACTAATTCTCATGAAGCTCTTTAACAGCCTTTCAGCACTGAGAGTGGTGTACATTTCTTGAGATTGTCAAATCATATTTTGTCTTACCCATACCTTTACGAGACATAAAGATACTTGAGTAAATTTTGTAGGGTAAATAACTGTATAAATGCAGGAGGCATGAAATTCCCCTGCGCAAGTAATTTCCTTTCCTGCTTTCTTGGATATTAGTCTTCAAGGTGAGTGACATAAGCCTTTGCATGCTTGCTGGAAATGAGATTAGTAGCTGGGGGTTTTCCTTAAAATGAGCTGGCAGTACTGTGCACGCTTCTTTCTGTGTATGTGGAAAGCATAATGTAAACACACATCTATTTATAAGTAGGCATCATACAAATACCTTAATATCTCTATAGTATCATGCTTCCTGCCATTGATCTTTATCGTTAAAGTAAATAATTTTTCCTTGATGATTCTTACATGTTAATCTAGAATTGTGAACCTACACTTCCAAAAGTGCTGCTCATAGTCTTAAAGACTGCAGTGTCCATGGTGTTATATGTTGGGTGGAAGTGTATTTCATACTCTCTGTGAAGTGTTAGTTTGGATATAGGGTTTTCCCTGCAGTCTACAGTAGCAGGATCACACTTGAGGATAGGTGGAATGCAGCCTTCTTGGAGGAGGCAGCAGTATCCCAGAGAAAAAGTGGAATGTAAAGCACTACCCAGTAAACAGGCACTGGGGGACCCATGTGCCATCTTCTTCTGGCACTGAATCTGTAGAACATTCAAGTGTGCTTCCTAATAGATTTCTTTTCCTATATTGCAGTGAAAAGGTTGAAAATATTTTTTTCATTTGGTATCTTCTTTTAATCTTGCTAAGTAAGCACTCACATGCATCAGTTAAAGTAGATCTTTGAAGGAGTTCTTGCAGGGGGAAAAAAAGAGCAAAACTGCAAAAAAAGCCCATAGGACATGTATGTGGTTGAAGTGAACTTCATTATCTATTTCAGTTTTAATACCTGCTTGAATTGGTAAAAGAAAAATATGTTTTTGTAATTACTTCTCTGAAAAGTGGAGCAGTTCTCTTACTTCCTAAGTGAAATATGCTGAATCTTCTGCTTCAGAGATTTGAGGCTGGTAGTTACAGGTAATCTGTTTTAGCTAGTAACTTTTGTAAATAATTAATTAATCAAATAGTTAAGTTTCTGTGTAAATTTTGCTTACAGATAACTTTGGAAAAAGACAAAATAAATCTAGGCATACTGTAAAGGTTATGTTAATTCAACCTATCAGAGTTCACATAGTTTAAACCTTGTTCCTTAGTTTTGTCGTTTTGGTTTGGGGTTTTTTTTTTTAGGGTTTTTTTTATGTTTTGGTTTTTTTGGGGGGTTTTTTCTTTGTTTTGTTTTGGGTTTTTTTGTGTTTTTGTTTTGTTTTGGGGTTTTTTTTGCTGGTTTGTTAGTAAAAACAATTTGAAAGAAGTACCACATAGTTTACGTGTTTTAAAATAGATCAAATTTTTCTTACATTTAGGTGTAAAAACTCAAAGCTGTCAAAAATAACAGGCAGTTTTGAAGTTTGGTAGTTGTCTTAATGTTCACGATAGTTGCTTTTGTTAAGTATCCTGGGTTCCTGTTTTCCACAAATTGGGGTAGATGCTAAAATGACTAAACAGTTTTTTAAAAGTTTGACCTTTGTTTTATAAATATTATTCATTGCAGCTTCTTCCCAAATTTTAATGGTATTTGCTTAAAGTTGGATTTAAAAAGAAAACCCAAAGACCCCAAACCATGAAAAATTCCCTTTCATTAAGGATCTGCTTTACATTTCATGCTGGCATTAGCCTGGTAATATCACAGGGATGCCTAGACTTAAACTTGTGTATGGAACAGCCAAAAGAGGACTTTTCTTGCTGCAGGAGAGCTGGACAGCTGCCTCTGAACCCTCCTTGTGCAAAAATCTCTTGCTCTAACACAGTGGAAGGAGGCATCCATTTGTTGAATACACAGGAGCTGAAAGTTGCAGAGAAAAACTTCTGGAGGTACAGAGACAGAAAATTATGCTCCTTTTTGAAAAAGGAGAATGTTTTTTAAAACATCTGGTCTGTTTTAAAGTTCAGGACTGAAAGGTAGAAGCAAACCCTGACATTGCCAGTGGCATATGCATAAGGGAAGAGTAGTTCAATTGCATGTAATTATTCTTGCTCCTCTGCAGAGAGTATGGTTGTCTTTTTTTTCTTTATTCTTTCCCTGTTCTGCTTTTTATGCCAGTGCGTGTTTTTCTGTCTCCATTCAGAGTTCTTTAAATCTTCGAAGTGCATAATAAGACTCAATTAAAAAGTTGTTTGAAACTATGTGTCAGCAAAGGTTTATGAGCATAGGTGGCCTGAGAGAGGAGTGCTGTGAGGTTACACCTGTGTAAAATTCAGGTGGGTCTAGGAGTGTTCCCAGGCCTGGAAGAAGAAGGTCAATGATGGTCATGTTTGCTGATGTGATGTTGGGAAATGATAGCCTTCTCCACAGACAGCTTCCACTCATGACTCAGACCCTAGTGATGATGGCAGATCAGCCATCACTTTTGAGAGATGGCTTTTATGCACCCTGTTTTGGAGATGAGGATTATTCATTACTACAGATGTGTTATTCTGTCACAGCTTGCTTTTGCACCCAGGAGCACTTTTTGGGCACATCTAATGCATTAAGTAGAGTAGTCTTTGTTTTTCTGATGACGAAACCCTGCAATGTGACCTCAGCATTTATCCAGCATCAGAGAATTTGCAGGTTGGTCCAGAAATCCTGTGAGTATTTTCACTGCGGGGAAGATCAAGGGTCACTTTTTATTTCTGTGAGCACATCTTTTCAGTCAGCATTGCTCTGCAGACTTTTTTAGTCCCTTGCTTGGGTAAGTTTGCTCTACGGAATTGCTATTGTTTATTTCAAGGTGAATTTCTGGTTTGTTTGTTTTGTAGAGAGAAATGGAGGAATTTGGAGCTGGGAAAGAGAAAATAGAAGAGTTTGGAACTGACTTGGCACTTGTTAAATTGCTATGCCCTGGTGGGTGAACACATAGTGGTGACCATTGGGGAAAACGTGGTAGTAGCTTGGTAGTGTCTCTGGGAATACTGCACAGGCTGTAGGAACAGTGACAGGGTGAGAAGGAGATCAAGTAGCTGTCGTCGAATTTCAAGGGAGCAAATGCTCCTTCCGCCTACTCCTCTTGCCTAAATGCAGTAAGGCTGAGAGGACTATGGAAACTCATTTGCTGATCAGATAGGGTGGTTCCCTGCTTTTTGTGGTACATACATACATACTTTGCTCTTTGTGTGTGTTTGAAATACAACAGGGACCTTTTTTTCCTGCAGCCCACTGAATAGGCTGGCATAATCTCAGAGTGAGGCAGGGCCAGGTGGTTTCCTCTCTCTGCTATGCCTCTTGCTGAGTTCAGTGGAAACCTGGTGTTGTTAGTATGCACTCTGTGTGCCTGTGTTCCTCAGAGAACAAAATGTGGGCTAGGCAAGAATGGAGGAGCTGGGATTTTTATGTACTAAGGATGGTATTACATAACTTGAAACAGCATTATTGGAATACCTCTGTTGTTTCAGTAGATCAGTACTTAATATTTGAATGAAACATTAAGTTTTATGAATGGTGAGTTGTGTGTCTTGGCAGTACTTTAGATTTGTTCCCCAATTACTAAACTCAGAAGGATGTTTTGCAGAAAGTTCACATAAGTTATTTCTTCCCTTAAAAGTGGAAGAAAAGGAACTTCCATCTGAATTCACTGGGCTTAGCTCTGAGAATTCAAAAGGCTTTGGAAACTGGCTGAAGCTCTTGGTACTGACTTGATTAATATCCCTTTGAATATTTACTTCAATCAAGCCTATTTAGAGATTCCTCACACCCTGTCCTTATTTTTGTTGGTTTCCAGTACTAGATCAAATGACCAATGAAATATAAAGCTGTTTTCTTAAAAATAGGTTCTTCTGGAGTTGTCAGTGGTATTGCTGTAGCTGGATTTTATGTTATTTTAGCACAAAATAGGTATTTCTTTGTTTCTGTGTTTGAAAGATAAGTCTAAGTTATTTATTTTCTGAGAAGGTGAATGAAGTATCAAAATGCACAATGGCTCAGACTCCATGCAGTTGTTGAGAATTACTTATAAACAACTACTTGCTCAGGCCATGTCTCTTAGACTGATGTAGAAAGGAGAAAACATTCAGCTGAAGGAAATCAGTATATAGTATATAGTACCAACTATAATACTCATAAATCATGTTATTTTTTCACCATGTGGTTTTGTTGGGTTTTTTTTGAATGGAAGTAGTATTTTGGTCAGGGGCCAGTGAAAGTCTGTATTTGGCAATTCAGTGTTTACTGAGAAATTTGGCTCTTCTGAGAAAGAGTAGTGGGGATAAGAAGCTTTATGTATTTATATAAAAGGAGTTTCTGTGTCTGGAGAATACAGCAGTTTAACCCCGAAGAAATGTTTATTCGTCAGCTTGTCACCTGCTTCTGTCAAAATGGTCATCCAAATTCCTTTGGAAATTCTGGCAGGTTAAAGATTGTTACTGTGAGTGGTTTCCTTTTTACCAGTTTTAGTCTCCTAGACTCTATACTTGTGCTGATCATGTGTGAATGAAATAATTTCCTTTCTATTTCAATCCTATTTAATCTAATGTTCCGTATTCTTTTTAATGAATGTATGTAATGACTGTGTATATGCATGTGCTGTGTCAGAGATCAAGCATGAATGTAATTTGAAACGGTAGTTTCTCTGCGCTCTGCATATGCAATTCAGTGCCACAGAAGCCAGTTGGGCTATGCCTGCAGTTACAGAACTCTGAACTGGGGATGCACTTTTCAAAGCTAACATACAGCAAGAGTACTCTGGCTTCTCCATCCCAACCAGTTAGAGTGTTCTGTAGATAACTGCAAACCTTGGCTCTAGAAAGCATGTTGTTTGCAAGCCATGCTTCCACAGTTGCGCTCTGGAGTGGCTTGATAAATAGTGGAGTGTTTTTACAGGAAATGTCCCAATCTGAGTTATGAGGCCATTCATATGGGTAAATTGCAAGGGAATGTACACAGTGCTGTTAGTTTGTCTGTTATTAATTTTCTCTTTTTTAACATGTGTGCACAGTGGTATATAAATATATATGCATGTATACACATAGATGTATGTATTCCCAAAGTAGGGATAAGGAAAAGCTGGAGGAATATGAAGGGGTCTTACAGTCAGCTGCCTGAGCCAGGGCTGGGGGGCTGCCAGGTTCGGTGGTGTTCAGAGCCTGGAATATGTCAGGGCTCAGAAAGCTTTAACTGTTGGCTCTTTCATGTGATTTGCTGTGTTGTTTCCTAGTGCTGCATACACTGTGATGAAAACAAAACCCCAAAATTTTCATTAATGATACTTCACTGCAGTCAGAAAGTTAGATGGACTTTTCCTCATGGCTGTGGGTAAAAAAACTGCTACAAATGTGTTTCAGAGGGCATGTGTAAGTAGCTCTGTTATGCATGGCTGTACTTCGGCTAGCCACTCAAATGACAATTTCTGGAAAAGCCTGCTGAGTATTACTTGCCTAATAATTTTAAAGTCGATATCTAAACCTCTAATTTCAGCAGTAATGCTGTACTCAGGCAATTGCAGTTGAAGGAATCTCACAAATAGGCTTTGTAGGAGCCCATTCTCCTCATGGTGAATCTGTCTCAGAGTCTTTCCTTATAAACGTAACGGTGTCACTGTGTGTCATGGAGACAAAATTAATGAACGATCCACATATAAAGCAATAATTATTTGGTTTTAAGTAGGCTTCCCCTTCACGAACATTGCCCTTGTCAGCAATCCCAAACCAAACAATCCTTTGTATCTCCCCCCAACCCTCCCTGCTTTAACTCTCCAAAAGAGTTTACAGTTGAAGGGGAAAATATCATTCTCTCTTCTTTACTTGGAATTAACATTGTTTAGGAAAATTTTTAAGAAAACAAATGGCCTTTCTGGACAGTGATGATATTTTTGTCTTTCATCAGTATGACCTTATTCTGAAAGTTCTGTGGTTTTCTTCTACAATGAGGTCTGAAGTTATTTCTTTGAAAATACGCACTGATTCCAAACATATTACAAGTACTTTACAGAAGAGTTGTAGCAGTTTAATGGGAGCTGATGCACACTAATTTCTCAACTGTTAGCCAAAGCAGAAGAAAAACAGCTCTGCTTTAAAAAAACATGCACATGATAATAAATTTGTGATTTTAATTCGATGCAGAGCAGCATTTTGTGGTTTGCTGTTTTTTGGTTTTGGGTTTGATTGGTTGGTTGGTTTTTTGGGCGTTTTTTTGGGTTTTTTTTTTTTTGGTTGGGGGAGCTTTCAGAAACATGTTTAAATGCAGAGAAGAAATACCCCTGAAACAACTGACTTTGAATAGCACTTTTTTGTATCTATACTCTTGAAAAGCATTGGGCTGTTCTCTACTCTTGGAGTATTTGCTTTTGGATGCACCTTATCTCTGTAAAGTTGTCAGAGTTTACATTGCATACTGGTTATGTGAGTTGAGGAAAATGTCTTTCCTTATCTCAGTGCTTGACTTTGGCCCTACACAGAGTTAAAATACAAACAAATTTCATTCTTCCCATAGATAACAGCTTTTTACTGACCTTAAATGTAAAGAATTTCTCTGTAAGAGGGCTATAAAGTTTTAATTTAAAATGAAACAAGCACCAGGAAAACCTTCATTATTATCATAGTCCTGTGATTTCAAGAGAAGTTACTCTACGTAATAGACGCAGCCTGATGTCCTTACTAAGTGGATGGCAAGGTTGTTTCCTTTCTTCTAAGTGTGACACAGTGAACTTTAGTTGGGTGTCAAGAAATTTCTTGAAACAGAAATGAAAAATACAAAAAGGAAGTGTCAGAGGGTGAAGTGCCTGCAGACGTGGTAAGACTGTTTCTACCATCGATAGATCTAATTCTTTCAAGGTATTGGGATTCATTGGTGTGCTATTCATCACTGTAATATTTATTCAGCACATAGGACTGGATTCAAATTAATTTAAGGCTTTGCATATTATAACTTTCTTTTCACTGTTATTTGACTTGTTTGCTGTAATTGGATTCCTTGGGCTCCAACAACAGCTTTGCTTCCTTGCAGCCTGTTTTGATTTTATTTCTTCCACTACTTGAGCATGTGGTGAAATGATGCATTTACCCATCAGTGGTCTTTTTCAAGATGATGTTTAGTGATACCCCAAGCACGGGCATCAAGTCAAAAGAGAACTGTCTTTTTAAGTGCTGCACAACCTCTCTAAAAAAAAAAAAATTGGAGGAGGCTTACAGCTTGTAAAAGCAGGTACCAGGGGCTCTTTACTATATATGTGCCAGATGCAAGTCTGGAGGGCTGTTTGTTTGTTTTTCTTGTTTTATCTTTTTTTAAGACAGAAATGGGAATAAAAGTTGACTGTTAGGATGCTATCTGGGTTATTGCTCATTTACTTGTTTGGTTTTTTTAGTATCTGTGGGAGGAGTGGAACAGCAGGAGCAGTCCTTGTCTTTAACCAGAAATCTTAAAACTGTATTTGCTGAGCACCAGAGGCTTAGATATGACAAAGACTAAAGAGGGACTCTTTGAGTGTGTGCATCTCTCTGTTTGTTAGCCAAATCAGCATCTCTCCTAATTGTAGCAAAGTTCAGAGCTTTGAAAGGAATTTGAGTAATTCTGCAATAAACAATGCTGAAATTCTTTCCTCTTCAGTTTCCTTTTCTTAACCATGTACACTATAAAGCAGTCTCTGCTGTTGAAGAAATTTGACAGGTTCACATCCAGCTCTGGAATATTTTGGATTTCTTTTTTTTTTTTTTGGCTTCATTCGTTAAGCCAGAGCTTTTGGCCCAGTAGTGAGCTTTAAGCTCTGCAGCTCACTAGAATGAAATCATAGAATGGCTTTGGTTGAAAGAGATCTTAAAGATCATCTAGTTCCAACCTCCCTGCCATGGGCAGAGACATCTTCCACAAGACCAGGCTGCTCAGAGCTCCATCTATCCTGGCTTAAACACTTCCAGGGATGGGGCATTCGCCACTTTTCAGGGCAAGTTCTTCCACTGCCTCACCACCCACAGTAATATAGGGGCATTTGCCACTTTTCAGGGCAAGTCCTTCCACTGCCTCACCACCCACAGTAATATAGGGGCATTTGCCACTTTTCAGGGCAAGTCCTTCCACTGCCTCACCACCCACAGTAATATATCCATCTAAACCTATTCCCTTTCAATTTGAAGTCATTCTCTCTTGTCCTGTCACTGCATGCTCTTGTAAAAAAATCCCTCTCCAGCTTTCTCATAGGTTCCCTTCACATACGGGAAGGACACAATCACGTCACCCTGAAGCCTTCTCTTCTCCAGGCTGAACTACCCCAACTGTCTCAGCCTTTCCCCCTAGGAGAGGTGCTCCAACCCTCTAGTCAAGGGCCCTCATCTGGACTTTCTTCAACAAAATACAAGACCTAATGCATTTGTAGTCATATTTCTCTTGAGAAAGATGCAAGAAGAGGGGATGCTAGTGACCAGTCAAAATACCTAATGTAGATTAAACTTTATTTTTCCCACAAAGGCTGAACAGTTACCCGAAGTGTGCAGTTGGAAGGGTGTACGGTGAGCATGACAGAAGTGCAGCTGTAAACCCAAATTCAGAGACTATTTAGGGTGACATGGTAAAATGACTATAAATTCTGACAGTCTTAGAGAATTTGTTGAGGGGAAAGTCAAATAATCTTTTCTGGCAACTGTCAGGGTTCTGGCCATGGGTTTGACTGTTACCACAATGTGAGAACTTGTACTCTAAAATCCTGTAGTCTCTTTGGTGCTGTAGATGGTGTATGTGCAGAGTGCTTTTTGTGCTATTTCTGCACCTGGTATATGCATTACTGAAGAGTCACAAACTAATGGTGCTGGAAATAAGCTCTTGTAACAAAGAAAATGTTGAACTGTGTGTTCTTGTCTATATTGTGGCATTTGGTTTATTTTTAAATAGGTTTGTTTCAAATTCAGTTTTCTTTGTGTGGCCCTAATTAGCACTTAACAGTAGAAGTAATATTATCTAAAAAAATTCTGAAATCAGAAAACAATGTAAGGAAAGCTCAGTTAAAAGGTTTTATCCCAATCTAAGTGTCAATAAAGAAAACTATGCTGTTGGTTGGTTTTTGCAGAGTAACTACATGTAATGCATTACATGGGGCTCTTAATTTGCTTAGAAAATGCTTTGCTTAGAATACATTGTGTCCTTCACTGTATGTTTGTTGAGTAGCAGATTTCTTTGAGTAGATGACAGCAGTATTTTCTGATAGCGATAGCTGTTCTTGGCAGCTATGACTTGCTACTGCTGTACTCACAATGGTCTGTGCTGAGACTTGTCTCTAAGCCCCTAAATATCTTGGGACTGACCTGCTTACCCTGCTTTTCCTCGGTTTTCATCAGTGTATGTCAGGCATGTCCTGTGCTGAGCCACTTGCCTAAGTCTGTCTGTTTTCTCAAGCTTGGATTCAAAAGGAAGTGTCTGAAGTGACAGACCTTCCGTATGTAAGTGAAGCATAATCTTTTGATGGATTTTTTTTTCCCTTTGTTCATGTGGGTTTTCTACCCAACCCCAAATCCAGACTCGAGTGATAATCACGACAGTTCAGAAGGATTTTTTAGCCCTCGCCTGACACGCTGACCGGGAGGGAGAGACGGGCTCTGCTGCAAGCCCTCGGTTTTGTCTCCCTGCGGAGCAGCGAGTGCCACCTGCGGGAGCTCTGCTGGAACCGGCGCCTCCCGGCTCCGAGGGGCAGCATCCCGGGAAGGCGCTGTGGCGGCTTCCCTGCGCCAGCCACGCTGGGAGCAGCTGCCCTGCTCTCTGTCACCTTTCCATAGCGCAGCGCGGCTCTCTGTCACCTTTCCATAGCGCAGCCTGGATCTCTGTCACCTTTCCATAGCGCAGCGCGGCTGCTTGTCCTCGTGAGCAAAGATGCGTGTACAGAAGAGAACATGCAAAAAATACTTTCAAAAATGCTCGTTGATGGTTCATTTTTTTACAGAAAGGGAAATAGCAATGGTTAATTGTACTAAGGAATTTCCTGCAAGCTGCACTGAGATGACTTGAGTTTGAAAGACAGCGCTTCTGCTGAGCTGAGAAACTACTGTGATCAGCACAGAGTTAATACATACATGCAGGGAATACATACATTTCACCAGTTAAAGCGGATGTCTTTCTGCTTAGGCTTTGAGCATACGCTTCACAAGCATATTTGAGGAGTCAGGCAAGGTTTTGATCCCTCTTCCTCCTCCCATGAGATCCTGTGGGGAATTTTCCTCTTTCATTTCACTTGGCCTAGAAGCATTATATGCTGTTTTAAGTGAGGAGCCTTGCAACGTGGTTGGACACAGACCAAACTTTGAGTATGGCTCATCTTTTCAAGAAGTTCTAGACAAAGTTTGGAGGAGAAAATATTGTGTCACATTCCCTTCTAGACCTCATATCCGGTGTTACTTTGTAAAAAATATGCTGTCTTGCCGTGCAGACTGAAACGTGGTGATTAGCTGCTGAACTTGATCTTTTAGTGGGTTTGGAAAACCATGACCAAAACCTTGGAATAACACTGGGAATGGATTCAGAACTCTGGAGAGATGGGAGGAGGGAGAAGACATATGTGTAGCAGTTAAACCACAGAGGAGCCAGACTGCTCATTCCTTACATTAGAACATTTAGGATGTTTTTGACATTCAAACATGGTGAATTACAGTAAACCAGAATGAGAGTGACAAAGGGATTCTGTGATTTGGTCTTTGCCTGCTGGCAAAAGGTTAAGTATTTTGAATTGGAGCCACAGTATGGATGATTAGCTCCAGAAACTAGGAAGAGGATGCTGTAGATTAAATAAGTTTTGAAGAAGTGGGCAGGAGAGAGAGTGATGTTAACGTGACTTTCATCAGTGGGAAAATGTGTAAAGGGGGTTTTGCTCCTTCTTGCCAATATAGATCAGAGGGTCTTGTTTGAATATGATCATCTCTTGCTGCATTTGTTAAGTGTCACTGTTGCTGCCTCTATGTGGAAAAAAAATATGAAAAGATGATCTGGTTTGGGAATATCAGCAAAATGTGTAGCATCTTACCAAAAAAACCCGCTAAATCCAAACCCCAAGTTCCAGCAAAACCTCTCAAAGCTGGAACACTTTGGTATGTGTTGATGTGCAGAGGGGAAAAGACTGGAAGATTTTTGTGGGACATTGTTGTAGAAGGGAAGCTGTAACCCACATCCAGAGTGCTGCTGGAAGGGAATGAAAGCAGCCATTAGAATTCTGTGCGATTTTGAAAGAATAACTATGAACTTGAAATAACACTTGAATCTTAAACAGGTACTGCCATGTTACTTAGGAAGGCTGAGGGGTGGTGGTGAATAGGAACAGAAATGAGGGCTTGGTTTATGTCCTCTTAACTGCTATCCCTTATGTCAGTGTTATGTGGGGTTTCCTTCAGTGTCACTTCTTGGTTCATGTGAAAGAACTGAGTTAGTGTTAGCATATAAACTTGCTTTTATGGTTTATGTGACCTAGGATCAAAGCTATTCTCGTGGAGTTCAAAGCAGCAATGCATCTACTCCAGGGGGGATTTTGTAGGCAAACAAATGCCAAAAACTAGATCAGGGACAGATGTCCTTATTCTCTAAAAAAGATGATATGAAATGTTTAACAATCAAATGTGAAAGTGTGAGTGTATTGATCTGAGTATGAATTCTACTGTTGCCATCCTTGGAGTTTGGAGTTCATCCTGAAACCTGAGAATGTGAGTGCTGGTTTTGCAGTTTTGTTAGTTGTTTTACATTCAGAAATGCAACGTCCAATGCCATTCATCCAAGAAGGGTGGCTACATCTGTGCAAGCTGTCTTTGGGCATCCCAGTGTCCTTACTTGTTTACAAAACATTTCATGTCAAAAAAACTACTACTATCTATTTTATTTCCACCCCTCTTGCACTTTTTTTGTTAATTGTAGCAGGAAGAACTCATCTAGATATTGTTTAAAAATAAACCAGATAGCTTTTCTGTTAACAGCACGGTATGTAATGTAGAATTTCAGGACTTCAGTTGTTTTACACGTATTTATGTGTGTATAAAGCACTGACTGTTTAATCTGTAAAAGACTGCATTTAAAATTGAAATAAAGTATTGTAAGAGAACATGTATTTTGATTGTGAGTAAAGTGATCACAGCAGACTCTTACATTAATCCTGGTTGTGCCTATGCAAGATGGGGGAGCAGTGCAGTGTCTGTCATTGAAAAGTGACTGGCATGTTTTTGAAGAAATCCAACCAACTTTCTTAAATACAATCACTTTCATCTGTTTGGAACAGATGTAGACTGGGGGCCAGGGGTTTGACACAAAGGAGGAGGTTCAGATTAGATTTCAGTTAGCGGTGATCGTTGCTCAACATAAATACATAGCTGGGCTCCATTCTTACATCTGCAAACACTCCTGTGATGAACAGTAGTCGCTTTCAAGTGCCTTGATGCTTTTTTGAGAATATAGCAATAAATTGTTGAAGGAACAAAAGTACAACAGAAATCTTCTCTCCAATGAAAATTTTTCTATGAAACCTTAAAAGTGAAAATCGTGATGCTTTGATTAACAGTGATTTTGAATAGCTGGAAACCCTTACTGATGGTTTTCTTTTATTTGTGTTGTTTTTTTTTTTTTTGCAAAGTACACTTAATTAAAGAGAAAAGGAATATATTTGTCTGTGAAAAAAAGTAATCCATATTTTTTGTGAGCATGCTTTTTTAGAAGTATTTTTAGCCACCCATGTGCTATAAATTTGAATGTTTTACTAATACACCTACAGCACACTATTGGTTTAGATGCTGTGTTTAAAGGATCTTATGTTTTTCATAATGCTAAAGCCGATTTGCAGTTTTTAGCAGCTCAGGATTTTAAAGGCAAATCAATCTACTGGTAGGAATAAAAAATTTCTTGAACCAGGACCTCCCAGTATGCCTGTTTGGGTGGCCCTACCTGATTATGGCCCATGAAAATGCGTGGTCATACATCTGACTGATTTTGGTTGCTGTTAAAGGGTTTTGCTTAACTGAGAAATGTAAACAGTGTAGCTGTGTTTATTCATAAATTGTCAATGCATATGTATTTCAGGTTCTCCTACTAGGATGTTCTGTGGAAAAGTGCTCTAAGCAATAGGTAGTTTTGACTGATGAATTCAAAAATACAAGGTACCTCATGGACTGCTAGAATAGCTGAGCCTGATATTCAGAGGCAATTAAAACTATTTCAATAATTACATCGCAAGAGTATTTGGAAGGATCTACCTGGAATGTTTTTATAAGGTGCTTAAAGACTTTGGGATACTACTAAGATTGTCTGGATAAGTGGAAATTGTATTTCAAGCAAGCAAGCATTATTTCCTTTTGCTAGCAAGCTTGTACCCCAAATGCTGCTTTTCTACTGGATTTTGCATGAGTCCAGCTTGGCCTTACTGCAGAGACAGAGAGAGATTTAGTTTCCTTGTCTGACAAATAGTTTTTGTCAGAGATTTCCTTCCTAGATTAAAAGGAGGAACTTTATAAATAAGGGAATGCTCAAAATTGACTTCTTCTTTTTGAATAATTCAAAACTTGGTGTGTTACACCACCACAGTTCTGTATTTCTTTTTTTAAGTTTTTAGTATATTCTGCAATTTCTAGCAATAGCATTGAACTGGTTTGCATTAATGAGACAGAAAGGGGGAAAGGTATTTTTTTTTAATTTATGGATTTGTGTACTTTTTAAAGAGTCATAAAATACCGTTCTATGCCACGTTACTGGGGCTCAGTTTTCAGATGTAATGTTTTCAATTGAGAATGAATTGCAAAAGTGTTGAAGACTCTGTCATGTTTGCACCTGCATGTACTATTCTAGTACAACTAATCTCCTGTAAGCTTTGGAAAAAGCAACAACAAATTTCAGACTGGTTCATTATTGAAAACCATTACAGACATTTCTCCCCAAGAATATTTGGGGAGAAAAATTCTTCATGCGAAGGGTTTTTCAAGCATCGAAACAGGCTGGCCAGGGATGAGGTGGAAACACTATCACTGGAGATTTTTAAAAGACACGTAGATGTGGCACTTAGGGATGTGGTTTAGGGGTTGACAGTGGGCAGTGTCAGTTTAACAGCTGGACTCAGGGATCTTGGAGGTCTGAGAGTTCCTAAACATTGTTCTGAAGATGCACTTTTCTAGGCACAGAGGCTGACTTTCTTTAACCTGTTGTAACTACGTTAAGCCACCATTGCTATCACGTTTTGTAATGGAGAGCTGCTAAACTGGTAAGTCTGTAGAAAACCATTAGTGGGACCATAGTTTTTAAAATTGCCATGGATTATCCAGATGAGCTCTTGAAACAGAGTTGTTGTAGCTGTGGCAGGTCTGAACCCGTTCAATAAATACCTTGATTTGTGTGCAGTAATTGGAGGATCCAGCTTTCAAGTTACTATTCCATTATTAAAAATGACAAGGTCATTCAACGCCCATTTGAATCCTGCTTGGTTTTGTGCTGGGAATGATAGGTCATGCTCCATAGCAATGGAGCATAAGCATAAGCACAGGAATTCAGATTAAATTCAGATAAATGACTGTTGGGGCGTGTCTTACTTGCAGTAAAATTGCTTTCTGGTTTTGAGTTTTGATAACAAAAAAGCAAGGCTTATCACTTCCTTAGAAGGCCAAGTTGAAAAGGCTGGCCTTCTTTAGACAAGAAAAAAATTGACTTATGTAAATAAAAATCAGGGTAGAAGAGGTAGGAAAAGAAGTATTTTTTTTCTTGCTTGTATTTAGCACCTCTACAAAATGCCAGTAAAGAAGCCCAACATTATTTCTGAGACTATTGATTTTTTTTTTTCTGTCATTAGCATGTCAGTGAGTGATTCTGTGAGTATTTTCATGGTGAAGTTCACTTAACATATTTATTTCAAGTCTGTGCAACTCCAGTCAACCAAAACCAGAAAACAAGGGTGGATATCCATGTTTTTTCCATTTTAAACATGTTGTTTCATGAATAAGTGATATGAAACTATTTATTTAAAATGTAAAATTTAAAGAAAATTTTTTTTAAATTTTAAAATTAATCACAGAAAGTAAATATAGTATTTGTTGATTAAATTTCTTGTTTCAAATACATTGTGTGATTAACTAGTTCCTATCAACTTTACTAGTAAATCACTGGATATCTGGAATTTGATTTATAGACTGGGGCAATGTTCAGAGAATATGTAGTGCATCATTGAATACAGACAGACTTGTCAAGTTTTAGAATTAGTTGGTGTATTTATTCTAGCCAGCTGCTTAGTGTTGATAAGCATAGATAATTAAATTTGGGTAATCTGTTTGAAGAACAAATTTATTTTTAAATTGTCTTCTGGAGAGCGGGTTCTGTTTTACAGCAGATTTATAAAGGAGTTTGGAGACCCTAGGTGTTTATAGTTGTTTAAACCTCTGTTGTGGGCACACTTGTTTCTTCAGTCAGTGGCACTGAAGTCCAGCTGTGGTTTATGAACTCATAAACCCAGACCTTCAGGTGGATAAGCATTACAGCTATTAATTTGGGGGACTTAGAGAAGATGTTTAGCTAGCTCACAGTCTTCAGTATATGTACTGTTGTGTGGATGAAACATCTATGTTAAGGACAAAGTAATTCCTGAGTAAGGCATGGTAAGGAGTAGGATAGGTAGTAGAGTTGCGTAGAGATTAATTGGCTGATCTAGAAAATCATATGTAGTAGAATTTCCATCAGCTGAATAGAAATTAGTTTCTTCCCTAAGATGTACTAGTGGATTGTAGCCTGACATGTGTCTAATGTTTCTAAGTATTTTACATATTTGTGAATTAAATATGACAAATATACTTGCTCTGGATAACACGCCTGAAATACTATTTTATAACTTAAACAGCTTAAGAAATCCTACAAATTTTGTGTAGTTTGGTTATAATGTAAGCCTAAGCTCTTTATTCAACACTAGGGTGGAAAGCTTTTCATTTTATGTTTGAGGATAGGATTCAAAAAAAGCTATATGAATTTGAAAGTAAAGTAATTTAAGAAGGGAGGATAAAAGGGCTATTTATTTGAGTTCCATCTCAGTTCTGCTGCAGGGTTATCCAGGGAGGTCTCCCATAACTCTGGATCTGATGGCTGTCTTGAAGACTGCATGCCAAATCATCTCTTTGCCTCAGTGTTGTTAGAAAATATATGAGTCCTTCATTAGGAATTAAGGCTGTACTGTGAATACTTCCCATGCTGTGCACTCTGTACAGCACTGAGCTGTGTGAATTGTCAGCTGAGGTGAAGTCCCTGTTCCACTTGGCACACAAACTCCTTCAGACAGAGAATCATCCTAGTTCTGATTTGTCTGGTCTTGGTGCATCCTGTCTGATCTTGAGGCTTTCACTATGTAAAATGGAGTGTCAGCATTCCTGTTGATGGGAAAATATTCAAAGGTGCTAGAAAGGAGGATACAAAAGCCAGTGTGTGATGGCCACATGTTGACCATTGGCCAGTACCACAGAGGGTACATAAGGTTGCTGTAAGAGGAGATGTGTTCGCTGCCTTCCTGAGAAGCCTTTTCTTCTCTGCCCACTGCTGTGCTGGAAGAAATATTGGTGTAGTGCACAGCGTAGCAAAGCTTTAAGTTACTGGGATTTTCTGTCTTATGCAGGCTGATGTGACCCTCCGGATGGTCACTCCATGGTTAACTTCAGCAGTACCTGAGTGTAAGCAGCTCTTCCATCCCAGTTCATAGTCCTCTCACTAGAAACTAATGGAGGCAGAAAAATATATGAAATCAAAGACAGAAGTTCACCAGATGTAATTAGTACTCTCAGGTATGAGAGGGTCCTTTTGTACCTGCCTACCTGGTAGTACATCCAACTGTATGGTATTGCAGTTAATCCCAAGAGAGTTTTGTCTGTTTACACTTCTTACGTACAAACACAGAAGTGATGAAAGCTGAAAACCCATCCTTCATGGGGGCCATGGAGCAGGGGATTGCATTACTGAAACGTGCTGGTTTTGATGGAGAACTCTTTCTTTGCTTTGTGTCCATTAGGTTTTACTAAGTCTGTGTCTGCAGAGATGCCAGATAAAACACCAGGTGCTACAGAGCCTGTGCCCAAAAGTGAAGGTTAGTAGTTTTCTTCCATTTTTTTTTACTATAAGGGAAAAAAAAAAAAGTGTTGGGATTCTGTGAAGAATTTTTTGAAGTTAAAAACTGAATTTCTGTTACTGGCCTTAAATTTAAGGGAGATCTGAATTAGTATTATATATGCATGTTTATCTATATAGCAGGAAATTTTCACTTGTCTTTGATTAACCTCTCCATCCCTCCCTAGCCCATCATCCATGATAAAATATATAATAATGGGGAAGAACCAGTGCACTGCTAGGATTTCAGCATTGGAGAATATGTTTTGTCCCATTTGCTAAAATGATCTTGTTAACTGAAGCCATTTTTTTTTGTATGGGATACTTGAGTCTCACAGAACCAAAGCTGACATTTTAAGACGTGGGTTGATTGTTACAAGGAGGAATTGTCTGTGTGATTTTCACTAAATCAGTGGAATCTTGAAATGCTCAATCAGACCATTTTGTTTCCTCTCAAGGTCTATTAATTTTAAATTCCCACATTTGAAGGTTTGGAACTTGGTTTCAGGGAAAATTCATTCTTTGAAAACAATTGTAACCCTGCTAATTTGATTCCTTCCCCAGAGACACTGCTGGATGTGTCATTAAAATATTTTATAAAAATTTTGTGTTTCATGTGAAGATTGTGAGGTGTTGCTGACAGTATTGTGTCAAAACTATAGTAGCTCTTGTATATCCTTGCTTTCTAGATCATTGCTGTCCTCACATAAGGGCTATATTAATTAAAATGTGTGGTTTAGTTTGACTAAAGCTTATAGCTCCAGCTTATTTATTCTATGCCTCAAGACAGATATCTCAAAATTAAATTTTAAATATTTTCATGGATTTTGAACATCAGTTTTGACATTTAAAGGCATGGAGGAATGTGCTGCAATAATAATTTCAAGAAGTGCATCAATAAGAGTAGAGAAAGGCTGATTATTCTGAATCTTCATTTTCAGATTGCAGTTGTCATTGTGTTTCGTTGCAATAAGAGCTCATGAAGTTATTCCAGAGTCTGTATAAAATATCCTTGCTCAGTTGGTTAAGGCAGGATGCTGATGATGCCAAGGTCAGCTTTGATCCCTGTGTGGGCCATTCACACAAGAGCTGGACTTGGTGATACTTGTGGGTCCCTTCCAACTCAGAATATTCTGTATGATACTGTGCATGTGCTTTAACAAACACAATATTTGCTAGAATAAAACTTGGTTTAATCTGGATGGTTTGCTTTTAATTGTTCTTTAAAAACTAGTTCTTAAATGTTAAAAAAAAAGGTGAGCTAATGAATAATAATGAATCTGTGCTTAAGAGACCAGTTTTTATGTCTTGCTGAAAATACTCTACTATAGAGAAAACATTCTAATAGTATAAAATTATGAGTGCTGGAAGTTAATGAGAGTTTGTGTTGGTTTATTGTAATAAATACATTCAAAGATGTTATGATAATCTTTACTGAAAAAAATGGTCAGACATACATACGAGTGACTGCTGCAGCATGGATTTACAAGATAAACTTCCATAGTTAGTCTTTGGTCATACACATCTCTATTTACTTAGCATTTATACAGCCAACTGGTATGTAGAAATGTTTCTCTGATACGACTGAGCCAGGATTGAAACGTGGGCATTTCATTTCTCATGATTAAAATACCAATGCTCCTTATGTGCATAAACATTTATGTGAACTTTTACAATTATTTACAGAAATCATTGTCTTCTTACTGCTTGGGTCGGTGTTTTATTTTGTTTTGGTTTTATTTGGTTGGTGGTGTTTTGTTTTTTTTTTTTTCCCCCGAAGAAATATTCTTGCGGTCATTGGTTAGAAGAAAATAAGTAAGTGGTGTATTGGTTGTTACAAATTTCTAACAGTTAACCTCTTATGTTCATCAGGGTCAAGTTGGGTTGAGCAAAGTGTTAGAAAGTAACTGATTATCTGGAAACTCTGAAAAAGGCGGTGTTGCTTTAATCTAGCAGTGCCCCTCCCTGCCCCTCTGACCCTCTGCTCCTTATACTCCAGTTAAGCCATGCAGCACATGGGAGCAGACGATTGAGAAAGGAGTTTCCTGTAATTAAGTTACTGTAACTTAGTCCTTGACTTGAGGGTCCCCAGTGGGCGGGCAGACTGTTTGCTTTTCTGCCACCTCTTCTGTCAAACCTTTTAGAGTCAACAGTTGTATTTATAAATGTCAATGCTTGCTTTGTGCTATCAGGAGAAAAAACCCAGGACCTGGAGATTCGGTTCTTGCAAAGATGGAAGAGTGTGCATATCACACAAGGAAAAATATTTTTCAAGAAGCTTGTCTAGCTATCAAGGAGTGGTAGACAAACAAATTAAAACAAAAAACTCCCACCACGATCCACGTATAACTATTTCTTAACTGTTTTCCTTTGGCAAAGCTATTATATTCTATTTACAATGGATGCATTTAGAACAATGTACTATGTCAATACCAGGAAGTGGATTGAGTGTATTGCTGTTTTAGTTTGCAAAGGAATTAGCATTTGTTCTGCTTGTGTTTGCTGAAAAGTCACTCTTAAACTTCTAGTATAGTTAACCGCTGGAAATAAGGTTGTGACAGGAGTACCCCACCCACTGCACAAATTCCTCCCTCCTTTAGAGAGGCCACTGTGATTCACGTTAGCTGCTCATGATGGTATCTAGAGCTGGTGAGTTACTTATTTGCAAAAATATAGGGGAATGATTGTCAAATTCGTTCATGACCAGTTATCTTTTTTATAGGATGAAAGCTTTTTCTAGCTTAACAAAGTTTTGATGATACTGAGTATTTTTTCATAAAACACAAGTGTTTCATCCTGTGGATAGTGGATTAATTTTTTGTCATGATACCTGTGAACAGCTGTTCACAGCATAGCTAGGCTTGCTTCAAAGAAACCAAATGAGGTCTGCCTCAATATCTATTTGGAAGATTCCCAAACTCAAAGATTTTGGGATAACAGTCAAGTGTTACCTTAGTAGTAGCTTTATGCAAAACACTTAAAAAATGTATAAGGATGTGAGAACCTTTATTCAGTTTCTCCAATCAGCTTGACTGGTTGTTTTTCTGTGCCTTAAAAGTAGGCATATTTGAAGAAGACATGAGGAAGTTAAACTCCACAAAGTCTTCTTCCTTTCCCTCTTCCCACACTTTTTCATTAAGTAAGAGGCATGACTTCCCACAGCTGGATCCTCTCTTACTGACTTCATGGTTCACACTCGCATCCTGAAGGAAACGAATGTTACACCTGGACTTTATAAATAGCCGCTGACAAATCCTTGTGGACAACAAGCTTATGCCATTGTAAAATATCCTACAGCAACAAGCATTGGTTTTCCTTGCATTATGTAGCTGATGGCACTAGTGGGAGCCTGCCAGCGGTTTCTATTGCCATGATAAGTCTTGTAGTGTTTTGTAACAACTCTGACATGGGTTTGTGTGCTATTTTTTGCCTGTAATGTGCAACACCGCACAGAAAAAATGGGCAAGCACAGCCCAATGGATCTTACTCTTCAAATGCAGGGAAGAAAATAGCATAAATATTGCTACCTCCAAATTTGGCTGAGGCTGATTCTTTCATGGCAGGAATGCCAGGATATGGTCATATGGGTTAGTAACTGCTGTGTGCTGCCTTTTGTCCCAGTGCTGTGTGGGCTTTCAGTGCATCATGTTCATGGAGAAAGTTGTTGTTACACTTTACTATTACTACACCCCTTTTAAAGCAACACAGAAGTAGATGGGAAAATGAAGCATCTTATCTAAATTTTTTTCAGATCTTATGTGCATGTGAAGTTATAGGCAACTATGGTGGTAGTGCACTTGTAAGGCTTAATGGAAGATCACTCTGTTGCTGAGATGGGCACAAGGAAAATCTGTGTGCTGACACTGAGTGGGTGAGTTGGAACATAAAAGGCCTTGGCTATTTGTGCAGAAGGTGGTGAACATTGTGGACTTCCCTGTGAAAGGATATCGTGAATTTAAAAAAATCATGAGTTGAAGGAGAGACCAGAGAAGACAGCTCCAAATAACTGAGCCACTGACTAAGGAAAGGCCTTTAGCTGAAAATAGTTGGAAGCTAGAAAAATGATGGGGAAAACATAGTACATGCTTTTTATAGTCTCACTATCCCCAGTAAATTAATCTTCCTGTGCCAGGTTGTTATTCCTTAGTTACTATTCATAACCTCATTTTGCAGAAGCTTTTAATGCCCCCAAAATCATATCTTGATGGAGGAGGAAGTCTCTGTATAAAGACAATATCTGAAATTCTTAACCTTAGTGTTTATAAAAGGAGATGATGAAGCCTAAAGTAGATTTGAAACCTAATTGAAAGTGGGGGAAATGCGAAGTGGGAGGGTGATGAAATTGGATATTTAGTTTCTCCTTGCTAAATTGTTGGCTTCCCTATGCGCACTGCAAGAAGGTGGCACGTCTTCCTTTGAAGAAGGGGTTGTAGGCTGTTGTCATAAGGCATGATGACTTGTCATAACTCTTGACATCTGAGCGAGTCTCCAGTCTGCAGAAGTTGAGCACTCGCAACAGCCAAAGCAGGCTGCTGTGCTGCAGCCAGTCTGTGTGCGGCCCCTGTGGTGTGCAGCACGGCTCATGTTCTCTGCTAGTGCATAGGGCATTAAACCACAGCCTTGAAGCAACCGGCTGTTTCCCTGAAAGCACTTTGATGGACTGCCTTAGTCACTGAGCTACTCTGGCTGGGTCCCACTTTCTTTCTCAATCACCAGCAGGCTGAAACTGGATGGGCTTCTAAACCTCCTCACCTCAGTGAAGAGGAGGAGGAGGAGGAGGTGGCTGTCTTGATCTAGGGTCATGAAGGGCAGTGAGAGAGGTAGGCTGTTCTGGACATTGTGAAATGTTTGAGTACGGTAAAGCCTGCGCCTCATCAGAAGTGAAGATGCAGTTGCTGCAATGTAATAACGATTAAGTCGCTGATTACAAAGGTTAGGCCATTACCAAGTAGAATAGCTTGTTCTTCATATGCCAAGCACTTTCCCTGGTGTCCTGACTGGTTGGTATCCCGCCAAAGATCAGTGTTCCAGTCATCCATGGATTATGAAAAGTTTATGTTGCCTGAACTACTTAAATTTGAGGTTTGGAAAACTATGGAGGGGTTTTTTATATCAGTGATCCCATTTTCAAAGAATTACTTTTGTTTTTCTGTTTCAATGGTTTAACTAATTCTTAGTTCTCAAGCAATTAAGAAGCATAGCACTTGAGTTTGATGCATTTTTTCCTTTTGCAAAAATGAATTGCATACAATGTAGAATTATGTGTATAGTGTTTCACACATAATGTGCACATATTAAATAACCAGTTTGGGGTAGTCTGAAATAGGGAAGCTAAATGTGGGTTGCATGAAGCAGTCAAATGTGATGAATCTCAATGAAAAACAGCAAGTTTCTTTAAATCCCTTCTGAATCCTAAAGTTATTAATTTATTTCTAAATTGATCTTTCAAATCGAGAGAAGTGTAAAAACAATTCAAACATTCCTGGAGGAGCAAAGATTCCTTGCCAGAGGAAAAAAAAAGAACTAAAAGAACTGGCATGCTGATTTTCTGTGTATTGAAGTGTAAAAATTCCTTTTCCTATCAGGAATGATAAACAGTGTCTAATTATTGAAATTATTAATTATTTTGAGCTTAGCTGTGTGTATAAAATGCTTGAAATAAAAATTGATTGAACACTCCTTCATAAATAGATTTTTTTTTTTTTTAAATTTTTATGTTATGTTTAGCATCTGTCTTGCTTACCACCTCAGAAATGTGCTGCTGTTCCTAAAAAAAGCTATTGCAGCTTTAAATTACCTTTTCTGTTTAAAAATAATTTGAGTACCATAATAGTTTTTGGAGAAGGCCCCAACCAGAAGTTACACTCTAATATTGGAGTCTTAGCTGTGTGTGACCTGGAGTAAAAATATAAATGTCCTATTCTGTGATTAGCAGTATGCTTTGCATCTGCTCTTTCTAGATTGGGACTGATAACCATTGCTTCTCTTGAGATTTCTTTATGGGAAGACCTTGTCACCAAACAGAACAGTTATTGTTATGAAAGCAGCTACTATGTGTTAAATTGCTGTTCTGTAATAATTGGAACAACCTAAAAAGACAGTTACAATGAAAATTGTCCTTTTAGAAATGCTGATTTAAAGTAGTTTCCTTTGCCAGTTTCATAATGGCTTATTTTGGGGTTTTTTAGTGGTGGTGTTGGTGGTTTGAGGTGTATTTCTTTACTGTCATATATTCCATGTTGTTGTGTGGAAGTACAATCCAGATTGCTGGCAACTGCACAGGGTTAATATACAGAAAATAAGTCATAGTAACGGTTAATCTTTCAACAGTTTCTTAAATGTAAATCAGCTTTCAGGCCAACAACTTCCCCCCCCGCCTTTAGGATTTCTGCCTTTTTTTTTGTTTTGCTGCTTTATTCAAATGACAAGCCAGAAATCTGTTTTTAGATTCATTGATTTCACCTCCTCCCCAGCCATATTTCTTCCAAAGTAACTTACAGGACATGGAAGGATAAGAGACAAAAATGGATTACTTGCTACCAGTTAAAGTGGGCTGCAACTCTTAAGATAAATGAGAATGTCAAGGTTACATTCTTTCATCTTGTGCTGACCATATCCTTAAAACCAGAAGATCCAAAATAGTAAAAATAAAGATACAAACACATTTTGCTGTTTGAGTTGCAGCAGCACAGGTACCTCACCATTCCTGACCACTTGATTCTGAAGAATTTTGACAGGTACTATATAGTTAGCAAATGTAAGCCTGCTAGTAGTAAGTATTTTTTGTTGTTTGTTTACCCAGTTATATGTCTAGCAGTAATTTCAAGCTATGCCATTGACATTAGATGTGAGCTGAGAGGCCTCGATATCCTAAATTTAAACTTGAGAGATTAACGTATATAGAGGAAAGCTTAGTTGTTGTTTTGTTTTTTAAATTGGTTCCTGTCGTTTTACTTAGCATAAAAAGGGGGTAAATTCTGCTTGCTGATAAACCAGAAGGGGAGGTAGCTTTGATGTTTTATGAGCAATAAAAATTTTGAAGCAATATGTCAAACTACTGCCCAGATCCATTAGTGGTGCAGCCAAAAGAGCACACTGGATACTTTCATTCTTTAAATTATACCCACATTAGTTTCTGGTTATCACTTTGGTCAGAATATGCTGCAATTGTGCAGTTCAAGACATGAAAAGTTAACAAATTATTTTTAAAAAAATATGTTCTTAGTTGTGGGTTTTGTGGTGTGGGTATTAAAATAAATTCTGTTATATACATCTTGGCAATGGTTCCTGCAACATATATATTGCAGAATAATTTAAAATGGACACAGCTTCCAGGTAAAGCAAACACTTGTTTTCCCATATGTACACAATGTAGCCTGTGCTTCAAATGATGGAATGACCAAAAAATTGATTAAGGTGGTAAGAATTTGGGCTTTACCTCTGTCCTAGCAAAACTGGACTCCTCTGGTTCAGGAAAGCCAGGCAATCCAAGTTATTTGGGTTCTGTTTTGTCTACTTTCTTTTGAGATAGTTATAAACCACATGCTTGCTCTCAATGCCTGTTTGTTAAGAAGGGTGGTTGTTAGTTTATGTATTTGTACTTTTCACTGCATAAAATTTTTCTGTTCATGGTTAAGTCTTATCTCATGAGAGGTATGTGTTCACAATGGAAAGCAATAATGGAAGAAACAAGTCATGTATGAGGCTAATTGTTAGGGAATTTTGCCTGATGTCTGGCCAGGAGATGGTTCTGTCTGGTCATATCTGAAGTAAGCCAGTGTTTCTAAAGATGGGATGTCATGCTGGGAATGTTTTGTGGTTTTGCCATATGAATACAAATTGTAGGCAGCAGCAAATCCTTTAGGAAGATAAGACTCTGCTACAACTCTTCCAAGAAAGCAAACGGCTGGATTCAAGGTTTGTCCCCAGTTAGGATCCCTATTCTGTGAGAGTCTTGGTATTAGATCCCAGTCCTAGGAGCTCTGTAGTTACTCAAAAAGAGACACAGAGAGCCATCTTCACACTGTATGATATGTATAAATGGAATTTTTCCCATGTCTTTAATGATTTTTTTTCCCCACAACTGAGTAGTAATAAAGTACATTATCTTTTTTAAAGGTGGTCTAAAATATTTGAGGATCATATGCTTTTCCCCTTCAAAGAAGTGGCAGTATTAACTAGAAGCACTAGTCTAATCTTACAGCATTTGACAAATTTCAATCAAGAAATTGAAGAAGCCCCAAAGCTGCCCACCTCACAAATACTTAGTGACCTGCTGCAACAGGCAAAGTATTTAAAGACCCATTCCATTGACAGCTGCTAGCTAGGAAATCCTTGTGACAGAAAGGAGACATGACAGAAAGATTACTTCCTTGAGTGTGAAGTCTGACATGAACTAGTTGCTCATTTCTCTCCTCAGAAATATGGATGAAGAATGTCCTAATTGTATTTTAAATCCATATTCGTTGTTAATGATTAATGGTTAGTTCTGCTGCTTGCCACCCCATCTCGTTTCAACCTCTTGAAGGAAAATCTCACATCTGCATATTATATACCTGGACCCTACTTCTTGGGACTTTGGTCTTAAAAGAGTGCTGTGCTACAGTCCTGGAAGGAGGTGGGTTCTTGTAATTATGGATCAGTGGGTGCAAGGAGCTATATGGGTGGGTTGTGTTGCAGCACTGAGGTTTCAGGTTACATCTTGAAATGGTAATTTTAGGATCTACAAATAAAAATATTTGGCTTGTTGCATATTTCCTGTCAATGTTGTGCATTTAATGAAGTGCTTAGAAATATTTTAAGTGTTTCGTAAGAGAAATGCTGAAGAAAAATAATGCCTGCATTTCACGTGATGAAGAACTCTAATGCTGTTGAGAACCAGAGTTCCCGTGTTTGTCACAGTTCTTCAGCTCTTAATGAAAGATATGGCTACAACCAGGGTAACAGGGACTAATGGCTTTTTTGAACAGGTCTGACATTAATGCCTAAGGTTTTCTAACAACAGAGTTTATCTCCTCTCCAAGGCTTCAGGTGTACTGGAAGTACTGTTTTTTTGGCCAACACCCAAAGCTGAAGGGCTCATGATGACATGACAAGCTGCATTTGATTTGGAGAAGCAGTGCTGGGAACTCACAGTGCTTTATGCTTCTGGGGAAGTTGCTCTGCACACTGCTTCCAGAAACTTCTGCGTCAAGTCAGAAAGCTAGACTTTCTCCTTTAGAATCAGAACAAGTGATTCTATATACAGCTGGGCCTCTGCAATCTTTTGTTGTGACTAAAACTTTTTTATCATATATGGATGCTCTCCATTCATCGCAGACCATGACTTGCTCATCACTTCAGGCCTGCCTGGAAACCACATTATTAATACAGCAGCTCCAGTCCATTTTGCTACATGTCTTTCAGACGGATGGAGACATGACATGATTCAGATCATGCCTTTGGAGTAATTTTATGGTTGAAATCCAACTGTTCCAGTGTGTTCCTGTGCCTGGTGCTACACTGAGCTTTCCTGGCCACCGGGGAGGAATGGTACAACCGTATCAGAGCTAGCAGTGGCCCCAGCTGGGACTGTGTTTGTGTAATCAGGGTGAAGGAGAGTGAGCCAAAACCACCAGAATTGCAACACATTTTTAAGTGCTGAGCCCTCCTTTTTGTGAACAGCCTGAAGATAGTGGTTTAGGCTTTGTTTGGATAGAGGTAAATTTTTTATGACCCTCGATGGGCAGGATTTGACTCTGCTTCATACATTTCTTTAATGTTTTAAGAATGTAGCATTTCTAAAAGAAAATATTTTGGGGGGTTGTTTTTGTTTTTTTTTATTTTTTACTTCTTTATGGGTATTTAGATTTTCACATTTTTGGAGAACAGCTGGGCTATCTGGCTAGCTGGCTTCTGTGGACCCTTTCCTTGAGAGGTGGGGAAATCAAAGTCTTACTAAGAATAAAAATTATTGCACAAGCTTTTAAAGTTCACAAATTTAAAAGTCATGGAATGACTGCTGTGACTGAAGTGTAAGATACCCAAAACCAAGTTTGCACTTAGCTATTGTGGGAAAATGTCACTGCATTGTTGCCGCTTCTGAATACAGACAAATAGCTGCCTTTTATAAAATTGTCAGAGTTTATAGGCATATTTACTTTACAGATCATTTTATAAGTTACCCACACCCTTCTCTGCATGTTAATAAAAGTGCTGGAAAGGCCACAGTGGTAATGTCATACCAGGAAATCTTTAATGTGAAATACAGAGAACATAGGAAGGAGGGAAGCTTGCAGGGCAGGAAAAATCACACTGAAGGGAAAAAATATAGGTTTTATGTCTATTCCTTTTTTAAAAAAAATTAAGTTTAAAGAAAAGAAATATAGGTTGCCTTTGACATAAACCAACAAATGTGTTTGTAAGCACTGATATACAGGAAGGTTTCTTGGTTCCAGGTTTAAGCCTTTAAAATTCCTCTAAAATTGAATGCATACTAAAAAGGAGAAAAAAGAACCAGAAAACTAACAAGACAACCAACCAACCAACCAAAATAAAACCCCAAACCTGAGTCTTGTAGAACTGAAAATACTGCTGATTGACCAGACTTGATCCTGCTTAATCTTTTTCTGCCAAGTTAGACATTCTGGCAAGCTTCCTCAAGTCTGGATGTATTCAAGTACTGTATTTGGCTGACTTAGTTTGTTACTTTGTAAAGATATGTGAAAATCCCAGTTCAAACATTTCAGCCTATAGTTGCTTTTACAATCTGTCAAGAAGCACAACTAATTGGTATTTCACTTTATACACCAGATATAATTTTTTTACTGTATGTTATGTATTTGGAAGTACATTTTCCACTTAAGCAAGTTCTGCTACTATGTATTTTATCTGAAACTCTTCATAGTTTTACAGAATATGTGCTCTTTCTACTGAACAAGGTATCCTAACACTTGGCAAGTCACTAACTTTTTTCCACCTTTTTTCAAATTAGCAAAGTCTTCCAGGTCTTGGCTTCTAAGTGTTTCATCTGGCTTTAATGCACACTCTGTCCCTGCAGAGATGACATGTTCGTTGTCTTAACTTTGATTTTATGAAGAACTGAAAACTATTACATATGATACTCTCTGTATTTAAACACTTTTGCTAGTTCCATCCCTTCTATAGAGCTGAAATTTAAAATGATAAAACTAATCAAAACGGTATTGTTTGGTTGTATATTTTTTTTGGTCTTTCTTCCAAGTCCAGTGCTGATTTCAGCAGTAATTCTGCTTGTCAGTACATGTATTGCCTATTGGATTTGGTGTATGAAGAAAAGTGGGAAATTTTTGTCTTCAAATGAGTTTTGTGGACTTCCTGATGAAAAGAACTAACACTGAATCTGCACCTGTTGGAGAGGTGTCTAGAAATTTGTAAAGCCTGGAAGTACTGCAGTAGGTGTGTGAACCCACCCCCTGCAAAATGTGGTCTTTGGAAGCTAAAGACCTGAATTGCAAGGTTTTGTTTCTGGGATCTCGTACTGTTTAGAAAGAGATTTAGTCTTTCAAGCAAGAACTTATACTGTAGAATCAACCATGACAAAAAGATTTTTATCCCTAACTGTGCCTTCAGTTCAATCCCTTTTCTAGACTGAACATGTCTGTGTGTTTAGCTTAAACCATTAAACTTTTGTTTGAAGAAATGGTTGTGACCCTCAGACAGGTACCTCTTGACTGTGTAAATTGAACAGATTAAGCTTCTTTTGCCTGTTGTTACAGTGTAGAAATTCTGACAGCAGATGTTTCTCATGCCTTATTTTTGCAGTCTTTACAATGCTTGGATGTTTTTTTGAAACGCAAGAGCTAGAGCTTGAGTGCATTGAAATTCTGCACATCATTTTATTTGTCTAGAAGGCATTTTTCCCCTATGCCCACTTGATTAAAATGCTCAGGATTATTTGAAAATAGGGGAAAACTGGTCCCCCACCCATTTGGAATTTAAGTGTACGGGCAGAAACGTGATGATATGGAATATTGCTCTGTTCCTAAAATAATGTGAAAGACTTTGTAAGAAAGGTACTATCCCATTAGACTACACAGATTTAATCTTAGGCACAGAAACAAGCCAAAAGTTGATTTTCTTCATTTATTTCTCACAAAAAATCCACTTGGAACAGCAATCCTTGTAATTGATGCAGATGTTCAGAATTCTTTTCTGCTGACATGGAATAAAGGCTAATCCAGGTTAGTCAGTACCTTGTAATTAATGCACATTCTTTTTCCTTTTCCCTTTTAAATCTCTCTTTTAACTTACTTCCTTTTTATTTTACTTTTCTATGCTTTTTTCTCTTAGTAGGGAAAAGGTAGCAATCTCTTTAAACCTCTGAGCTAGTCCAAAATGATAATAAGAGTTTTGAATGGCATGCAGGTTGTAGAGTAAAACTGTGCAAAACTACTAAATAACAGAGCCCTTTTTACAAGTAATTTTTAAATCCAGGGTGTTTTTTTCCTAGTGTTCTTCCCTGCCCGCCCTGCTATTGTGAGTTTGCAGAGAAGCAGTGGCATACATTAGCATATAATAGCACAGGGTGTTGGAAGGGTTAAGCAGAAAGGAAGATAAAAGCTACTTTGAGCTCACTTTGTTGCCTTGAACTTTGGATCCTGTTGAATATAGCAGTCATCTGTGATCACAGGTATCTTAGCAGCTGTATAATCAAAAACTATAAATATCCAGATAGGAAAAGATCCAGTAATTAGAGGAAACAGTACTGAACTGATGACTTAAAGTCACTTTCGTTCTTAAATCATACAGTTGTAGCTGTTAGACTATCCTGCGATCTTTTCTCAGTACCTTGGCAGAGTACTTGAAGACTCTGATAATCAGATTGGCTGAGAGGTGGAAAGGAGAGAAGGATTGGGGCTGCTTTTTGTAGCTCCTTGCCAAAAAAAGCACCTCCTGATTGAGAGGTGTCATTGCTTAACTAGACTGGAAGGAAGCTAAGGGCTGGTCTCTCTCTTACCTGGATGCCCACCTTTCCTTGTGTGTGTGTGTGTTATATTGCAAATATTAATACTAGTGCAAGGGAGGGCTCTAGGGTGGTTTTGTATATGTACCACCGAAATCTCAACACTAATCAGAGCTTGAAAAAGAGCTCACATTTTTAACTTGGATGGGTTTCAGAAAGAAAAAATCAGTGGCCTACTTACTGAACAAATGGAAAATACGTTTTTAGTTCCTGTGTGTAATACAACCCTGAATGTTGGAGGTTTGTGGGCTCTTTTCTTTCTTATTTTTTTCCTACCAGAAGAACATTATGAAACATTCAAAAGTGGAATGGATTTGTTTAAAACAAAATGGTGATTTTAAAATTTAGGCTCAGAAGTCATCAGTGAAGGATTTCCTAAAAGTTGCATAAAGATAACTCGGTTTTCAGAAACACAGAAAAAAATCCCCTACCTCTTCTATGATGTTGAATAGTTGCTTAGTTATCTACATATGTGCACACAATATTATCTGCTTCTTCAAAGTAGTCAAGTGTGTTTTTGTGTATTATGTCTACTAACCTTGTGCATGTGACTTGGAGATCAAAATAATGACTCACAAATTTGCCTGTTGGCATGGTCCTAATTATGACTTTTATTATTGAGAAATCCCTTGTCACCTTTTCAGATTCTCACAGGAGATTACTCTTTATCAGTACTAAATACTGAAAACAGTATAGGGTCAAACAGCCTGATGCAAAAGAAATTGAATTATACAGTGATTCACTGGCTTTATTTACCACTGTGGTAAATAAACTGATGCACAGGTTATGGTTAAAAGTTCTAAGGACACCCCATTTAATGCCAATTTTCTGCTTAAAATATGTCCCTTTTGAAACACTAGTATATTCTGGGGAGGTGACTGATCTAGGCTTATTTGTGGGCTGCCAACTTTGAGAACAACAACAAAAAATCCCTGAAGAAACTATGTCCTGAAGCAAATACACAGACACAGACAAAATCTGTTTGTTTTCTATTTTGGGTCATAGGTGGTTGGCTCACAGTCCAAGTTACTGTGCGGTGTCCTTGTAGCTACAGAATAATTGTCATTAGTATCACAGAGTAGTCTTCTGAAGTTCATTCAGTGTGTTTAAGATACTCTGAGATCTTCATGTCCAGACACCATAGCAATATTTTGTGTTTAAATCAGATGTGGGGATGGAACGTCCGGAGAGCTTACATATACTTTGAATGCCATTCCTCTGCTTAAAAACCAAAATAAGTTAGTTTTGAAATGTCTCCTGTAAACTATGCTGCCAATAGCAGCAATTCTAATATTAGCATAGAAAAACCGTAAGTTTAAAGTGCTTATTGAATAAGAAATCAGTGTATTTGGACTCCGTACTACGAAGTTCTCAGAACAAGACATTTAAGCAAATGAGTAACTTTAAATTAATGAAGGATTCATCGATATAGAGAAGCTGGCATGTACTCACATTAAAATTTCCACCTTGCAGGATAAGAGCTATGATTTCATGATACAGCTAAGCAGATTTATCAGTAGTACCATAAGAAGGAACAGTCCCATCCTGTGTCTAGTTACATATTCACTTACCTCTGCTTGCTTTCGCCCAGCATGCAAACCACAATGTTTCAGGAACAAGACCAGCAGGAATGTAATTTTTTTTTTCATTTGAGGGTTTTTTTTTCATGTGAACTGATTAACCATCCCTGAGCCCAGTTACCATTGGGCTTTGCTGCTAAACATCCATGTTAGTTTTAAATACTTTGCAGGGTAAGTCATACTTTATGCAGTGGATTTGCCCAGCTTTATTAAATGTGAAGGCTTAGTTCAACATTATTCAGGCCTTAGTAAGATGTTCTGCTTCATGCATGCTGAAAAACTGACTGTAACTCACTTTCCCTTCTCTCTGGTGTTAACTCTGTGCTAATGAAATAATAGAACTTCTGGACTCAAGCAATAAAAACATTACTTCTGAAGCAGATGAGGGGCTGTTTCTCATCCAGCCAGGGCAATTTGATACTTTTAATGTCGAGTTGGGAAAGGATGTAATTGATGGCTTTACACAGAGCAACAGGCACAGCTTGCTGAGGGAAACTGGCGTTTTTGTTGGCTCTGGGATGAGACTTTGAAATCTGGGTCTGTTTATTTCCTGGCCTGTGATACTTAAACAAGACCCTGACTTGCCTAAGGAACCTGCTAGGAACTTGACAGTGTCCTAGGCAACCCGAAGGGAAGAATTTAACCTGTCGTCTGAGGGGAATTTTCTCTTTTCTTTTTCTCCTCCATGGTTAGTACTTAATAATGTTTCACTCTGGCTATACCACCCTTCTCTGTTCCTATAGTCCCAGATCTTATCCTAAGGCAAAAAAGATGCTGCTGACAGTCATATTTTTATAAAATAGTAACTATCCACTGCTGTAAGGCTCTTAAATACTTATTGCTAATTTTGTTACAGGAGATAGTTGTTAGCAGCTGGAAGGATGAGAGTTCTAGGACTAGGACAGAAAACTGAGGTGTAGTGGCTAGCTCTTTTTCAGGTGAGAAGGCTTCACCCATACTGAAACACAACGAGCTTGTTGGCAGATTTTGTTGAGAGATTAAATGACAATGATAGTTACTCTTTGGTTATGGACTTACAGAAGATGGTTATCATATACAAATATAATCTTAAAAATATTTTTACAGTGATAGTTGGATTCTACAGCTCTCAAGCTCTCACAGGTCTCTTCCACTCAGATTAAAGGGAAGAAGCATAATGGTTCTAGAATCCAGGAGGATCTCTTCTGAATTGCAGATTACAATCCAAAACAAAAAGCATTAAACATACACTTAAAAAAAATATTAAAATCTCAGTGTCATGAGCAGGAGAAATGTAAGCGTCATTTTACTGACAGATTAAACTGTCCCAGTTTGGAGAGGGTCAACGTACACATAAACACCAAGAAGAATAAAAAAAAGTATCTAGGGGTTTCCTCTGAAACTGCATACCTTAAGAGTGGATGAAAGGAGAACTTATCTTTACTTGAAGGATTGGGAAATGATACAGAAAAATGGATTTGCCTGTGAAATACCCCACAAATGTCTGGTCTTTCCAGGAGTAAGTGCTAATTTTCAAAGTCCTGGGATTATATTTACCAATTATGTAGTATAATTACTTGGTTCTATTTAGAATGCAGTGCCCAGACTAGCTTATTCTTTGTACAATGATATTTAAGTAAAGCCTGTGATTATGATTTGTGCTCTCCAAATCTCTAATCTGTCTGAAGGACAGCAAACAGGAGCTCTTATTTTAAGGTGTGTTTTTGGTGGGTTTTTTTTTCACCATATTTGCTCAGTGGTTGGTATAATCCTGTTTAAAAGGTTTTTTTTGCCCATTGGGCATGTTCTGTCTGGCTACTATTATTTCATGCCTCATTCATAAGTGAGTAACTTAATACTGAAATCAAACAAGTTGGAGTTTCAAACCCAGACGAAAGTTTTTTGTCATCGCATTTTCATTTTGTTTTGTGCAAACAGGTAGTACTTTTTTTGGCTGTTCTGCAGCTAATGTCACATTGAAAACATTTGAAGGTGATTTTTGTACAGAGTAAACATCCTGTGGTTAGAAGGGCTTAATTAGATCAGATGCCTTTACTGCTGGCATATACCTCCTTATCTTAAAAGTAGTGTCCACCAACTAATCCTTTATTTATGCTGAGCTTTGGAATTTCCCTTCAAATACCTTTTTGTAACTTCTCCCAGTATAAATGGGAAGTGAACAAAGTGTCAGATAAACAGTGAGGTTGCTGGTAAGCAAATTAATAATACACATGAATGTAAATGTCTTCTCAATGGTGCCAGGTTGGATGCCTGTGATTAACTTCAGAAAGAGTGCCAGTGACGTGCTTACACCTGTGATGTGGTTTGTTACCTTTTGTTGTACCATTTTACAAAGGAATCTTTTTCTTTTGTTCGTACATGGGAGGACTGAATTTGTTAATCAAATGTCCAAGGCTATGTTTTCAGTGCTCAAAAGGAGGGAATTGTTCAGTGACAATGGCTAATTTGCGATAGCAATCGCAATGTGAAATCCTAGTTGGGTGCTTGGATCTCTTTGTCTAAAGCAAGCTGATATCACGGCGTATTCTGCAATTCAGCATGAACAAAACGGGAGCCTGCTTCCATTTTACAATGATCGAACTTACTCAGCTTCACTCCCTTGGCAAAAAAGGTATCATTTTAGTTTGGTTTTGGTAAATTCTTAGCCCCATTGTGAAATGGTCTTTCTGATTACAGGATTAAAGGTAATCCTAGAGAATCCTGATAGTGGTGGCTGATAAAGAAAATCTGTACAAGCATTGTATTCTGTTTCTCAGGTTTCTGGTTCTATAATAGTGTATGATTGAACTGACAACTGGTTAATTGAGAGTATCCCATCACAGGGGGAGAACAAGGAGTATGGCATAAGTTAATGTTTTCTCCTGTCCCATATTGAGAGAAGGATAGTAGTGTAGGGAAGTTGAATTAGACAGAAGTAAAGAAATCATAATTTTGGCTTAACTATACTCTGCATGATAAAGGAAGCTTGTAGACATCATACCTGAAAAAGCTGCCTTCATATTCTTTTTTTTTTTTTAACCCGAGAGCCAGGTAGTTTGCCATTTCAAATTAGCTCATGGTGTTGGCCTTCCATACAAGAAGAAAATAAATTCTGATCTGTTTTGTTTTCTTGCTCTTATTCCAAATACTACAGTAACAGCAATATTGCTATTAGTGTATAATGGAGTAAACTGGGCTACACTAAGATGTATCTCCCTGGTGCAATGGAGGGTGTTTACCTCTGTTTTTTCTCTAATACTCCCTGCATTTATGCTCTGAAGGAAGGATTACTTATGCCCATAGTTGAAAACTTTTTTGAGGGGAGTTAGTGGGAATGGACCCTCAAGCAGGTGTCATGGCCATGGGCACAGGTGTTTGAACTGAAAGTGATCATCCAGGCTTCAGCTGGCAGAAGAGTGCAAGACAAATGATTTAGACCCAAGAAAAGGAAGTACACACGAATATGTTATTTCTGCTGCAAGTTTAACGTGTAGCAGCAGTACAGAATATGCCTGCTGAGAGACATTTAACTCGGAATTCAGGGTTGACTTGTTCTGATCAAAGGGGGAACTCAAACAAAATACTCATTCAGATTTTGAGAGCTCAACTTTTAATTTTTTTATTGTTATTTTTATTATTACTTTTTTTTAGAATAACAATCTGCATGTCTGAGTGTAATGCTGATCCTGCTGGTAAGACTTTAGAGTGAACAGGTTCCAGGGGGAAATTGAAAGCATAATAACTTTTGGTATCCAGTCGCTTGTGGAATGGAGTCAGATCTTTGTTTTTTATCAGAGAAAGGGTCATAACTTCATCAAGCATTCCCTCCCTTCCTCGTGACTCCCCAAATGTGCAGTACTCTAATTGCTTTTGGCAGATAAAAGCTATGAGGAAGTCGGGGAATATGTTTTATATTATGTTACTGTCATTCGTCTGAACTAGTTCTTAATCCAAGATTACAAAGACATTGTTTATAAGGATATATCTACTGCAGTTTCTGTTTCTACTCCTCTAAGTTATATAAGGTAAACAGCAATAGACCTTAGATCCTTAACTTACTGAAAATTGAAAATGTTGTAAATCATTTAAAATCAACACTTTCCTCTTTCTTTACAAAATCATTGGGCTTCTCTGCATGTTAGCCTGGTATCCATAGTCCATATACAACTTTTTTTCATATATTTTTACTTGCTAGGTCTGGGTAAGAATAAATTGTGAAGTGACATGAGGTGTTTCGAGTGAATATAGCAAGTGAATTAAAATGCAAAGCCCTGCTTAGCATTTGATCCTATTTTTGTGAAAAAACTTCTAAGTCATACTATCAAGGCAGCAAATAATCTGTATTTTATGCTTATATTCTATGTCTAGACTATACTGACAGTATATGTTTTATTCAGCATTAGATATAATCCAACAGTGATGGTGTGGACTTGGTGGTCCCGTGACTGTTCCTCCCTTAGAGTAATATTAAAAGAGCTGGTAGACCTTCTGCTGCTTCATTTGCACCTGGATGTTGTCAGTGCCCTCTCAGAAATCAATTGCTAAGATGGCCATGTGACTGTATCTGTCCTTTCCTTGGTATTTCTGTAAGTGCTGCCTTTAATGTATTGGTCTCTTGCCTTTCTATTTGTTTTAGGGAATCCCTTTTGTATTTTCACTCTAACATCACTCTGTAAAAATACATATTTACAAAAAGAACAAAAATTTCTCTGTAGGATAATACACTCCACAATAGAGCTGTGACATTGTCACAGTCTAGGCAGGTTGTGTAGTTGTGATGGAGGAGCTTTTAATAAAAATACAAAACAAAAAGAGTAGGAAATGCCTTGAGTGAATTCATGGAGATATAACTTCTAAGTAAGATATGTTTAATATTTAAGTGAGGAACTCTGCTCAAGAGGACAAGTGAGATTGCTCTGACCTTCATTCTTTGCTCAGAAGAACAAAGTTAAGCGTATGTGATAAAGATAAAAGCACCCATTGCTGTTTGGTGAATTGGGGCCACTATTAATATTTGAATGTGGTGGCCAGAGCAAAGCCTGTAGAAATGGGACACTTGGAATAGAATCAAGTATTACCTGACAGAGTAATACTTTTTGATACATGCAGCTGAAAATCAAACCCTGCTTTCTCAAAATTCTTTCTCAAAATGTGTATTAGAAAGATGCATGAAATATGTCAAATAACTTTATTTTTGAACAAGTGTGATATAAAACCTCCAAATTCTTGGATGCTAATTACAGTAATTGAAGGAGCAAATCTGTTCCTGGTCATACAGAGAAGAGCAGAAAAGACAAACACTGTATTTACTCGTGAATCTTTGTTCAGGAAGATGTAGCTCATTTGCTTAGTGCTACCTGGGGGAGGGAGCTGGAAGACAATTAAATTAGTTTTCTGTTTGTTTGTTCAGAGGCTTCAAGGGTTATCATCGGGTTGAATTTATTTTTCTTTTTTGATCAAAGTTAAGTGCAGAACTGCAAAGTTAAAAATTGCTATGCTGATGGTGAGAAACAAGCTGCCTCTTTTGCTCCTTCCTCTTTACTATTCCATCTCTTTTCTCCCCTATCCAGCCCTAAAATCTTGAATAATTACTTTGGTGATTGAAATTATGGAAATGTTCCCAGTGGTCCAGACCTGCCAGGACTAATTAAATCTCAGGATTTGTCAGTCTTTTCAATTTAAAATTAAACTTTGTAAAGCCTATCTGAAGACATGATTTTCTTATCTCTAGGGGCCCTGACTCACTTCATACTTTAATATGATTTATAGGGAGTAAACATACTTTATCTTTAATTCATACAGCTGAAGTTTAAAAAGAATCAATGAAAAACCTTCATTAGTTAGTCTCTTTCCACTGCAGCTTCCTTGTTGCAAAATTTGGTCAGAACACATGAAAGAAGGGACAGGTAGTTTTCCTGAAGCTTAAATGAGCAGGCTGTTGGCCCCCACCCATGAAGCATGTTACTTAGGTTTGTGAGGTGAATTTTAATAGCTGCTGATGTGATAACTGCTGAAGTTAGGTTCTGGAAAATACAGTGAACTTTCTCTTAAATTTATTGCTTGGCATGCACATAGCTGTTTGACAAACACTGATGGAGCATTCAATTGTAGTTTTTATTCAGCTTAGCAGTTATTCAGTGTATGCATTGCCCTCCAATACAGCTAGAACTTATCTCTTAATGCTAGCGTAACTTCAAGCAATATTTTGACTCTTTATGAACACTTTACTGAGGTATGCATTGTACTACTGATAATACCATCCATAGTGAACACAGCCAGTGATAGTGAGCAATAATAGGTGTTTTAGAATATGCAGTAATTGCACATCTGGCCTGCCCTGCCCTTTAAACAGCTAATTCATACTTCTAGGACCTAAACTCCTGTACTCTTTAAGGGCTAGAGTTGCTGGTTTAAACTTCAGTGCGGGTTCCTTATTATGCACAGTGCTGTACCCTTTTTTCATCTACTAACACTGTGTATGTGTGAAACTGCAATTAGCGTGAGTGTGGCTTTGCTAGCAAGTGGTACCATATACCATCAGAAGATCCTCAGTTAATTTAGATCTCACATTTGTTACAGACTTAATTCATTGCTTGACATTTAGGCTCATATTAAGGTGTTTTTGTTCAAAATAATCTTAGAAAAAAGAAAGACTCTTTTTTGCTTATGTAGCTGCATGGCAGAGTGTTTTCTCTCTTTTCCTGTTGTTTCCGCTCTTTCTAAAGATTTGCAAGCTTTCAGTTTTGGATTAGGAAAAAATAATACTTACAAAAATTAATAATTAAAATCCCCAAAACAAACAAAATGGAAAACAACTCTCTGTCTCTCCATGACTGTGTTTGAACATAAGAAAATTTAGTATTCATGCACACCATGGAAAAGAAGTTAGGCTGACATGTTTTAATCTATTTTCTGTAAAGAGATGTCCACTGTGGTTTTGGTACTGCTTGGTAACTTCAGTAATTTAATCATGTGTCTAGAAGAGAGACTAAAGATGTTATCTATGTAAAGATGTGCACTTAAGAAGTTTGAGAAGGTTCTGCTTTTGTCCTTAAATTATTATAATTAATTTAATATACAACAAATCTATTTTCTTTCAGCAGAAAATAGAATTTTTCTTCCTGTTTCTCTTGCCAGATTATGTGGGTCTAGGTTGGTAAAGTGGTATGTGCGTGTGGTGGGGATGTTACTGTTTTAAAAAGTCTTTTCTGTCAGTCTTTACTGCAGCCTGTACAAGGAGTTTGAGTCCTAAACATAGTGCGAATTTATCAAGCAGCATTTCCCAGACAGCTTATGGAAAGCAATCCTGGAGGACTCCCAAACTTAAATAACTGAACGATACTGCTTGCTGTGCCTGCAGCTCTCTGGAATTGGAATGTAAAACTGGCAGCGGAATAAACGTACTCCCCGAGGAGGCTGAAGATGCTGCAGAGCAGCAGACAAGGAAAAAGACCTTTCCCGAAAGAATGAAATATGCTTTTCTTTTTTTTTTTTTTTTTTTAGCCTTATTCCTCTTTGAGGCCTGCAGTGATGGCAGGTGTCCAGCTCAGTATCAAAACTGTAGTTTTAAAATTGGAATGAAAGGATGGCTCTTAGCCACTCGTTAATCCTGTGCTGAAGGTCTCCAGGAGAGTAACCAGTTACTCAGCTTCACAAGTGCGCAACTGATCACGATGGGGTGGGGTGGAAGGCTCACTCTGCAAGTGTGTTTCTGGACAATAACATTTCTAGGATATCTGAGAAGCACAGTACCTAATTATCTGCTGTTTCTTGGCTAAATTAGGCTGCATGGTTTATATAGAGTTATGCTTCCAGAGAAAATGAATCTGCATTTGCTGCAGGAAGTGTTTTTTTGGGGGTAAGCTTTTCCTACTTTTTTTCATCTTTTTCATCTTTCTGTCTTTTGCCTGCTTCCTTCAGGAGTTTTCACCAATATTTAGAGTTCTTATCTTAAAACCAGAATCTTTTCTAAATTTCTGGTAATGGTGTTATGTAAAACTATCTTTGTTAATCTTTTCTTTTTATGTACCAGCTATATAATGTAATGCAACAAGCATTGAGTGTTGAAGCATTTAAAATAGAGAATTTAATGTGATATTTCAATTAATTTCTAAGGTAAGCTAATTTCTAAGAATGAAGTAGCAAGAAAAATGACAGAAATGACTCTTTATCTTTCTACCTTTTCTACCACTCTACCTTTCTGGTTCAAAATAAGTCACTTGTATGTCTTGGCCTCCACGTAAGTGATCTACAAAAGATGGATTGAAGTGACGCTATACTTGTGGGAGAATGTGGGAAGAAAGGAAAAGGATACATTTAACACTGCCCAAAGAAACTACCTCTAAAAGAGATAGGAGGTCCCAAAATGTACATCTGAAATCATTGAGGCTTACTGCAACTTGGTTTTGTTTGAATCAGCTGACATGAAGCAATGTCTATCCAGAAACTAATATGCCATGTGTGCATTTCTTCACACACACACACACACACACACACACACACACACACAGACACACGTGTTGTTAGATTTCTTAATTCCAGTTTAATCAATGACTCTACATGCCTGAACCTGAAGTCTGTATTTAAATGAGGATATAAGGAGAATATGGTCCATCAGTCTGCCTGTCTGTCATTAGGTTCTTATGCTTTTTAATAACCCACAACACCTCCCCAGAGGTCCTTTGATAGGTAAGGGCATGGGCATGTTTTCTAGCTGAACCTGCAAAAACCATCTGTCCAGTCTTTGGGACAGCTCAGCCTGATGGTTTTTATGCAGCTCCAGAGCGCAGGTACCTTCGTTCTCCCCGAGGTTTGCAAACATGGGTGTGGTGACAGAGGGCATAATTCCTCCTCCCCCTGTAGCCCCTGGGCCATGTCCTCTGGTCCCTCCCTCCCTATGGCAGGAACAGTCCTGCAGCTGCCCAGCTTGGTGCAGCTGGGTGTCCACAGGACCATTACAGCTAGAGTGAGCTCTTAGTGATCTTGAGGGTATGTGATCCAGAGTGAGAGGAGAGAGGCAAGCCCACCAGTGGGCTTAACAGGGATTTAAAGCAACTGCCTTAGAGTGCTGAGACTGAACTTGTCTGAAAATTAAGATCATGAATATATTTTTCTGTCAATTATACCCTTATATTAACATTTAATCCTCTTGCAAGAAATTTAATTAGCATATAAGCCAGATAACTGTTTCATTACAGCCTGTCAAAAGGAGTAAGAAAATATTTAAAGACTATTTATTGAGAAAAGATTTTTAAAGATATATTTTTCTTGTACCTTTAGAGTACAGACAGAAAGACAGCAGATGGAAAATGCATTATATTATTATTTCCTTCAGGGATTAATGTCTTGAATGACAAGAGCAAAAATTTGGGGTGGTATGTTGTTCCTGTGTATGGTGTGGATTTTTTTGCAATGCATATAAATATACTTTAATCATGTTTGCTAGCAGTGTTAGGATACTTTGTGTATTTCCACAACCATGTCTGCATTTTGGGAATAGTCTAGAGAATACATGTCCAGTTACTGCAATCTTGGATAGCTTTTTGTAATTCGTTTATTTTTGTAACCTGGGGCTTTCCACTGCACTGAATACTTACTGACCTTTAATTTCATTTACTGGAGGGTGGAGAGGAAAGTGGAGAAAAGAAAGGCTTTAGGAAATCCCTTTCCCCACCCTGCAAAAGAAGGTAACTTTCTGTTTAAGTCTCGTTTGGGTTCAAATGCTGTAAGCAGAGGAAAAAATAAAGATAATTTTGTATCCTTCATAAAAGCCAAATGTTGGAAGCAAAGTGTCAGATATTCAGGAGCATTACAAATTTGACACAAGCTCTGGAATAGATAAGTATCTGAGATTTATAAAATATTTGTAGTCCCTGCTGAACAACCTTTATGCTGATACGTGATTATTACTAATATGCTCTAGTTAATATTTCAATAATACTCACTTAAAGTGGGTATTTTTTTATAATGGATTTTGCTCTGGATTAATAATGTACACACCAGATCACTAATCTCATAAGATGCTTGTCCTCCTACATAAGTTCATCTAGTTTTCTCAAACTGAAAGTATTTCTTCATGCAGTTGCTTACTTTTTTGCTAGATTAATTCAATCTGCTCCTTTATTTCCATTTTAAATCAAAACCAGATATTTAGTATAGTAATATTTTTCTCTTGTGTTTCAAAAGATCGAGTTTGTCAGCTACTTTCCTACAGCTGGAGAAAATCTATTTGTTCATTTCTTAACCTTTTGACATGTCTGTTTTTACAAGCCTGGCTGTTTGTGATGGGGGATTGAAGTATAGAGTAACAACTACAGAAGGAAACATCCCTTGTTTTGATCAGAGTGTAAACTGAGCCCAATGCAACGAGGGGGGAGTAGGTTACACAGGATTTTTGCACACTAGGAAAAAAAACAAGATACTCTCTTCTTCCTTCACATTATTGTTGAATTTTCATGTGGTGTAGTAAAATTTGAATTTTTAAAAGTTTTATTCACATGTCTTGGACATATGACTATAAAATGGACTTGCAAGTAGGTTAGACCACTGATTCTCCACTGTAAAAGCAGGCTCAGCCAAATCGCAACTGTATTTTCCTTCTGTTCATGTGGCAAGTGAGACAGGTCTGAAAAGTCAAGACCACAGAGCCCTGGGTGAGGCTGCTATAATACCCTTGCCGTTCTAACAAGCAGGGAAATGCAGGAGTTCAAAGTGTTCGGGCAGGAATGTGTTTACAGAATCTGCATGCTAAGTGTTTTCTGATGGCTGACCCCAGGCTTGGGAATGTCCCAAGTCGATGGTGCATGTAGGTGCTGAAGAAAGTAGCTCTGTCTTCTGTCTCAGGGTATTATATCTATCAAACCTTCAGGCTTCAGCATCTCCATGCCAGTCCTACTTTTATCACACTTGGAAGGCATAACCATTACATAAAAACTACTTAACCTTGCCTTTTTTTTTTTCAGTAAGAGTGAAGGGTTGTAATAGTGGCAACAGCTTGTCCTTCTTTCTCAAAATAAGTTTTATCATCCAGCAACAGATGGTTATTAGGCACGTATTTATGCCTTATATATATGATATTAAATGGAAAGTTTTTTCCTCTCCTTATGCCATAAAAAACCATATCTGAATGAGTTGCAGTGCCAAAGGACAGCACAGTGATTACGTGTGCTATAAGCACGTGTGAGATGGCTTCTACACTAAACTGAGGAACAGTTAAGGGTCTGCCTACAGCAGCAAAAGTATCAAGATGGACGTAGTCCTGTTCTGGACCCTACAGATGCACTGGCTGAGGCTCCTCTTGCCAGTGGGACTGTGAATCTGTGGTAGAGAGCCAGCTGTGCCTTAGAACAGGGTTGGTGGCAGACACTGCAGCATCACATCCAGGTTATGCAGACAAGACCAGCTTGTCTTCCAAGTGCATAAAACATTATTCTCATGGGCTACTGATAACTAATTTCTAATGAAAAGTATTTTCCCCCCCATTTTAGTAGGATGGCTATTTTGGCTTCTGATATAAATACAGTAAATGTTTCCTTAAAACTCTCTTGGAAAAAGTCCATGTCTATGCACTTTGGAAATTTGAAAACCTTGACATGCTGCATGTGCATCCCTTCTGTACTGCTTTGGCAAGTCTGAAGGTTGTTTTTTTTTTCCTCCTTAAAATGAATCTATTTCAGATGAGATTGTCGAGTTGCATAGTGAATTACCTTCATTTGTGCAAAGTATAAGCTGTCACTGCCCACACCCATTCATCCCTGTAACAAAGAGAGTAAATGAAAGGGGGAATTGGGAGTGCTAAGGAGGGATTCCTAGCTACATCACTATGTGCAGAGTAATATTACAGGCTCAAAGCAGAATCACCGGTATCAACGGCGTGCTCCTAAACCAACTGTGTTAGTCTGAAAAGAGAAAAGCAAACATAAGAGAAAGGAATGTCAATACGGGGGTGGAAAATGCTGGGCTCCAGTATAACACACTCAGTGCATACTGCATAATTGTTTTCCTGTTTGCTAATGGTATTTATCAGGTCTTTTATCTTAAATATGCTTCTTGCCACCTTTGGATATAAGAGATAGTGCTGACATAGTGAGGCTTGGAGTTTGAACTGTCCTTTTTGTAGTAAAAAAGAACTTGATAATGAAAAAACCTCATGGTTCCTCCACTCATAAATCTGATAAATCCCTATGAGACCATTTTGCTCCCATCCCTGTATGTCAATGTTAGTGTGACTGCTAAGAAAATCAATAAAATGGAAGACCACAACTCAGAATCTTACAAATTGGCTCTGGTGACTGGCTAGCAGTATTGAGTGGCTAGGCATTCTGTGCTTGCTTTCCTCGGCTTTCATCCTCTCACATTTTTCCCTGTGCTGCATTCTTTCATTGTAGAGTTATTGGCAGATGCAAAAGTATTATCAATAAATTATCAGCTGTATCAAGATTTTTTCTTGAATGTTTTTCTAACACAGAAAATCCTCTTTTCCCTGGGCATGAATGAGTTCTAAATAAATCACATATCCAACATATATCAATACATGTTAAATGTTGTGATCAAACTGGTTTAGATTTTGTACAGTCCTCTGGCAGATACTTCTAGAAACAGTTTGTGTGAATGCTGTTTATTGAATCCTAAAAATGACTTTATATTATTACACCTTGAAGAGCAGAGTGATGGATAGTAAAGCCTCTTCTTGATAATTTCAATGAATCTGTGCTGTGCTTGTTGGGATATTTTTACCAGTCTCTGGTAATTTTGCCATTGAAGATCTCTTACCCATGGTGATCCACTGGCAGGTTCTCTTCTCTCCATCAGTGTGCACCTTGGTGTTACAGTTTACTGTAGCACTCTTCAGTTTTTGATGTTGCATTTTTCTGAGTCAAGATTAGCTGTAACAATTGCCATGCAAAAGGGAACAATATGACCACAGTCAGCTTGACTATTCTTGCTATGAAGTGTTCAGGCCTTCAGTGCAAGATGCCTGTGTCATTATTTTCAAAGAATTTTGCTGTTATTTCATCAGGAGGGGAATGTTTCTTCCAGATTGTTTTTCTAACCTTCAAAATATTTTGCAATGAATTTATAATTGGCAAAGTCTGTGCAAAGTTTAAAGTGTTTCAAGTCTGTTAGTTTTACATTAAAAAGAACATGTATTAACAGAAAAATCATTGGAGAGGAAATTTTAGTATCTTTTGGTGCTCTATTAAGTGCTACTGATCAATTTTACTCTCATGACACTTGACCTGGCAAAGAATATAGCCATTCTTATGGCCTGTGGTATTAAAGAGACACATGGTTTTGGATACAGAAATAAGTACAGCTGATTTCATCCATGGCTGTATTTAGAAATAATGAAAAAGAAGAAAAAATGGAATAAACCTACTATCCTTCTGTTTTGCTGAGTAAAGTTACTTGAACTGAACCAGCTTGCAAATAATTTCATCATCTTACTAAATTGTTATGGCTGGTTATCTGTTTGCATTCTCTTACTGACTTAATTACAAAAAACTTAACAAATCTTTTGTCAAAATATTTGTTAAGGGAACACTTCAATAGTGACAGAATTTCTATATAAATATAAAAGTGAATGCTTCTTAATGAAATTCTGCCTATGTGAGTCATACATTATAGTGCCAAAGGGGGAAGAGTAGGGAATTGCCCGGCTAAACTTCTTTTAACCTGTGCCTCTTTGTAATAAAATAATGGTAGTCAGGGTTTCCAAAGAGATGAGGGTTTGAAAAGTGAGCACGCCAGCTAATAGCTGTGGTAAGAGGCTGAACGCTGCGGAACAATACCGATGTAGTGGCCTCTCGGTGTGTCTCTGCGCCTCGGAGCTCAATAGTGAATGCGCAGCATTGTTCAGCTGTGAAAAGTCTCGGGGCGCTTGAGATATCGGGGCAGACCGAGGAAAACTGATTTTCAGCTTGTAGCCTCCCTGACAGAGGGCTGGGAGAAGCCTGGGGGCAGTTGGTCATTCCTCACAGCTCCTCTGCTCCACCAGCTTCGAGCTTGTTTGCGGCGAGTCCCCTGCGGGGACCTGCCGCTCAGCAGTGTACCTGTGGGAGAGGATGAAAGAGAGGAGAAGGATTTTTTTCCCCTCATGATGGGTTTCATGATTGAATGTCAAGTGAAAGCTTTCCCTGAGGGAAGTTAGAAGGTGACATTAGAATTTAAGGAAAAGCGTGGACATAGAGTAGTTACTTCATTGCGGATTTACAGCTTAATGGTCTAAATTTGATCACAGGTTTTGGAAGAAGATAAATGTTTAACTGTGCGGGGTTTGGGGTGTTTTTTAGTTAAAAAGAGACTCTAGATAAGTCATGGGAATGGCTCTTAAGTGAATTACCTTGTGAGTTCCTGTTTGTGTAGGGTACGGAGTTGAGAAAGCTTTTATGTTCTCTATATAAACAGGAATAGCAAAAAGAATTGGTTTTTAGTATGGCTTGTTGGGAAAATCCTGCAGTTCCACCACAGAGTTAATACATCCTCCCCTCCTCAGCCCCCACCCCGACTTGTTTTAGACCACAAAATAGGCCTTTTGTGGCCAAGTTTCTCCAAGTCCAGGCTGTGTGTTTTGGATTTGAGAATTTGATTTTGATTCTAGCTCTAATATTTTAAAAAAGAAGGATTTGCTACTTCTTTGTTATAGAAAACAAGCAAGAGGGAAACCCAAACAAGGAAAGTGGTGGGACTGAATGTCCCTATCTGGAAGAAAGATAAAGTGTGAAGGATAAATCTGAGAAAAATAACTGCTTTAGCTGTACTAACTGGATTTAAATAGGAGTCTAAGTTTCTGTTTTCCCTGTCTCTGATCTAAACACTGAGAAGATTCATCTGTGGTGTTTACTGAATTTCCAATGGGTCTAGATGTTGTTTATTGTAGTTAACAAGAACTCTAAAAACAGGCCAGTATAGAAGTGCTTGAAGGCTGCAAAATAGAAGTAAAATGGTACTGACTGTAAAAGCCAGAAAAGCAGAAGGATGGTAGCAGACAGTTGTTGTCTGATGTCTTTTCATGAATGTTTTAAATTTCAGCTACCTTGCTGTGAACCACAAAGTGGTTCATTTTTAAGAGGTTTCATGTCCCTCTCTTGTTTGCATTTGTCAGGGCTTTTTTCCTCCAGATTGACAAAAAATTGCATAATAAATCCAATGGTCACAAGAAACCTGAAGATCCTTTTTTTTACTAACTTTCTTTGTACGGTGTTACATCTGTATAAAATTCAATTTATATACTGCTGAATAGGAATGTTAGAGAATTTTAATACTTTGAAGTTTATATGATTATTTTTCTGAAACTGTTGGTAAAGAAGGCACAGGGACTCTGCAATGTATATATGCTTTAATAAAATGACACTGGTTCAAATTAAGCTTTTTATTGCTCTGATAAGAAAGCACAGAGAAAGGCTTATGACTCAGAAAGTCAGTTGCTACGAATTATGCACCAAATGTTCTCTGTAACCAAGTCTAGGCCTCTAATCTGTTTGCTTCTAACCCTGTGGCTTCTGAAGTGTGATTGTTGTCGCTGTTAATCTCGAATTCCGATATGTCAATAAGTGTTGCAGGCATTAACACCATCTGCATATGGGTGCAGAGGCTGCACTGCTCTGTATACTGACACTGCAGAGACCTCAACTCACATTTTGCTTTTTGAATACAAAAACTCCAAGGAAAGTATTGCTTGTTGGGATAGAAATTTTGCTCTCAATGGTTTGTTTTCATTAAATAACAGCAAAGAAGTACCAGGAAGTATTGTGGACGCTGCAGAAGGGCTTTAAAGCAAGTCTGAAAGCATTGTGAAGACTTCTTCATCACAAACATGGATCTGTTGGAGTGACTTTCATAGACATGCCTGAAAAGCTGACAAGGCAGGGAAGGGAATGGCAAGGAAGAGGAGTTTCATTTTCACGTAGCACTGTGTTTTCCCAGTATTGCAACAGGCAAGGACATTGAGAGGAAAGGTGTAAAACATGATGCCATAATTTAAAAGTACAGATGTTCTCCCCATGCTCCAAGGGGCAATTTGGAAAGACCAAATAAAGGTAAATGGCAGTCCTGATGTGATAGGGTAATCAGTAGAAAATAAAAAATAAAGAATTGGGGTGGCTACATTTTTAAGGATCTGTTGTTTGTAGCAGGAGCAAGACACCTTTGATTTTTCTGTTGTGAGTGGTTATTTTGCTGCCATTTGGCAGCCTTAGTCTTCTTGACCTTATTTATGTAAAATTCCACACTTAGCTGTAGAAGCAATACAGTGAGAAGACACTGTGTATGTTAAACTCCTTTGAACCTGAACATCTGCTTAGTTTCTTTTTATTTATTTCCATTTAAAGGTTTGTGAGATGTCAAAATACAGATTATTGTCTTTTGTAAAAATCTGCCGCAGTTATTTTTTAAATCCAGAGTCCTTAAACTGTCATTGCATATGTTCCTATTGGACTGGGATTTTGAAAGAGCTGTTAGCTTACTGCTGTAATTCCACCTTAAAAATAAGATGTAGTGTTCTCTTTTAGGAGGATGAGCACAAGAAAACAACTAACTTGAGATGCCAGAGCCAGTCTGCAGCCAGACCACCAGTATGTCTTAGTTCCAACCTGTGTAGAATTTAAGGATTCTTCTCCCCAAGATGTAAATATGAATACTGCTTTCTGCAACTTGTATTTTTATTCAAGAGAGAAAACACAGAAGGAAGTTTTCATTTTATTGTAAATGTGAACATCTGTTAGGAGGAGCCTGCTGTTACTATTTCAGTTCTGTTTCAAAATTCTGGTTGCTAAACTTCCTGAGATGAAGAGGAGGTTCCAGTAAGTAGCTTTAGTTTGAAACCAAATGGGAGAGATCATTTAGCTGTATTTAAAGACAAACATTAATTATTTAAAGCTTCTGAAACTCACTTCTATTTGGCATCTAACACTGTCTGCTATATCAGAGAACTGGCTTTTATAAAATGTGTGTTGCTTCATGGCGGATTTTTACTGGAAAGATTTAGAAGTCAACAGAGAATTTGGTGGCAGAACAGATCTGTTTGTGCTAGATACTGTAGTTACAAGTTACATTGAAATTGAAGGAGGTGAGTTGTAAAAGGATGTCTTCTTTAGGTTCACACATTAAAGTTTTTCATTGGAACTAGCACGAATGATGCATAGATGCTACGTTTCCTTCTTCTGAAACTGTCTCACTCTCTCAAGTTTATTTTGCCTGCTTTAAAGTGGGAGACAGTTAACCATTTTTCATCTTACAAACCTCCCAATGGTCTTGGTAAAGCAACAAATGTTTTGTGCTATATTGGCTGCCTAGCCAAGATCTCCTGTGTGCTTGTGCTGCAGTGGGCTTTGAAAAGTGGTGAACTTCAGTAGCAACTTCAGGTTGCTTATGTGAAGTTGAAAACACTAGTGTGTTATGTGTTGGCCTGACAGAACATTTGCTCAGAGCAGTGGGTTAGTCCCGGAAGAAGTGGAAACCAAACCTGGCGTCCAAGCGCTGTTACAGGGATGCAGCATAGCATGGGAGGTCACCAGTACGGTGCCAGTAGCAGGGCCTGATCCTGTATGATGCTGGGTGGCAGGAAGGCTATGTGTGGATTTTCATTCTGGCACAACAGTTTGAGTGTAAAAGTACTAAAACATTCAAGCAGTATCATGTTGAACGCACTTTTAACACTTCTTCACTAAATGCCCGTATGAGCAGAGAAGAAAAGGATGTAAAAGCTTTGGTTGCTTGTCATCTAGGGTATTACTCCTCCTTGTCATCTTGGGTGTTATTCTTCCACATTCATTCACATCTACAAATCTTCACTGAATTTTCATTTGCTCTGATTTAGAAAAGAATTGAACTGTGCCTCTTTAAAATTCTTTTTAAAGAGGAGAGAAACAAGTCTTCAAAATTGACAAGATGGAAGACAATTCTTCTGAAAGTCCTATAAATGGAGTGGAGGATTGGATCCATATGCTCTGTTTGTGTTACAGTACATCAGCAGCATGTGATGGCTTGTTCTTTTTGTTAGGTGTCTCTGCAGCACTGTGTACAGATTAAATAGCTACTGCATTGCAGAGAGTTATTAATACATTACATTGCACTTCCACGGAAGATGTCAGTGTGTCCTTTAGCCTGAATGTACCTTGTGGTTGAGTTAGGGGTGATTTTTTTAAATTTTGCTGAGTATAACTTACTTTTTCAGTAAACCTTTAGCCAGCTGGGAACTACAGGGAAACATCATTATTAATTTCTATAAAACTTCACTTATTGTTCAAGTTTAGAAAAATCAAAGCCTTGTTCCAAAATAAGAACAAGTTCACCCTTCTCAAATCTTAATCCTGATGCACTAAAAATGTGGTCTTGTGCCACTGTACATACAAGAGAAGGAAGCAGGAGATGGGGCAGAGAGAGAGATGCAACTCTTAAAATATAATGCAGATAACCAAAATGCATGAAATACCAGAAAATGAGAAGTGGGACCAACTCATTATTTTTCTGGCACATCTGTGTACTGTTTCATTTGTGATGCACATCAGTAAAACAGGAGGTTTTGTGGTTTCCAATCTTCTGCTCTGACAGCTCTCAGTGTTGTGCATGTTTAAAGTGGTGGAGGTTGAGGGGATGTTTTTGGAGAAATTCTTATGTGTGGGGGAATCTTCTGCTGACTTATACATGGGGATGGAAGGGAGAGCAAAGGTCAGGTGTGGGTGTGCAGAGATGAAAGAGCAAGACAGAGCAAAGTAAGGATCTCAGCTCTGTTTCCCTCTTCTCTCCACCCACAGGAATGCTCGTGACAGCTCCCTGTGCCAGTTTGGACCAGTGGCTGAAGCTCACACTGCAGTGCTGCAGGCCCTGTTTCTACCTAGCCTACTGAAACAGATGTGGGACACTTTCTGTCACTGAGACTTTGGAGTTCAGGAGCGTTGTCACCACTAGATGGTGAAGCTGCTGATATTACTTGTATGACCTAGGACTTCACAGAATTGACCAAGCAGTGCCCTATGTCTAGTTAATGCTCTACAGGTCTGTCCAGGAATTAGTTCAAACCTGAAAAGGTGTGAGGAAGCAGAAGTCCAGAGGAGTGAATCATTAGCTCCTGACAGAAATATGTGTGCATGTGGAATATAGCAAACGTATAGTATATTTGCTGTATTCAAGTGATTTGAGTACCTGGGTGCTGCACTGTAGATGTACTGAAATTTTTGGCATCAGTGTTGGCCATTCTGTGCCTTTGAGTGCATCCAGGACTTGCAGGTATGTGGTAGCTCACTCTCAAATATTTTGCACAGATCTTGCAAAAAGATCTTTTGATGCAAATATGTAAGTATTAAAAAAATCCTCAGAAGCTGCGGGAGAATCCAGAGAATACACGAGAGAGCCTATCTCAATGATCTGTGATGTCAGCATGGCAGACTGTAAACACCTGATCTTTTAGCCTGAGTAAAAGGGACTTTCACCCCAAGAGCCCTGATGCTCAGATCAAAGTGTTTCACAGCTTCGCCAATGGTCTCAAAGCTGTCTTTGCTTCCTTTTCTACCTCCGGTTTCCTACTGTAAGGTGTTGTTCAAGGACTGTGCTCTTTAGGAATACTCTGAATGAAGCCGAGGCTGTGTCATGTACAAGGACAGAGGTAGTGAATTTCAAGTATGATTTTAAAGATAGAATGCCTCTTTGTGGGCTACGTTTGAGCATGCGGCTGTGAGAGCATGCCTGGAAAGTGGTGCCAGCAGCTGGGAACTCTTTTGACTTCTTTTGCCTCCCAGCTCCAATATGGAAATGCGACCACCCGCTCCGCAGGCAAAGGAGATGCCAGCTTTCTCACGGGTATACCAGCATATATCCTTTTTTCTCCTTTTCTGTTTTTTATCTTTTCTTTTCTCCTGCTTCTCCTCTCACTGTCTCCTCTCCTTTGTTTCTTTTTTTTTTTTTTTTCTTTTCCCTTGTCTTCATTGTGATTTAGCACAGAACACTTGATGGTTTGGTTTTCACATTTTCTTCTTAAATTCATTTCTCTCGCCCATAAAAAAGCCCCAAACCACTGAAACTTTGCAAACACTCTGCAAAAGCCTGTTCCTGTTTATGTTTGGGCAGAATAAGATCCAGAATGCTTCTATTTCCCAGGATCATCCTATTATATTGCAAGTTCATGGAAGTTTCTAATGTAAACACAGAAATTTCACAATACCAACAAGTGATTTGTTTTCTTTGCATGCTTATCAATATTGTCTGCAAATCAAGCAAACAAATGCTGTGGAAGTGGGGGCTCTATTTGATGTTTGCTCAGTGTTGTGCCTGGAAAAATGGAAGTTAGTGGGTGTTGCTCAGTGAAGTATGCATTTTAAAGTTACCCACAGTGATGCCCATTGTCCTGTCCCTGAATTGCATGATGTCATATGTCATTTAAAGCTTGTAGTGATGCCGAAGACTGTCGGTGCGCCGGGAAAAAGGCGATGAGAAAGTTGTGAATCAGGTTTCTGTAAAGCCTTTGTGTTTAGGGTTTTGATAGATAAAAGCTGACTCATTCAATATTTCTGGCGAAGGAGCTGTACAGACTAGTAAGAGCTTCTCATTTTACCTGAGTGCCCAATGAGCTAATTCAGGAACAGCTGAAGTCAGAGCCCGTGCCTCTCCTCTGCCGCACAGGTAGGTCGTGGGCTCTTCAGAGAGGACTGAAAAATAGAGAGGACTTGTTCAGCCCGGGTATGAGGAGCCAGAGACATTCCTCAGTGGTGAGATACTGTCGCAGAGGATTTTCCCTTGCAATAATGTTCTCGGGTATTAGCGTGCTTGGTTGTGACAGAGGCTATTCTGCTTTAAATACTGGAGGGAGTGGGGGTGGGGGGACAGTCATTGGACTGATATAAGCGTGTTAGTTGGTGACTCTTTTCCCTTGTTGTGAGATTTCTAATAAATGGGATTTCTGTTCCTCAAAGTTCACTTAAAATACTTGGCTGAGTTTGGTTTGTCACAGTCCAGACTAGACATCTAATCCTGCAAATATCGTAGCTCTCTAGTGTGATATTTTTCACAGAGGGTGTTAGTTTTAGAACTGATATGTATTCATATACGAAGTTTAGTGATTAAAAATCTGCTGATCTTCACTTGAATAGGATTCAGAGCAGAAGATATAGGGAGTGTATTTAAGATCATTTGGAGTCAGTAGTGGATGGATTTTAATCTTTGTCAGTCAGGAAGCTGTAGAGTGTTTTTGTTTCTCAGTTCCAGTGTTGCATTTTGAATTTGATACTGAATGTAGAAATTGTTCTAAACTCGTTTGCTTCATTGTATCCACAGTATGAATGCTTTATTTGAAATATGGAGATATCTCAGGGAAAAAAAAAATGGGAAAGATATTTCTTGTAGTCTCATCACTTTTTTATAGCTAAACTCCAGAGGATGTGAAAACTGTAATTTCTGGTAATGTTGACTTTGTAGATAACACCTGATGTGCTCTTTTTCTTGCCAGGAGAGAGGCAACAACAATGCTAAGCATGAATATAGATTTACTTTTGTGTTTTTACTTGTACAGTATGTCATGAAATTTTACATGCAGTAAACAACTTGGAGGAGTAAACACCTATATTTAGATAGGACTTGGGGATCTTTAAGTCAGTTTTATATTTAAAGACAAAGCACTTTATCTCTCATTGTATGCTAATGTTCTAGCATAGCCAAAGCTGCAGAGATAATGGAGAACCATTTGTCATTACCATGAGTATAATTACAGGAAGGAGGTTTTTAAAGAAAAGCAAGTGATAGAAGAAGGTTATGCATTTTTGGTGTGAACTTGTTTATGACTGCACAACGAAAACCCAAGACATGCCAAGATGGTTGTTTTGCATGTGCCTTCAGTCTTGTAACTAATATTAGAGGTGCCTGTTGGGATGAAACAGTAGTAATCCTTGCCCTTGCATGTCTGTGGAGTAGGGACGTGTCATTGTTCTTGCTGGGGAGTGCTCTGGGGTCGTGCCATGCCCGTGTGTGTGTGTGACACAGGAGCAGAGAGCTTTGCAGGGGCTGGGAAGGGGGAGAGAGTAACTGAATTAATGCGAAGGCACAAACAAGAAATGACCTTGTTTGGGGAGCGTGTTTCCTTGTGAGTAGGGACAAGTAGTAATTATCCTCCTTTCAATGCTGAACTAACAAGTAATTACTGTTATTCCTTAATTAAAGTATGCAAATTGAAGATTTCTTCTTTTTTTCTCCCCAGACTGAGTTAAATAGCATTAATTTACAACTGACAAAAGTTCTCAATATTATTTTGGTTCATCCTTGAAAAGGTTCAGTAACCAAAAGAAAACCTAACAAAAAAAGCAGTGAACCAGGCCAGATATGGGTCAGAGTATAGAAGACTTGCTCACAGTGTGTGCCTCTGCAGGCTCTGAGGGTACCTAAAATTTCACACAGTGTTTGCAGCCTGAATTTTGATGAATGCACCTACCTGTTGGTGTTGCTGCTGAAACTAGGAGGATGGGGCGGAGTGAGCTTTCAAATCAGTCCCACAGGGTATGGGACAAATTACTTGCTTTTTATAGGATGTCTGTATGAAAGACAGAAATTTGCAAGAGGTTACAGGGTTTGCAAAGGCACTGGGTCAGTTATGATTCATAGAGAGCAGTCCTAGGGGAGGCTGTTTACTCTTTCTTCACTGTCATTAATTCACTTGTGAATTTCTCACCAGCCATTTGCTACAGACCTTAGGTAGCCAGTGCAAGAGTGAAATTACTTTGTGGTACAACTGCAGAGCAGAGCTACTCTTCAGAGCTCTGAAAAGCCAGATACAGACCCTGACAAAAGAAAAGAGGGATGGGCATGTGTCTATGGCAATGAACTCCATTTAACTGCTCTCGGTCCTGATGCACTTGTGACTGCAGCAATCATCTAAAAAAACTCTGTTCCTAATTTTAACAGCCAGGGTAATTATAGAGGTTATTTTCCTACATAAGTGTTTTAAGATGATCAAGTCCAACTGTTAGCCCAGCGGTTATGCCATGTCCACCGCTAAACCATGTCACTAAGTGCCACGTCTACATATCCTTTAAATACCTCCACGGATGGTGACTCTACCATTTCCCTTGTGTAGCCTGTTCCAACACTTCACAGCCCATTTGGTAAAGAAATATCTCCTAATATCCAATCTAAACCTCCCCTGGTGCAACTTGAGGCTGTTTCCTCTTGTCCTATCATTTGTTATTTGGGAGAAGAGGCCAACCCGCACCTGGCTACAACCTCCTTCCAGGGAGTTATAGAGAGCAATAAGGTCTCCCCAGAGCCTTCTTTTGTCTGAAGGATATACCCTCAACTCCTTCAGATCCTCCTTATAAGACTCATGCTCCAAACCTTTCCCCAGCTGTTGCCCTTCTCTGGACACACTCCATCACCTCAATGTCTTTCTCTCGGTGAGGGGCCCAGAAGTGGATGCAGGATTTGATGTGCGGCCTCTCCAGTGCCAAGTACGATGCTCAGATAGGTTTCTCAACACAAACCCGTGAAGTCTTGGAAGATTTACAGATCCTGTGTGTGACGGTTTCAGGTTGTGAAACAGATAACCCCCCACACTGTGTTATTGGGAAGGGCTATAGGTTTTTCACAGCTACCTGTACCTGAGGCAGGAACTGAGAGCTGGGCAGAACCAGGGCAAGCCCCCAAGCCCTGATTTCCATGAGCAGGGTGCTCGGTATAGGACTTGCCAGCTGAAGAGCTGCTGAAGAGCTGCTTCCTGGTTCCGTGACATGCTGAAATCCCCAGTGCGCTGTGCCCTGCCTTTCTTCCAGGTGTGCCAGCTGCCTAGGTGCCTACCTGCTGCTCTGCAGGAACATTGGGCTTCTGCGCCATCAGAGTGCACCCTGAGAAACGTATTTTACTGGTTGGAGACATAATGGACAAAATTGTAACAAAATTCTCCACACAGAAGCCACAGAACAATTTACATCAGGCTGGGAAAGAAGTAAAAATTAAGGGGAAAGTAACTTTTGAGATTAATTGCCTCAATGAGGCTTTGAGGACAAAACAGACCAAATAGCAAATACCTCGTTTGGTGTAATTGATATAGAAGCATACAGGAATAGCAATTTGTATAAAAAATAGAGGAACTTGAGTCAACCATACTGCATGCAATTTGCATGCCATGCCTTGCAGGTGCCTAGGGTTTGCCAAGGTCACTGGGAATACAGGTGTTAAAGAGTAAGCCCATTTTAAGTATTACTAATTCTACTAATCCTCAGCTTTTTTAATAAGCAATGACACTGTCATTAAGCAAGAGAATGAACGGGTTTGCTTTGATTTTCTAAGACATGTTAAATTCTAATGCTTCTAGCTACAAGTGTGTCTTATGTAAAACTACTTTTAACATTTTTTCTGACTCCAATGTCATTGATGTGAACTACGTTGTGTTTCTATTTTCTATATTAATGAAAATTTTTGCAAAGCAAGTACTACTTATTAATGTCTTCAGGTTATTATCTGAGAGGCAGACCACATGTCAGTGAAACAGGAAGAAAAGAATGTGGTGTAATGGAAATTCATAAGAATCCTGTACTTCCTCCTAAATGTAGCTAATCAGGTGTTTCTTTGTCATGTAATTTTAGTAGAATACCTTGGAGTAAGTTAGCGGAAGTGTTACCCCTGTTATCTTGTTTATCCTGTGAATTTTTCAAGGGGGCATTTTTCATTCAGCAATGTTGTGCTTTCTAACTTGAATGTGAAAAATGATCCAAAGCTGATAACAAAAATGCATTCTTTCTTATCAAAAATGTATACTTTCTTATCACAAGTAATAGCAAGGCATACATCACTTTCTGTATCCACATAGAAACAAGAGAATTTAACTGCATTTATTTTGTTTTAATTTTTTTTCCCCCATTTTGTTGCTTTATATTTTATTTTGGAACTGGTACTTGGTGTGGTGTATTCAAAAAGGCTAAGAAAATATGCTTCTATACTTCAAAACTAGAAGAACCTGCCACAAAGAAAGGCTATAGATTTTCAGGCTACAAGATGAAGCCAGAGGTACAGACCTGCTGAATTAGGTTTTTAATCTAATGGGCAATTTCTAACCCTTGTAATGAGCAAATTACTCTCAGTTTTAATTCTATGCATCACCTTGAGGGCAATACTTCTCCATAATAGAAAGTTAATCCCATCATGACTGAAATCACTAGTAATTACTCACATATGAATGAAATCTTATGCATTCGAGATAGGCCAAATAAATCAAAACATTCTGGTATTTTATTTCCATTTGCTTTGGATTTATTTTGAAAAATGGGAGAGTTGCTTTCAGCTTTGGATGAAATCCTCCCCCTTGCTCTGACAGCTGCAGGAGCTGTGTGTCTGGGAGGTTTCTGCTTGTAATTGCATAGCAAGTCTGACTCAGTTCAAGAAGGGCCACCTTAAAGGCTGGGCGGGTTTGATTTGCAGCTTTATGGTTTCTTTACTGAAGCTGTTGTCAAGAGCTGTAATTACGGGTGTGATTTTTTGAAAAATTATCACTGGACTAAAATAAGGACTAAGCTACCGCTCTGTGGGTAGCTTCAGTATTGCTTTTCTTCCTAAATTGTTACAAGTTTCCCTTTTTCACAGGACAGACCTTATGAAATTCCATGAGTTAGTGGCAAGATTTTTTGGGGGGAGGACACTTCTTACTGAAACAAAGCTTTGAAGTATTCAGCTACTTCAGCTACTTCAGCTACTTTTGCAGACTCTCATGTTGCACCACACACAAGATACAGATACAGATTTGGCCAGATACAAATCTGCATTGCATCATGGACAGTGTCCTGCAGGGTATTTTGGCAAGGAAAATAAAGCAGAATTGAAATGCCAACAGGAAGACAGACATCTTATTTTGTTGTTGCACTGATCTGAAAAACAATTTTGGGTCAGTTCAGCAGGGGGTAATATTCTGGCTTGAGCAGAACAGTTTTAGAATTACTTATTTTCCCAATAGAAAATCCAATTATTTGGCAGCACTCTTTCTTGTGGAGATTCTTTCTTCAGAAACGGCATTGTTTTCTTTGGGAAATAATTCTGCTTTTAGTATTTTTGTACAAACCATAGATCTGGTAATTGATAACTGCTTTTAGTTTTTATGAGACTGTTGACTTTACAGGATTCAAAATGAAAGACACTTTCTGGTATCACTGAGTTTTTCTTGAGGTTTCCAAACTCCCAAGTCTGGGTCAGGGCTCAGCTGGGAGATAGCAGGGACTACTCCCAGTGAAGTAAGATTATAAAAGATAAAAGTGGAAATACAACCTTTTATAACCTCAGGGAAAATGTTTTGAGTTCTGTTTTTCTCCTGTACTTGAGCCTGAGCAGTGGATGTGCTAGCAACAAGCCCAGCACACTGGCAGAAGAAGGAAGTGCCAGAGACAGAGGTATAAGCAGGAGAAATGTGGTGTTGTAACAATCATTGGGGAATCCCCACAACCTAAAAAGCATTAGAGCTGCAGTGACCCCCAAATCATGTTGTTCTGGTTGTCTTTTGATTTAAATAGAGGGGTTTTTGGCAGCTTTCTGTGCAAAAAGCATTAAAAGTATCTGCCATCATCTTTTGCATTACATGGAGCAGCAACAATAAACCCCCTTCTTCTGTTTGCTTGTTTGTTTGTTTAGATGACTTCCACTTACCTCTTGATGTTGTACCAGCTGTGACAGAGGCCCTTGACTCAAAGAAGAAGGAGGAAGATTTGCACAAGGAGAGCAGATCTTTCCACTACTGTGAAAAAACCACCATGGACCTGTCAGACAGTGACCGTCCTGTCAGCTTTAGTTCCACTTCCTCCTCTGCATCCTCCAGGGACAGCCACTGCTCCTTTGGAAGCAGAATGACCTTGGTTTCGAACAACCACTTGGGTTTGTTTAACCAGGATAAAGAAACAGGTGCCATCAAGTTAGAACTGGTCCCAGCTAGGCGATTTTCCAGCAGCAAGACACACAAAAACTCAGCTGTGGAGCAAGAGGATCCTGAGGAAAGCCTTGAGAAAAGGCCAAGCATGCCAAGGAAAGCAGAACCAAAAGGAGCAAGCAAAAACTGTGCGATGTCCCTCGTCACAGAGCCCACCAATCCGAAGCTCCTCTACGTAGACAGAGTTGTCCAAGAGATTCTGGAGACAGAGAGGATGTACGTGCAGGATCTAAAAAGCATTGTCAAGGTAGGGGACTTGGTTAAGACAACTGTTCCATAATGACATTTTTTACACTATTTGATTTCACTGTGGGACAGATGGACCAGACAATGCAACTGGCATTTGCTGGTCTTTTTAAATTAGCGTAACATCATTGTTTAAGTGTGTTTCTAATTTTTATTTTATGAGATAAATCTAAGATGTTACTATGTGTTCATGAAGAAATAACAGAAAAAACCACTCTACAGCTGGCAGCAGTAGTGAACAACGAGTAATAAATACTTTGCAGTAAAAAAATCCTATATTTTTATATTTACAAAAAAAAAAATTAGATTGCTCTATGTCCTAGAATGCAAAGCAAGAAGCAAGACAGCTTTAACTGCCTCCTTATATGCTTTATCTGAAGGATCTTACTGATTTTTCCAGGCTTTCCCCTAGTCCTGCAAGTTCTTTCCTGCCTTTTCCCCTGTCCCTTTCATACAACTTACAGTTGCAATTCATTATATCTCTCTGTCCTTGGCCTGTAGTATTGAATATGGTACATGTATCTGCTGGAAAATACTGTTTGGCTGTAATACGAAGGAATTATGTTTTCTTTAATACTTATTCTGAATGGGTGTAGCATTTATTAGCAGCAGTAGAGTTTTTGTCCAATCCCTAGCCTAACAGTACCTTTCATTTCTTCTTTCTAGTACAGGCTAAAATATGGATGAGTATTTCTGTGGATTGTTCTTTTCACTCTGTACTTGTGTCTGTGCCATCAGCATCATTCTGCTTTGTGTTTTTGAAGATGACAATTGAGTCCCTTGGCTATTGTTTGTAGCCTACATGTTTAACACACAAAGAAGTGCCTAGTGTGCTGTTTGCAGAACTTAGAGCTCCAGGTATGTGGTCATCTGAGACAGTAAACACCAGCCAGCTGGAGACACTCTCCCCACCTGCAGCTTTAATATGCATGATCCCACAATAGCATGGGAAAAATGTGAGGGCTTTGATAGCTCAAATGCATGTTGTGATTAAAACACCAGTACCCCACCCTGCAAAGTTCTGAGAAAGGTTGCTGTTTCTGGAAGATTTCATTGGTTTCCATGGTTGGTGCTGTTTCACTACATTCAACTGTTGCCTGAGTTTTATTCTGGAGTGTTTAAGGTTGTCAGATGCTGCGGAACCAAGTCAGCCTCTGTGCGTAGTAACCACTCACTAAGCATGATGCCCATGGATTTGGAAACCTTAGCCCGCACTCATCTTCCTATGCTGTAAACTGTACAACGTGAGGAACTGAAAACTAAAATGAATCTCTTGTAACAGATTTTCCAATTACAAGCAGGAATACCAATAAATGCTTTCTAGAAAAAACTTCAAGCATCACTACAGTAGATGTTGAGTAAATAAGACAGGTGCATTTTTAGTTTTGGAAGAACTGAAGGAATTGTGAACCTGTGAAATGCCCAAGCCTATTTCCTGCAGCAACTAATAATGAATCTGGAAAGCTTTGTGTGAAACTAGACAGCTTATTTGAGACATGGAGTGGTTGGCAGTGGAGCTTTTCTTAGGTAGGTGCTGAGGATGAAGGGCTTCAAAGGAGCTGCTTCCCAGATGGCGAAGACAAGTGGGGAACCAGCTGCTTCAGCCTGTGTGGAATGTTCTTCTCTTGGTTTCAGCAGAAGGAGGTGTGACTGGGAGCAAACTTCTTCAGAAGGGCCCATTTCACAGGTTTCTCAGGATTCCTTTCTCTACAAGTTACCTTAGCAATGCTGCAGTAATTCACCCAAGCAAGGGTGGAGGTTGTGAGAAGATTGGGAAGACTCCACAGACAGCTGTAGGAGTGCTGTAGCCTTCTAGATTTTGATTATGTGGGCCCCTGTGATTTGAGGCCGTTTAGTCTGGCAGGCTGAGCCAAACTAAGATGAGTGGAAGAAGCTTGATTTGTCTTATTTTCCACATAAATGCAGGTCAGATTTAGCAGCTGGTTAGGAAATAGGATGAGAATGGGAAAAGGGGAGCTGGAGAGAGGTCAAAAGGCAATGGCTGCCCAAGAAGTGTGTGGGAACGGAAGAGATACATGAAGGTGGTAGCTGGTGGAGTAAATCATAAGTGAGTGAACTGGTGGTAAGTGGAGAGAGAGAGAAGATAATTACAGGGAAAACAATGTAATGAAATGAGGGAAAACCCAGGAAGTGGAAAGTTTGAGATTGGATGGAACTGGAGCTTTTGAGTGAATTTGCAGCTGATGGTCAATACAGAACCACTGGTGTGCTCATCTGGTCCAATCTCCCTGCTCAAGCAGGGTTGTCCTAGAGCACATGGCACAGGATTGCATCCAGATGGTTCTTGAATACTTCTAGTGAGGGAGACTACCCAAACTCTCCGGGCAATCTGTTCCAGTGCTTAGTCACCCTTCCTCATGTTCAGGCAGAATTTCCTGTGCACCAGTTTCTGCCTGTTGCCTCCCACCCTAGTGCTTGGCACCACAGAGAAGAGCCTGGCGCCATCCTCTTGACACCCTTCCTTCAGGTGCTTCATTGATAAGATTTCCTTCTGTCACCTCTTCTCAAGGCTGAACAGTCACGACTCTCTCAGTGTTTCCTCGTAAGAGAGGTGCTCCAGTGCCCTTATCATATTCCTTGGCCTCCACTGGACCCATTCCAGGAACTCCATGTCTCTGGTGCTGAGGAGCCCAACACTGGGCACAGCACTCCAGATGAGGCCTCGCCAGGGCTGAGTTGAGGGGCAGGATCACATCCCTTAACCTGTGCACCCCAGGAAGCCATTGGCCTTCTTGGCCACAGGGACCCACTGCTGGCTCATAGACAGCTTGTTGTCCACCAGGACCTCTGGAAGCTTATGTACTCAGTCTAAAAGTGGTAAGGAGGGCTGGGTTTTTTTGTTTCAGGGTGGGGTTTTTTTGGCAGAGGGAGGGAGAAAGGGGCAACCCATATACAAGGAGCTAAAAGCTGAAGAGGTGTCAGATTGAGGACAGCATAAGAACAAAATGAGGAAGATCAATAGGTGCTATTTTAATCACTCTACCCCCATCTGAGAACTATCAGCAGAGATGTAGTCTAGTGCTTTTTGTCGTCTAGTAGAGAGGATTTGCTGATGTTACATTCTCTGTAGGCAGTTGAAACAAAAACATACTTTAAAATAATATGTTCTCACTGATGTTTCCAGGACTTTGAAACAGGTTTCATGGCTGGAACTGAGAGGCTGTCAAAACTCACATTCTCTACATTTCTGGTATAAAAATGCAAAGCAAATTTGCCTTTCCCGCCCCCTGCCCCTCCTTGGGTGGGGTTGCTATTTGTTTGGCTTTTAGGGGGTGGGAACTATTTTTTATTAGTTTCAGTAGGGGGGGTGTTGGTTTTATTTATTTCTCTTGATCATTTCTTTTTACATATCCACACTCTTTCCCATTAGCCAGATCATTAATGAGTATATTAAACCAGGATGAAACCCAATATTAGCCCCTTGGGTATGCCAATAGCCACTGGCCTCCAACTAGATTTTGTGCCTATGACCACCACCCTCAGGTCCTGTTGGTTCAGCCAGTTCTCAGTCAAACTTACTGTCTGCTCCTTCAACTTGTGCATGAGGATCTTAAGGGAGTTAAAAGCCTTCCTGAAGTCAAGGTAGACAATATCCACTGCTTTCCATTCATCTACCAAGCCAGTCATTTTACAGTGAAAAGGTTATCAGACTGGGCAACTTTCCCTTGGTGAGTACCTGATGACTGTTTTTGATTACCTTCCTGTCTTTAGTGTGCCAGGAGCTGGTTTCCAGGACTAGCTGAACACAAATGACCTATTAACATGGATGATTGTGAAATTGCATGTAGGAACCCGGTACTAGTCATAATATCAAAAGTCAGCTTGCTAATTGTTAGCCTAGCACAGTATTTTCGGCAGCGTCCTTTCTAACCTATGTTGTCCTTAGAATGTGGAGTCCTCATGCCTGAAGTAAAATACTGTGGAGGAATGGGGCAAAATAGAATTTTGTCCTTTTTTATGCTTGTATTGACCTAATGCTGTTAGGTCATTGGTAAGTAAATAAATAAAGTAAAAAGTCATAACTTCTGTTGCCTTTTGAGTATCTGGGTGGTCTTAACAGTGCCCAGTTGGTAGACAGAAGTAGAAATAGACTTCATGGGATGTGTTTAATGTGATTTTTAAATGATCCTGGAGAGCTGCTGAGGTTTTCCTGTTTTCTTTCCACTGCTGACAAAAAGTATTTGGCAGGCTTAGGATGAGTGAGAGGAAGCCATATAGGTGCTGTTTGGCACCTTTGCTCCAGGATAAGCATTAAAAAACAACTGCTTTTCTAGCCAGTGCAACCATTTTGCTTGTGACCTGGAAGGACAGCTGGATTAGGATTGTTTTGAGGCACATTGCTGTGAGTCCTGCACAGGCAAGCATTGCAACAAGGATAGAGTGAACTTTTCCACCATTTGGTATGTTTTATCAGATGATCTGTTAAAGATAATTACAATTTTGAATGATTGCAGCTTGAAGCTTGTTTCGGGCAAGTTTGTGACGAGAAACTGGATACCTCTGCTTCCTGATTGTGTCATGCTGACAGGTGTACTGGCCAGGGCAAAACTCACTGACCTTTTCCTCTTCAGGACCTAGCCTGGCTTTTTCTACTAGTAATGTAGTTAGAATAGACCTAAACCTCAATAAGAGTCACTTACTGCCTCTCTGTTCTAAGTCTTCCTTCAGTAAATCCCATCTGCATCCCACCAGTACATTGTCTCATTTCCTTACGTGATCTTTTGCTTTTTAGTATTAATCTTTCTTATGTTCTTCATCTCTGTTGATTCCAGAGCTGTCTCCATAGTTCTCTCAGGAAGCCTGACATTTTCATTGCCATTTCTTATTTTTCTGCCCTCTTAAGTACACAGAAGTTGAGTGGTGTCCACCAAGTTTTCCTTGGTTCCCATTTTGTCCTTCCCATCTTTCTGTAGTACTCCTTTATGTCTCCTCTGCCCTGAAATTGCACAGCATGCTTTTCTATATTGTGTATGGTTTGCAGAGAGTCACTGAGACACGGGAACAATCTTTTCCATGCTCTTGCCTCAGAGGATCAGATCTGAGCTAGATGTCACTGGCAGCACCTGAGAATGGCAGTTGTGGGTTAAAACCCTGTGAAGCCTGAGCTGAACCTTGCAAAGGACCATTGCTAGAAGTTCCTATTAAGGATAGGTGAATTTGGAGGATTTCTCTTCTCCCCACCCTAATATGGTCAAAAATAGAGGAATATACATTAAGGCAGCAAAAGGCATACTCTCAGAAACAAAGTCTCCATTATGCTTGATTCTGCTGCTGTCTCTCCCTGAGACGTGAGGATTTGGTTCATGACCCTGCTAGTCAGCCTGAGGGTGCTTGTCTTCCCAGGGAAGGTCACCAAAATTTTTCAACATGAGCAAAAAAGGGCATTCTTTTTCAAAAAGCCTTGGGGGAATGGCTTTGCTGAAATCTCCTGGAACAACTCATCAGGGAGGCAGGTTTCAGGCATGGAAAGCTTCATCTGAGGTGAATACATCTATTGAAGCTATATACTCCTTATGGGGTGGGGGCAAGGCTTGTAAGGGGAAATGTTGGATGTTTGAGGTAGATATGTGTTGGGGCACCAGCAATAAAGGGAAACCCTTCTGAGAGGAAGTCGGTGTCGGGATGTTATTGTTCCCTGTTTCCTGTCTCCCGGTGCTTCAGATAGAGGATGTCTCCTGTGTTTTAAGCAGTTAATTAAAAAGACCAGTCTGAAGACTGCAGTGTGCACATTGTTGCTTGTACTGTGTTAGTAGAAGCATAGCTGCTTGTGCTCTGGGTTTGCTGGATAGCGTAGCTCTGGAACTTAATTCTTTATAGATTCAAAATCTGGGAATTCCAATATAGCTACGGCCTCCCATTATCTTTGTTCCCATGTTATAGTTAATTTCTACACATAACCTCTTTTTCTATGCCTGCTAACCTGCATACCTGAGAAAGATACCTTTGGATTGCTGGCATAAGTTGCATGTGAAAATTTGGATAAACAAATTACGTGGAAAACAAAAATTATGTTTTGTATAAACATTGTATGGTTATGCAACAATGTTAAGTTTAACTGTGATTAGTGTTTGTTAAATTTTTTAGCTGAACTGTCTCGCTGCTTTTCTTTTATCCAGGAAGAAAGAGCAGTGCCAAATTCTGACTGACCTCCTTAGGGAAAGCTTGGCTTAAAAGCAAGGGAAGTTTTTTGCAGTAATATTGAGACATGACAGCTGAAACTGAAGCATCTCAGTACATGTCCAAGAGGCCTTCTTGAAGTTTGTGAAGTTTAAACAGAAATACAGCAATATCAATCAGAGCAGAAAAATGTTCCACTTAATTAATTTGTAATTAATTTGTAAGTAGCTTTATTAGAGAGCATTAGTGTTATGTTTTGTTTCTGGAGTTGCTGTTTATGAATCAGGACCAGTGCAGACTGCTGAGAAGGGAGGAACACCACATGGTAAGTTACTAAACAGGTGTCAATAGCTATTTTGGCTACCCTTAAAGAAATACCTAAGGTAAATCAGACTCCTTTCTTCTGATGCACTGCAGGGATAACTTAGTTTTCCCTGCAGACTTCTTCCTTCCTGTATGTGAGCCATATTAAACATCCTTAAGCAACCTAAAGTAGTGGAAATATAAACAAACTGGTTTTTGTGTTTGTGTCTTAAATAGTTTTAGATGCGGTTGTTTCTGGAACTCTGAGATCTTGATCAAAAGTGTTTTGCCAGCTACATATGCTGTAAACTCCTCATCATATGTGTCCTTTGATGATACCTAACAAAAGCAGAAGCAAAACCCAAACCTCATTTTGCTGGGCAGGATGGGAATGGTTCTGAGTTTTAGAAAAAGAGGTTTTATAGCTATACAGTAGGAATATAATATGTTGTGGACAACCAGAAGTAACCTAATAAACAACTTGTGTGGTGTAAGCATGTGTTTATCCTGCGGCGTGAACAGGGAGCTGTTTGTAAACTAACTTCACAGGAAATACGCAAAACCAGGGTTAAATATACTGATGCATGGTTTCTCTTATCTGCATCATCAGTACCTCAGTCTTATTTCTGCTGGCAACATTCATAAATTTCTTTCATTCAGCATGTTCCCAAGTACTTGAAAGACATTGAATAAAATGTCATTGCTGCCTTCTGTTTCCTTCACCTGTACTTTGCATCCAGTTCTTATCTTACAGCTGCATGGTAGAAACTTGCTGGGACAGAGACTCTCTTTGTCAGGTGATTGCAGCGCTTCACCGGTTGACTGGGACTGCAAAGGTTAAGACAGCACAAATGTATAGCCATAGCTTTGGGTTTGTTTTAAGGCCAGATCTGTGTTTGGACAGCACAGAAGGGTGAGTTACACTGCAGTAATAAATGAGCTGTCTATAAATGTACTGTGAGCCTTTCTTAAGCTGTGGGTGGGAGAGAAGCAGCAGGGAGGGCTGCTGCTCTTCCAGGAAGCCACAGAATTGCTGCAAAGCCTGGCTGCTGCTGCTCTTGTCCTCCCTTTTCTGGCAGCAGGGTGTAAATCATTCGACCGTGCTGTCTGCAACCTCCTACCCATTTGCTGAATGTGAATGAATATAGATAAAAGAATGAAAGTTAATCTTCTGTTCCAGAAAGCTCTATTCTTTTGGGAGTGGGGAGGCAAGGGGAAGATGTAAATTAAATATGGAGTGTGCCATTTAGGAGTGCTGGTGGTGGACAGGGGACTCCAGGGTTGAAATATCGTTCCTGTGACTACACTGAAGCTGGAGCAGGAGGTTGTATCCCTGCCTAGGGGGATAGAGCCCTTCTGGGATTCAGGAAGTAACAAAAGAGAGGTCTGTTCACCTCTGCCCTCCACCTTGTTGTTGCTTACTGGCCGTGGATAAGGAGCTCCACAGAACAGAGCAGCAGCAGCTCTACAAAAGTTGACAGAGTAGGCAGGAAAACTGTGAAGAAGAGGTCTGAGTGCTGAGAGGCAGGGAGAGGAAGTATAGCTTATCCTGCAAAATTTTTAGTAAACATTACAATGGTTTAATGAGATTATATATATTTTGCAGAATGATTGGGATTTTCTGTAAAGAAATTTCAACATGCAGAGGTGATATTTTAAAGGCAGAGACATTTCTGCATTTCTAGACAGACCATAGTTTCTGGAATTTTCTTTGTGTTCTTGTTTCCATTTTGGTCCATGGAAATATCTGACTTCTTTTAAAGTTGTTATATCACTATTATTAAATATTACTTGCCAGTGAACAGTGTTCTAGTAATCCATGATCTTTAAGCCTGAATGCTTAACAAACCACATAGTAGACTCTCTCTTTTTTCTGCTCTTACCTCTCCTGCAAATTAAGGTGTGGAGATATCTGCTATTTTTCCTGGTTTCATGAGAAGACCGTTTTGCAAATAAGACGCTTTAACAAAGTTTTTCCTTGCAAACTATCCACTATGAAGTTCCATTTAATTGCTCTTTGTATATTAATAAGAAAAGCCATCCAGAAGTCTCTGGTAATCATGGTTACTAAGATGAAGATAAATGTGTGTTTAGGATGTGTGCAGATTTTCTCCATTTGCTGGATTTGCATTTTCATTCATTGGAAAACAGACTCTTTCAGTTTCCTTTCTTGTGTTTTAAAATAAATATTTCTCTTCTGGAATGTCTCATTTAACTTGTAAGCATATTGAAATCTCTTTTTAAAAATGTTAGTATTCATTTGTCTTACAATATGGGGAGGGTTTATTAAACAGGGCACGGGTCTATACCACAAGGCTCAGGTTCTTTTCCTGGGTGATTCATATATTGGAAGGCCAAATATGCCTTAACAATTCTCAATGTTTTGTTTGATTAGGGTTCAATAAGCTTATAATCAGACCAACTAAAGTGTATTGTGAGAATTAATTTATAGATGTCCTGATGAACTGTAATTTTTTTTAGATTTATAATTACTAGGCACTTCCAACTGATACTTTTTTGAGTAAGATTGAGATTATTGAATGATGATTGACACCAATGATATAGATCCAGAAATGTTTACAGCACTTCATCTGCATAGCAACCTCAAACTATTTGACATTCTAATTACTATTAATTATTTTTATTTGGCTGTTTTCATTACTGTAGCTTATTTCTTCTGTGTTTCCTTTTAACTTTAGAAAGGCATTAAATGACAGTGTCATAACTCCTTAATGGTTAATGGTATGTCAGTAAAGTATTGATAGCATTTGTAATCCCATGATCTCGACCTGTGCTCTGAACTTGCTTCTTACCACACCTCCGAGCAGCAATTTTGAGTGCCAGCTTCTGGGAAAAAAAAAATCTTGTAGCTGTGATGTGGCAGTGGATGCCGGCTGATAACTGAAGGCAAATGTGGGACATGGTTTTAATCAGTGCGTTTCGCTTTCAGTAAGTTAGTGTGCTGAAGTGTCTAAGTGGGGTTTCACGTGAGTTTCTGTTTCCAGTGACTTACCCATAACCATCTTTACAGATGTTGGACCATTTACAGGACTTATCTGTGTACAGTCCATCAATCACAGGTAATTTGAGTGCTTTTAACACATCTGTTCAAATTACAGTTGGATTTAATTGACAACCTACCTTCCAAGTTGTCTTTTTAAGATGGGAGATTTTAGCATGGAATTCCTGCAGTTGAACAAAGGAATATTATTAAACTCTGACTATGTTTCATTAGAGCAAAAATTCACTATGTCAAAGAAGGCAAAAATCCATGAGAGCAGGCCCTCCAGGTAGGCTGGCAGTTCAATGCTGGATCAACTGGTATCAGGTTTTGACTCCCCCAGAGAGCTTTATAGGCACAGCATTTATGCTAAAATTTCTCTTGGGACACAAGAAGAAAGCATACACTGGACAAAAAGAAAGGACATAAGACTCTTGACTGGTGTGGTAGGCATTGTAATGTATGTGCCTCCTCCCACCCCAGTCCTAGAAGGGAGCTGTGGGACAGTGTGGGAAATTGATACAGGCATCCTCTGACACTGGGGCAGGGGCGAGAGGATGTGTAGAGCTTGCTTTAAAGGCTCAGGCTCTAAAGGAGTGAGAGGGAGCCCACAGCTGCAGGAAGCTGTTCTGCTATCTCCCAGCCATGCACGCTGGCGAGGCAGTTGTCTTTTACACAGGGCCCCTATGAATGGATTCAGTGCAACTGTGTTGAGGGACCTCTCACTGACAGAGTCTTCCAGGGCAAATTCTTTAGTTCATTTCCTGAGATTAGCTGTGCTCTGACAGCTTGAAGTCCTGTGACAAGATCTCCTGACTGTTAAATTGTTGACATTGATGTGCCCTAGAAATTTCCAACTTGGTATACAACTTTGCCTGTGCTCATGTCTACGTGGGCACAACTGTTCAAAGGCAGCCTAAACCAAAGAAAGTGTGTGTTTTCAAGGCGCAAGGCGTAGTGTTAGGACTCAGGAATTCCTCACTGCTAATTTTGGCTGACACATAACTCCCTGTGTGGATTTCTATCTGTGTGGATGAAGCAAAGGGGACCTACTAGGGGTCACTACCTTCAGGCCTTAGTAGCTGCAAATGGGACAGTGTTTTAACACCTATAATATAGGTGAGGAAGTTGATTATCAAAAATCTGTCCCTCAGGAATAGATACATAGAAAACAACACTTCTACTTCTCTCGGTAAAATCTAATTTAATACTGTTAACTTATTAATAAGCCCCATATTGTGTGAAGTGCAGGGAGATCTCTGTCATGATTGCCTTACTCTGCAATGTTAAAGAGTGGAAATAAAACTTACATGTGCTTCTCTAGTTTTAGTCTTTCCTCATACCATGTTCTCACGAGTGCTCCCACCATCAATCTTTGCCCTTTCCACATGCAGTCAGTCAGCAGAGTATCATCTTACTGTGTCACGCTTTATTGCCGCTACCCGCGGGCTGCGTGTGAGCCAGCTGCACGTGTAGATTTGTGCTTCTCAGGAAGCTGGCTGGGAGCACAGGTGAGCTTGGTATGGATCCTCCACCATCTGCTACGGTCTGGGGACAGCACTGGTGCTGGCAAGGCAGCCTCCTGCTGGCTCAGAGACTCTGCTCTTCTGTGGGGATATCTGAGAGGAAAGAAATCAATCACAGACTGCATCTAGTGTCAGATTGGGTAAAGCAGACAGGTTGTTTTGGCTGATCCTGTTTGGAGGGTGGCTGGCTGTCAGTGCTGGGAGGTCTTGTCCGTGTCCTTTTTCCTTGATGGCAGAGTTAGTGTTCTCCAAGCACGTCCTTTGCCAGGCCCTCCGAAGCCCACCTGCAAGGCCTGACACACCCATTTCCCACAAGGGCAGAGCTTTGCTGCTGCTGACAAGTGGCAGTCTAACATGCAAGCTATCAAGGGATATAAGGCAAATGGAAAAGGTGTGGAGGAAGAACAGGGAGCACAGGAGCTTTCTGCTCACACTGTTAAAGGGAGCAGAGGAGGCTATCTCCAAGCTTGCGTTGTCTCATAAAGACCCTGGCTTAGGCTGTTGATCCGTGGCAAGACTGTGCTGTGCCTTAGTGGGCATAGCCCCAGGCAGGGGCTGGTCTTTCAGACTATGCTTTGGTCTATGTGAGGTTTTTCCAGCTTCAGATATCTGTATAAAAACCCCCACCAAATACCAGTAAAAGCAGAAAGTAGAAAGACATGCTCACAGAAATTTTCTTTTTTATTTAGGTTTCTGGGTTCTGCATGTAGTGAATCTGTAGGGTGGACAGTGTAAGCATTTTTAGGTTTCAGTCACTTGTACTCATATAGCCAAAGGATCCACAGCAAGATAGCAAAGTATGCTTAGTACACAAATGCACATTGCCTTTGCAGAGCACAGCAGTACTTTAAATAATTGAAAAGAGCTGCAGTGAGCTGCCCCGACCAGAATTCATCATCCTTGGCCACCTGTTGTGTGGATAGTATGCTATTCTTTGAACCACAAGGCATTCAGAGTATGCTGCTATACATGCTGGATAAACTAATAAATAAAATAAATAATGGAGAAAAAAGAATGGGAAATAATCAGGCAAAAGGTCATGGTACATATTATAGTTACACATATAGTTAACAGAATAAGTACTGGGAAGCATTTTATAGTGTCTATTCTAGTGTACATCTGTTGCATTGTTGTTTCTTAGTTCATAAGTGTGTGGCTAGTTCAGGCAGCATGGTTCTAGCTAGCAGGCTACAAATAGGATCCATTTTGTGGCATGTTTTCCTTCTGGACTGCAGTCTTTTCCTCCAAGTGATATGGAAGTAGTGCTTAGGTGGCCAAGGATGCTGAGCTGTTTCAGTGGTTCCTCTTCTGCACAGCCATCTGATTTTGGCCAAACACATCTTTGCTGGGCAGAGAGGAGTTGGGGGAAAATAATGGCCATGAGTGTGGTGTAGTACCTAAGAGTAAAAACTGGTTTACTAATAGCACAAATCTAGGGAGTATCAGAAAACAGGCTGATGATGGTGATCCAGGCATCTGAGTGATGCTGTGTGGCACTACCTGGATCATGTCCTGCTTGATTTCATATTACCTGTCCCTCCTCTGTCTGCATCACTACTAGAAGCCATTGAAGTTTTGATAAATATCTGGTTTAAATATTTTTACTTCAGAGACTGAGGTTTTGTGATGTAAGTCCTCAGCTCTTAACCCAGAGAGTGTTGCTGAAATCAGAGACATAGGGTGGCTTTGCTTTCTCCTGCAGCTTGTTCAGACATTAGAAAGCGAAGATTCCTAGCGGGTAGAATCCCTTTTTGATTATTTTTTGGTATTGATATTTAATCACATTGTCAGTCTTATGTGCCTGCTTCTTGGCAAAAGTGTGCAACTACACTGCTCTTTTAACAATTTTGCTTATCTTTTGTGATATTTTTATATGCACACTCCTGCCCTATAAAGGGATTACTAAGAACTTATGTAGAATATATGTTTCTTGCAGAACAGGATAGAAATTGATTCTCATTTTACGAGGCAGTGGGTTTTTTACACTTTTTTTTAGAATTATTGTGTTAATATTAGCATTAAAATTGTCCCTTTTAATGTGTAATTTTTACATTACCACCATAATGGCTGACTTATACTACAGTCTAAACAGCAAGAAATGCAGTTTTAAAAGTAAAGTGTGTGTACGTATTCAAAGGAAAACTGGGGTGGCTAGATGAAAGTATCCCATTAATTTGCATTTGGTCTCTAAAGTTTGGTCATGGAAAACATTAATCAATATGTGAAAATAATTTTGCTCATTTTGTGCTTTCTTGACAGTTTTCTCTCATTTCTGGGTCATATAATTATTTTTTTAGCTTCTAAGGTTAGTGTTTTCTTAACTTTATTCCTCTAGAGGTTTTTTCTTTGTGTGATTGTGGAAGAGGAGACAGTAGTTAGGATATGCAGCTTCTAGCAGACATTCCTTCTGATAGATTTGGCATGATGAAAGGCAAATGGAGAGAACATCAAACCCAGCAAGAAAGGCAGGGCAGTCTGGCAAGACTCTCCTAATTTTTGGAGAGTTTCAAGGAAAAGGGAGGAGAAAATTGTGCAATACCATGAGAGCAAACCATGGTCCGTAAATCAATCTAAGGAGACGGACATTTGTGAGGGGTTTTTTTTCTCCTATAAAGTAAGCTAAATGTTTGTGCCATAACTGCAGAGTAGCAATAAAAGGTGAAGGTTATAAACAAATCATTTGGTGCCGACAGAGGGTTCATAGATGCTGACAAGAAACAAATAAAGTGAGTAAGGCTGGTACTCTGTTCTGATAAATTTCATTGATTTCTGCACCATGTCATTATGTTTGCAGCCTGCCCTGTTATCTTGTAGCTCCAAACCTTTCATTATGGCTCCAGATGATAACAGCTGTTGATACATGGCAGTGACTACCATGGGGGTAAAGTACCATTTGCTAAGAAATAATTAGGAAAATCCCCACGCCTGGGGAGCTTTGATCTGCCTGTGGTGTTGTCCTTGCAGAAGACATTATATGCCAATACTGCATCTGTTTCCTGGATGAGTTCATGAAGCCCTTATGAGAGCACACGTGCTTTATAAAGCAGTATAATCAGACAGGTCCCACTGGCCGAGTTAGTGCAAGCAGTGTGCTGCTCTGCGGGGCCTGGTCTGCATGACACCTATGTGTTAAGGCTCTGCAAGGTCCACTTTTTTCACCAAAACTTGGATGGCTGGAGCTTTTTGCTGTGTGTCTACTGCAGGTATCTGCTTACATCAATAACGGCAACGTAAATGTCTGTAGTCTCAAGTCAGTAATATTGACAAAGATAGGAAACTAAACCAGGAAAGCAGTCCCCAAACTGTGTCATTTCCTAGCGGTATGAGGTGAGGTGTGAGGTAGCTCTCAGTCCCAAGCGTTTTGAGCAAATAACCAAATTGCCTTACCCTTTGTAAGAACAAATCCACCAGTTGTTTCTGGTTTGTTTCTGATCTGAGGCTGGATGAAAAAGGGGGCCTGAAGCACAGTCAGAAGGAACTTCTAGAAAAAGGGAGCAAAGACTTTGGGTGTGTGGTGTGTATGGGCCAATACTGGCATATGTTACAGGAGTGCAGGAAAACTGCCAAAGCACCTGCAGGCTGCTGCTTGGCAGCAACATTAGAAAGGTACCTGGTTCCCTCTTTCTTACTAGTAATTGGTAAAAGACTGAGAAGAGTATGTATATGTGGAGGAAAATCAGGATAAGAGGACAAAAGGAGCAGAAACCAGGTCATGCATATAATACTGTATACAATACTGGAAATAACTGTGGACTGTTTATTATTTTGAAGAAACCCAAGCTCCAGCTATGCTGAGATGAATGAATTAGAAAGGAACTCCTCTTTATTCATTAAATGTGCTGTATGGAGTTACTTATTGTAATATTTCCATTCCTCTGCAGCCCAACCTTCTCGTTATCAGCTCAGGGTGCTGCAGTGTCCCTGCAGTGCTAAAAATGTTTCTAGAGGATCACAGTTCCACTGGAGCTTTTCTATTCTTTGCTTCTATATGATGAAGATGTGTCTGTGGCCAGAAAAAAATATTTGTTTAATACTATTACTGGAGTAGACCTGAATATATTATCTACTTCTGCCTTTGACCCAATGTACTGCTTGCTGCAGTCCTGTCTGCTGCACCATCCTGAACATTTTTACTCTTCTGCAGCTTCTGACTACAAATAAAAAACTGAAGTTCAGGGAGCCTGTGGATGTGATTCCAAAGACTTCCTGCACAAATATATTTCAAGGTCAGGTGTGGCTCTGAGGCTGCGGCCAGCCAGGAGGGAAGGTGAAGTAAGGTTGGATGCTATCACGAGAGAGACGACTTGGCCCTCCAGGGACTTGCCTGCCTATTGCCGCTCATTGCTCTTCTTAAAGACACTGAGGTTACCTTGGAATAGACTTACTTACTTTCCTCTGGCAAAATATGCTGGGTTTTGGGGATGATAGGGGGTGGGGACAGGAAGTGATGCCATAGTGTGGATTATTGATGGGGGTGGGGACAGGAAATTCTGCTGATACTTAAACTTGAATCTTGGTTACACCTCTGACTTTGCTGACACGACTTCAGTTTAACAGGATATGGGCATGGAGGCTTAAATGCTGTAATTCTTAACCTTCCTTGTGCAGACATCTAGAAATCAGAAGTCAGATCCTTGGTTGATTCAAACCCTTTGTCTTCAGAGAATTTACACAGAGAATAAATCTTGGCCAGCGTATGTGTTCTAGAATACATTTTTCTATATTACTCTGGAACACAGTTATATCTTAGAAGTTTTCAAGGTCTTGCTGGCATTTTGCAGGGCTCCTTTCTTGCAGCACCCTGGAAAGCTGTGTTGCTTTTGAGAGGTTGTCACACCACATTGTCTAGCCACAGGCTAACGGATTTTATTTATTTTCATTTCACATTGTTTCAGCTGTTTTCACTTTTATTTCCATACTCCAGTAGAATTTCTTCATGCATGTGGCAGCACATCAGGTTTCTTGTTTCATGAGCTGTAGTTAGTTAAATAGACTGCTGAATTTGTTTGCCCTTATGTGAGAATCTTAATAGTGTAGCAGCAATGGAAGAAAAGGTGACATTCAGCTCTTATCAAAGTGAGGGAAGAGGTGGGAAAGTTGTTCTCCCAGAACACTGCTGATCTGAGCTTTTTCTAGCTGTCATGTTCTTTTTCAAACAAAGTCCCTGGATGAGGGTCTATCATAAGTGCAAAAAGAAATTTTTGCTAGAGTATATAGCAATGTAATTTGCAATGTAACTCTATGTGTGGTAAATTGCATGAACATAGATACATTGAGATCTGTCCTCTACATACTCTACATTCTTTGGCGATTTTTTAAAAAGTAATTTATTCAGTGGTTGCTTTTCTGAGCCTCTGTTGCTTGTGTGCTTTCTGTTCCTCATTATATAGCTTTTCTGTTACTAAGACTGCATTAAATGACATTCTTCATCTTTTTACATTTTTTTGTCTTTGAGCCAGCAGCCAAATGATCAATTAAATTGTCACTGTGAATGAAATTTGAAAACATTTGTTTATCAGTAGCAAGAGAAACATTGGCTGTCCCGTCTAAGAGATATAACTTAGCTTTCAGTCTTTTGTTATTTTCTTGGTTTCAGGGAACAGATAAGTACTGTTACTGTTCATAATAGAGTGACTGTTCACAGAGGGGCTGCTGAAGGCTTTATTGTAATAATAAGGTGAAACTGATATTCAGAGACTCATCTTGTACAATAAAACATGGCTCTGTTTACTGATCTAGGAAAGGAGGAAATGTCTGAAGACCTCCCTCTCATTTCTCTTGCAGGATTACCTCGATTGTATCACTGATCAGACCAAGCTCTCCCTGGGAACAGAGGAGCGATCAGCCCTGTTTGGAAACATACGGGATATCTACCATTTCAACAGGTAAATTCATTTTTAACTAAATGAAAACATTTCAATTGCTTGTGTCAATTAGAGGGAGCAAACCAGCCAAATTCATTTTTATCACTCACTTGTAAACAGCCAAGACCTATAAATGGAGAAATTATCTAATTTTAATTCTAAGCAAAGTTGGTTAGCTGACACCAGATTTTTTTTAGCTGTTTATCTGATGCATCAAGAGTGGTCTCCATGTACTTTTTTTGCTTTTATGGTGGGTATTCACATGAATGTAAACCTAATCTGCTCTGTGCTTTAACTGGGCTTAATGCAAGACCACTGTAAAAGAAATGCTTGCCTTAATGAAGAGATGCTTTATTCCTACTATATCAACTTCTTTTGTGTACCTATGTACATCACCCAGATCTGGATTTTGTAGTGTTTTATGCTACTAGCTACTCCCTGAATTAATTTCTCAAAACTGTATTCAAGTACCTTTCCTTCATTGAAATTTTTTGTTCAGTGTCTTTCCAGCCTTCTCTAAAACTCTGAAGATGGGATTCTAGTGTATATTGGGAGCCTGAAGTAAAATGTCTTGCTTGCACGACTAGTGCCACATTGTGTGGGATCTCAGTATCTGCAGTTTGAGGAGCATGCTACTGCTACTTTTGTCTGAATCCTCTGTTACTATAAAAATTATTAATTTAGTCAGCATTTAAGGAAAACTTGACTATTCAACTGATGCAGGAAATATATTGACATAAAATTCCCACATCTTTTATTTACCAGTGCTCCTGTAAAAGTTCTCTTAGCTTTGCTATAGTTGACAAAACGTCTCCCAAACTGCTGTGCTCTTTGAAGAACAGCAGATAATTTAATTGGCTCAAAAGAAAATTCTGAAGTGGAGCTCTTGTGTCAAAGATCATCTTCAGTGTTTTTCCATCATCATGGGAAGTTACTTTTAAGGGCTTCAACTGCTGGGATTGCTGTTTAGTGTTAAAGGAAAGAGTGAAAATGGATCTATTCAGAATTTATGGACAAAGATGAAATCTAATGTCTTTTCCTGAAGCTTAAAATAGCTACTGCAGGGTAATGGAAATATGCTTAACTAGAAAGCTGCTGTGTCCTGCTTCAGCTACAACAACTGACTTTACTGAATGTCTAACAGCTGGAAAATACATAGTGGGAGCATGCTAAAACAGGCTTATGGACTGTTTTAGAGCCATGAGACAATGATTGTGAACTTACAGATTCCCAGTGGTTACAGAATGGAAAAACACAGTCCTGGCCATTATATTTTCTGGTCCTTCAAAAGCTAGAAAAATTACAGACTTGATAGCTAGGATGCATTTATGCCTGCTTCATTGCAAATATTGCTTAATAAAAATACTTTCAAGTATGATCAGTTGTTTTACAGAATTACTGAGCTGTGCAAAAAAAAAAAAAAAAAAAAAAAAAAGATTT
>WBMY01013254.1:30356-60076 GCA_013397315.1 Donacobius atricapilla | reverse complement strand
GGAGGAGGAGAAGAAGAAGAAAATTCTTTTAGAGACCAATTTGGCAGAAAACTCAGTTTCTTCTCTCATTTTTTTGAGGATGTCTTTCAGTAAAACTGAAAACATTTTGGATCAAGGAGATACCTCTGAGGTTTTCTCCTTCTACTTGAACTCTTTCTTTCACTGAATTTGCCTTCCAAAACTGAGTTTAATTCAACAGCAGACTCCCTTATTGCTTTGCTCCTGTTCAAATGAATTGATTTTCTCTTTGGCATGTAAAAATTACAAAAACCTCTCATGTGTTGTTTTTATGCATACAGAATATATATGTGTATATATTCCCTTACAAAAAAACTTTTTCCAGGCTAACCATTTTATCTTCAATGAAGAAACACACTAAAAGTAGACTAATTTTTCTGAGTGAGCTTCATAACATTCTTCAAGTATGAGAAATATGTCCTCAGTTCTTACCAGTATTTTTCAGTTCATCATCTCCCTTGGTCAAGTAAAGCTTGTAGAACATAAAAAGTCTTTGTAGGACAGTGCACATGCTTCAGTAGCTTTTAAATTTTCTTAGTTTTATATCATTTTGGTTGATATAAAAGCTACACAACTGTCTGACTGCACCACTATGATTATTGTTAAAGAGCTGTCAGTCAGAGTCATGGAATAGTTTGGGTTGGAAGACACCTAAAGGTCATCTAGTCTGGCCTCCTTGCAGAGACATCTTCAATTAGATCAGGTTTCTCAGAGCCCCATCCAACCTAGCCTTGAATGTTTCTAGGGATGGGACATCTACCTGAAGGAAGGGGCTCAGCTTTGCTTAGCAGAACAACCAATCCATGGTCATCCTGATGACTTGAATTTTGAAATAATGGGAATACCATTTCCTTATAGTTCTCCTCTGCCTACAAAAAAACCCCAAAAACAAACAAACAAAAAACCACCAAAAAACAACCACCACAGCAGCAGGGGAGGAAAAGGGGCATCAAAGGTGTTCTTGTTCCCTCTGTAGGACTCCCTGCATCATTAAGTGCTGCCATGAANCTAGAAAGCTGCTGTGTCCTGCTTCAGCTACAACAACTGACTTTACTGAATGTCTAACAGCTGGAAAATACATAGTGGGAGCATGCTAAAACAGGCTTATGGACTGTTTTAGAGCCATGAGACAATGATTGTGAACTTACAGATTCCCAGTGGTTACAGAATGGAAAAACACAGTCCTGGCCATTATATTTTCTGGTCCTTCAAAAGCTAGAAAAATTACAGACTTGATAGCTAGGATGCATTTATGCCTGCTTCATTGCAAATATTGCTTAATAAAAATACTTTCAAGTATGATCAGTTGTTTTACAGAATTACTGAGCTGTGCAAAAAAAAAAAAAAAAAAAAGAAAAAGATTTGCAGCAGTTAAAAAGGAAAGAAAAGAAAGCAAATTTGGGCAATGTTAGGGATAGATATGTTAGAATGGTTAAAACTTACTGGAAAATTGTCCAAAGCATCTAATAAATTACTAATATATTTCAAGCCTCCTGATATAAAGTTCTGCTTGGAAATTGTGCGTTCTTAAGAGTGAACACTTGCTGTATATCCCAATATAGCTTCAAGGATTAAGTTTACTCCCGTGTAAAATTTGGCATGTAGCTTCTGGGTCCTAAACATACTCTAGAGCCTTTTTATTTATTCTTAGCTTCAGAAAAAGGTCCACTTGGTAGTGGACTATGTTAGTAGTTTCAGATGTTTTTTGTGAGCATGATTTTATAGATTTAGAATTACCTTGTTTTTCTCAACTTTGAATTTGACTGTTAATCGATAATCAAGGGTTTCAGTCTTCTTTTCAGACTTGCAGATCTGAGAAATTTCATTTCAGTAAATGGGAATTTCTCTCAGCTAAACTACCCAGGATTTTCAAGTGGCGTGTTGAATGGCAAAAATGGTGGTCATCATGGTAACTGCTAGTCCCATGAGTATGATCTCTTTTTGAAAAACTATTTCTTTCTGAGTTTCATGGTGGTAAGGTCTGGCTTCTTCTGAGGATTTCATCAGAAAATCAAAGCATCCTAAAAGGCATTGTAATATGCCTTCCATTCATTTGACTTGAAAAGCTAATGAATGCACTGTATGCAAAATTGCCAAGTCTTTATGCTTCCCTCTCTCATCCCAAAGGAGTTAGCATTAGCTCCTGATGATGTTTGTACAGATTCAGATTTTCCCTGCCCGTAGTAACCCAAGCTGTATAGCTCAGTTCATGGCCTTAACTGGCCCTGGCTCCTGTGTCATGCTTCAGTCTGAATCTTGTTAGTGATCCAGGTGAAAGAGCACGGAGTTCCTCCAACAGTGCTCGCTCGTGCTCCCTGCCTGGCTGCCTGGTACGAGCCAGTTGCAGAGCCGAGAACTGTGACTGGCAGAAAACCTCTGGTTTTTCAGGTGAACGGGACCAACACTTTTCTCTATTGTTCTTTCTGCGTCCTGCCAGGTACTACTTAAATGTAGCCTATAATAATAGCCCTACTTTTTCACATCAGCTTGGTATTATAGGGATTTATTTAAGATTTTCAAGATGCCTGAGCATGACAGTTTTGCTGTTTTTACAGTGGCAGACTGCACTTACCAATCCTGTTCTTACCATTCAGATGAGACAGAAGAGAGTGCAGTACAGGTAACAAACTCTTTCAAAAACAGCCCTTAGACTATGGGCTTGTGCTGAAGACACAAACCACTAGTCTATTTAACACATACACATGGACTCAATTGCATGAATATATAAAATATTTAAGTGTACCTCTTCTGTATCATGAAGGAGAAATGATGTGATTTTATTGGAGACCAGTAGGAATAAAATGACAGTCCAGGTACATAGTTTAAGCCAATCGGGAGAATGTCTGACTGCCAGACAGCAGGAATCCTCTGAGCCTGTTTAGCATGTTTGATATTATTTCCAAAACTCATGTGTGGGACACAGTCAGTCAATATAACTAATGGCTGTGGACACCATTGCTACAGCTTGCTTCTTTTGGTGATGTAAATGAGCTTCATGAGTGTGGAGTATCGAGCAAGGGTCATATTTTTATTCCTCTTTTGATGAAGGGAGAAATTGAGGTGTAGAGGTTAAATTGTCACAGTACAAAGTGATGACTCGGTGACTGCTGAACCTAAGGTCTTTGCCTGTCTTTGTCCTTGTGACTGCATGTTGATTTCTCCCTTTCCTTCCTCTAGTAATTAGAGAAGCAAAGAACAAGTCAGGAAACTCTTCTGGTTTACTGTTTTTTGTACATGCAGAGGGAAATCGTGTCTGCTTACAGAGGAAAAGGGTAGTTCCCCAGATACAGGCGTAGGAACTCCTAGGCAAAACTTGTTCAGGGAACCAGCTGTGAATTGGGAGGAAAGTAGCCCTAAATGGGAAACATCTGTGGGAGNGTTAAAGAGCTGTCAGTCAGAGTCATGGAATAGTTTGGGTTGGAAGACACCTAAAGGTCATCTAGTCTGGCCTCCTTGCAGAGACATCTTCAATTAGATCAGGTTTCTCAGAGCCCCATCCAACCTAGCCTTGAATGTTTCTAGGGATGGGACATCTACCTGAAGGAAGGGGCTCAGCTTTGCTTAGCAGAACAACCAATCCATGGTCATCCTGATGACTTGAATTTTGAAATAATGGGAATACCATTTCCTTATAGTTCTCCTCTGCCTACAAAAAAACCCCAAAAACAAACAAACAAAAAACCACCAAAAAACAACCACCACAGCAGCAGGGGAGGAAAAGGGGCATCAAAGGTGTTCTTGTTCCCTCTGTAGGACTCCCTGCATCATTAAGTGCTGCCATGAATAGTACATCAGTTTCTGATTCTGAATATGCAGGCGTATCTATTCCAAGGTGTGCCGTTATTGTCTTACCTTGACCTGTTCTTTGTTTTAGTGAACTTCTGCAAGATCTGGAAAACTGTGAAAATGATCCTGTGGCTATAGCAGATTGTTTTGTTTCCAAGGTAAGTCTGCAGCACCAGTTGCAGAGTGCTGTGGGGGAAATAAAATTAATTTATTAGCTTTTGAGACCTAATCCTGTTAGCTTGTTTAATGTTAACCAAGAAAAGTCAGCTCTATGGAAAGGGAAGGAAGTTCTCTTAGTAATTGATAGGGATATGCATATCTCTGATTTGCATTTTTAAAAAATCAAGACTAAGGTGTCATTTTCTTCAATAAGTGTATCTGAGCTGGTGGAACTGTTTATTGAGTTCTTCTTTAGGGTTTGCTTTTTTGGTCAACTGTTGCAGGGGTTCTCTTTTTCACTTGCATCTGTTCATGTAGGTGATCAAGTGGTACTCTGGTTATGCCCTGTCAGCTTAAAAACAACTAGAGAATAAAACTTGGCTGCATTCTTAGAAAAGGCAATAACATTAACATACAAAATGTGGCCATATTGTTTTCAGAGAATTTTTTCCTGAAACCCACAACTATACCTTTAATTTTCTTTTTAAATGGAATGGCCCAAAGTCTAACCTTAAGATTCAAATCCTATTCTTTCTGAAATGCTTTGAATTTTCTGAACATCGATAGGACATTTTGATTCTGTTGGGCAATACTAAAGCCAAAAATATGGAGTATGGGAAGTTGTTAGGTGCAGCAGAAATACAGGGAAGAAGATGACCTTCATTGTAGGAAACACAGAGAGCCAGTCAGGGAGAAGAGGAATGGCTATAATGAGTAGGACAAAAAATTAAATAATTTGGGGTACAAATGATGATAGTTCACTGGAGACTTCAATCAGAGAATCTACATCTCTCTTGAATCTGTAGAGCCCAAATGTGTCAAAAAAAAATAATGCTATCTCTGTGGTAATTCTGGAGAACGAGGGGTCATGTAGTAGTTTAAAGTTGAATAATATCTTTATAGGTGTGTTTTCCTCTTTGTATTAAAAAGAAAAAAAACAAACACCAAAAAAACTCCAAAGAAACCAAAAAGCCAAAGCCTGTTATGTTTTATACTTTGTCCTGAACTCATCATTTCCAGCACCAAGCACTCAATGTAGTAAGTCTAATACATGGATTTAGGATTAACTGGACACCCTCTCATTGTAGTCCAGTAATTTGTTTGGCACTGTTGTGACATAAGGGATTTTATAGTAAATTAGTGATGATACCAGCTAAGTGCTGCTGTTTCACAAGATCTCTTGCTTCAGCTGAGTTTGAGAAAATTGTAATTTATCTAAGTAATCGGTCTTTTGTAAGCACTGGGGGGTCTTAGTGTTGGCACCACTACTACAAAAGTAGGATGCATTTTTGCCCCATTGCAGTGGGGTTTATGGCATGTCATTATTGCAACAGATAGCCTGGACTGAATTTAATTGAAGGAGAGAGAGAATGGGATAAGGGCAAGTGCAAAGTCCTGCTTCTGGAGCAGAATAACCCCACGTGCCCACTGAGTCTGGCTGACTAGAAAAAAGCTTAACAAAAAGGATCTGGGGTCCTGGTGGGCAAGAAGTTGTAAGTCAGTTAAGTGCGTGTGCAGTGAAGGCCAACTGGGAGGCCTTCAAGGTAGTTACAGATAGAACAGTTTGGAGCTGGTAGATATTTCTGCTGTATTGCTTGCTAATAGGTGGGACGACTCCTGCTGGGATGCAAAACTGAGACTGTTCAACTGATAATAAGAAGTCCAGGAAAAAAATCGTGTTCTCATTCAAATTGGCCAACTGAAAGGGCTTGTCTGGTAGACTTTTTGGCCATTAGTTCCAAAACCCATCTGCATATCATTGCTTGTGCCTTTTGTTCCCTTGTCAAATGCTTTTAGCATTTGTATTATTGGCAGGCAACTGCCTGATGGCTCAGAAAATGCTAGAGATTGCAGTACTAGCAGGCATTTTTTAGCTTCATCCAGACAAGTGCAAACACTTAAAAGCAAAATCAAACAATACCAAAATACCCCACAGTTCTGGTTTTGGCTGTGAGGATTTCATTACAGCAACTGCTGGCTGTCTTAACAAACTCCAGTTGTCCATTCTGGGTTGCTTGTGTCTTCCCAGCACCAAGAAGTGGAAATAAAACTGCCTTTTTTGGCAGCATGTGCTCCTTCAAGTCTTATGGGACTTTGGCCATTTATTGTTTCATTGCTTCGAGTGCGTTAGATCTTCACTGTGAGTTAAGCACGGGATATTATCATGCTGAAGTCATAGCTCACAGCCTTAGCTAATGGATGTAGCTGTGCTGGAGCTTCTTAAATGCTTCCAGTGGAACTGTGCTTAGGTTACACGGGCTCTTGACCTAGTATCATTTTTCCACTCAACTGTGAACATTTTAGGTGTTGTGAATCTTAAGGCATAACCAGGTTTTCACTGTAGTTACTGTGTTTGCTTTTTTGCACTCTTAAGAAGCTCAGTAACTGCATAAAGTAAAAGTTGTTTCTTTCTTAGGATTCATGTGGAATCACACAAAGTTGGTTTGCATGTAAACAGAACAGTTATGGTTAGAGTAGCTCTGGAGCTTGTTGTATAAAATGTTTTATATTTGTGAAGACGTGGGGAGCTTGATTTTTGAAGTTTTGGCTCATTCTCTCTGAACTTTGTTATTTGGTTTTGCTCAATAAAATTTCTTATATAGCATATTATACTTCTCTCACACAATCATACTGTGTTTCCTGTGTATTACTTTCATGCTTCAGTAGTAAAAAAGCCTTGTAACTTTTAAGGGAAAGGATTATCAAAACACGCTTCAGTGTACTTTGAACAAAAACACATCATTGTGGATTTGAATCTTTATCTTAACATTTTTTGTGCTGAGTACCCAATGTAAACAGCCCCCAAAAAATGGCAGCTTCGATTTATTAGAAGACTTTGGCAAAGTTTTTAGTCTAAACTAGCCAGTAACATAAAACTCATTAACCAATAAAATAATGGTGCAAAGCTATGACTTAATGGGAATGTAAATATTTAATAGCAACTTATAACGTTGTATTGAATCCCTCTGCTTCCAAATATTTCAATACATTAATAACTCACAGGCAGATAGACACAAATGCAGAAAAGCATGCCTCCTTTGAAGCCTGCTATTCAGTCATGAATTGCAGTTTTTCTGCCTCAAGATGCAGATGGTGTGAATGGGTATTTGTTTAACAGTGTGGGATGGCTGCTGCATGGAAATAACCTGCCTCTGAGGGTAGTGTTGTACTAGTTCAGTTTATACCAGTTCTGATCCTCTCTCTTTGTCTAGAAGAACTGTATTAAAACTAGTATGTAAAACTTATTGGAGACATTTTGCTGGTGACTAATTGGAGACTGATAAAAAGGTTCCAGTGCAAGCTTAGCTATGGCTTAATTATTCACACAGAAGAGAGTTCATAAGGTTTTCTTGCCAGTTTAGTCTTTCATTTTTATAGTAACAATGCCCGTGTTAATTAGAAGACTGACTTCAGTATTCTATACATTTACATTTAAGCGAGTTGTTTTAGAGAGCTGAATTCTGGCACATTGCTCTTCTCACTCAGCACCACAGAAATTCAGAACATATGTTTTCTGAAAGGCATACTAACAGCTTAACCAAGAGGAAATGGAGAATTAGTTTAATCTAGCATCTCATTAGTGAAGAGGAGATCCAGGCAATTGGCTTCAGTTTGCGCACTGACTCCACCCATTTTCTCAGTCTCCATTTTCTTTTAAAGTGCCTTTTATGGCTATAAGAAAGCACAGTGCACTAAGAGTTGAGGGAAGATCTGGAATGCATGTGGATGAGATATGCAGTGAATTGATTCCAGGGTCAGGGACCAGTGTAAGTATAGCTGGGGTCTGCTCATGCTTGGCTTTGCTCTTGAGAGGGACTTGCAATCAATATGGATGAACTCTCAGCTTGAGTCTCAGGATTTTGCAGCTTCTACTACAACAGCTTTGGGCCCCCAGATTTAAACTGATCTCTGGAGCACTTCCAGTCTCCATGCACAGATCAGTTTTAATCTGGTCTGAAGACAGTTGATGTGAACAAAAGTATTTTCAAGTTAAGTAAGTTTAAGAATTTCTGAAGAAATACTTATGAGCATAGCTGGTGTTTTCCTTATGCTGTGAAAGTATTTGGAAAAAATAATAAATCTATTTTAGTTCCTGGTTTTTCTTTTGCTCCTGTTCTGAGCAGTGGAGTTTTGTCAGGATGAAGAAGAACTTTCCTTGGAAGTGGCTCTCTTGACCACTTTCGCAACGTGTTCACATGAATCCGGCCAATGCCTGGGCAAGGTATATGATGTTGATTCAAAAGAGATCTGCAGGTTTGAATGTGTATCAACAATCTCATCCTGGAGGCAAAACACATGTACTTGACTTTCTCCTGGCACTATGCTCGCATTGCTCAGTAAAAGTAAATGCTCTCTGATGGTTCTGTGTGGTGAAATGAGCTGCGGCTCACTGGAGCGAGTACACACATAAGTGCAGTACGGAATTTTGTGTTATGTATGTTCAGAAAGCAGGGATGATAATGAAACAGTTCTTAAGCTTTAGAGGTATCAAGGGCATAATTTGTTGCATTTACTAGCTAGACGAAATTTCTTTTAAAACTAAAAAAAAAAAAAAAAAAACACCCAACAAAAAACCCCACATTAAAAGTGGTTCTGACCTTGTGTAAAAAAACCCACAACCCAAACCAAAGAGTGAGAGTGTGAAAAGGCTCCTAGGGATTTCAGACATGCTTTTGATTTTGAGGGGAATGTGCACACAGCCTGCTCTGTAACCCTGAAGTGTTTGGCCTTGTTTGTTTTACAGATAGTACTTTCATTGGTTAAAATTTCACAACAGATATTCTTTTCCTTTTTTTTGAAAAGCGGAATAATCATGTGATATGAGCAGAATAGAAATATAAAAATAAATTGGCTCAAAATGTTCTTCACTCTGCTTATGAAGTAGTTCTGTAAATTGTATTATTCTGTTATCGTAGCCATGAGAATATATTAAAAATTGTACCACAATTCCCTACATGAAAACTTTGAATTAATATATGTATAAATAACATACATCTTTTCACCATCCTGAATTTTACCTTAGTGTTCTCTCTTAAGCACCCTGGCTTATTATGAGTGCTGGCTAGTTTGGTAGTGATTGCCACAGAAAATTACACAGTGTAATGTCACCCTGATTTTTCAGCCTTCTCTTCTATTTCAGTTTCATAGTTTGGGTTTTTTCTCACAATCTGGTCTGTAAAAGCTGGAAAATGTTATCATAACCTCAAGGTAGTTTTCATTCCTGTTCTTACAGACAGCTGATGGACAGTTGTCTTGACCAGTGGGATGGGGAGAGGTGTCAACCTTCTCCCCCAATCCCTGGTCTTTGTAGAAATACTATATAATGGAGTCAGATCTCGTCAAATAATGTTAGTTCATAGTTTCATGCCTTCTGATCAAAGTGTGTGTGTGTCTGTGTGATGAACAGCATCAGTGTAATATCTGCAGCTCTCTGAGGTTTGTTAATTCTTCATTTTGAGTTGAGAGGGTTTGGAGCTGTGGCTGGGGCTCCAAGCATGGACAGGGACTGGCTGTGACACAGGCTCACTTCCTCTGCATGTGGACATGGGGTGTAGGTAACACTGCCACAAAAACCAGCCGCAATGACAAAGTTAGTTCAAGTGTGAAAAACCAAGCTAAATTATTTAACTGTATTTGTATCAAGACTTCTTTCAGTTGGTTTGTTTGTTTCTAAGAGAAGAGCAGTTTAATAAGCTTACAGCCCACCAGTGAGTAAATGGGGATCACAATCCCCTGGGGAAACATTTATTAGAAGTTTGCTTGAGTTATTTTTTTCAGAACAGTGAATACTGAAATCCAGTGAGACATACTGAAATGAATTGCAATGCCTTGTACTCCTGCAGGGTAACATCTTACTTTATACAGGGTCCTTATGGATCACTGCTCAGTGGGGAGATGAATGGCACAACCTGCTTTACCCCCAGGAGCGGGGGCCGGGACCAGTGCTGTTGGAATTGGCAAAGGGCACTGCCGGAGATGGCTCTTTCTGATGAATGGCTAAATGAAAAACAACCAAGCCTCAACAGTGAGAAACAAAAGCCACAGCCTGTGTCAGCCCTCTCCCCAGGGGTGGTGCTTCTCAGAGCACTGTGCCTTCTGTGAATGCAGATGTTTGGTCTTGCCATTCACCAGCAGCGACCCCTGGGAGACAGCCCCTCGTGGAACACAGCTATTGTGCTGCAGAATGCCAGAGCCCATTCTGAAGATGCTTTGAGTGGAAACTGGGGTCTTATTCACTGCTGGAGGATGGTGTTTTATCTTTCCAGGGCTTATGAAAGAAAAAGTGATGATATGGGGAGCACTTAGCCATTCTGCAGTGCTTACTTAGCCTTCTGGACTCTAGTAAGCTGCAGAAATTGTATCTTGTTTGGGATGGAAGTTCATAGGCAGACGTGGACTTCGAGCACAGGGAAATGTCTGGAAATCTGTTCTTGCATAGAATTAAATGATGATTATTAAGAAAAAATCTTGGGCCAGGGAAGAAAGAAATGGAACTCAGATTTCAGCTCTGAGAAGCTTATCAGCATTAAGTTTGAGTAATTTCAGTGTGACAGGCAAGTGTGGAAACCCACCCAGATCTAGTTTCAACTTGTTGGGGTAATAGCTGTCTGCTTTCGCATAATTTATTTCTTTAAAAAATCACTTTTGTGGCTTCTAATTTCACGCTTAGACTGTGCTCACGTGTGAAAGTATTTATAATCGCTTGTAAATGGCACACCAAACATAACCTGCAAAACTTATTTCTCCCAGTAAATACACCAGTACGTGGTGTGATTGTTGGGGCTGTCCTGTGCAGGGCTGGTTGTGGGTCCCTTCCAACTCAGGATATTCTGCAATTCTATGATATGGGTGTGCTTCAGCACAAAAAAATACTAGATAAGTGCAGCCAGCTGTTTGAAGGATGTATGTGTAATGATGGTGTTTTGGTTGGGTTTTTGGTTTTTTGGGGTTTTTTGAGATGCATAGATTTTCATCGGGTACTTTGGAGGCTTTGTTGCAAAGTCACTTTGTTTTATCTCTGTATAGGTTTTCTTGGTTTTTCTTTCAAGTAAAGGAAAAATCTCCCTCCAAAAAAAGATGAAATTAAATTCTGGTTGTGTTAGGATTATCACAGTGAACACAGAGAGCTCATTGATCAGGAACTGAAGGAGATTTTGTCTTCACATCATCTTTATCTTGCACATGTTAGCTGCTAATTTGGCAAAATCTCAATATATGCAAACATTTCCTCCCTATGCAGAGTGAAGATTTCCACATATATACACAGTACTGTACCAACTACCCAAGGTAGGAATTATGGGTTCCTTTTCTTCCTTTACCCCTTGGCCTGTTTGTGTAATGCAAATTACACTCTATGAAAAAAAGAAAAAAAGTCAGCTTTTCCCCTTCCTGAATCAGAGGGAATTTACCTTTTATGTAAAAAAAAAAAATACAATAATTTTTAAAAAATGCCTATCTGAAGTTTGGTTTTGTCTATTCTTTTGATTCATTGCTTTATCCCTCTTTAGAAAATGTTGGTCTTATTCTGCAATGCTGCTTATATAATTCTCAGTAAGAGAGACTGGTTGTATGTCAAGGGAGAACATAGCTGAATGCAGAAGATAAATTAAAAAGAAAGCCATACCAAACCAAAGGAACATCAGTTATTAGAATGGGAACCTGCTGCCCCTTGTAAGAACAAGCTAAAAAGGAAGACATTCTTTACCTACAGACTTATGGAAACAGTGTCTTAAAGCCATGTCTTGATGCTTTCAGGTCTGTGGCTGTGCTGACAGAGTGCATGAGGAACAAGGCACTGGCCAAGTTCTTCAGAGAGCGGCAAGAGGCACTGCAGCATTCTCTGCCCCTGGGCTCTTACCTCCTGAAACCTGTCCAACGCATCCTCAAGTACCACCTGCTTTTGCACGTAAGAAATGTATTTAATTTAGGGCTGCTGCATGTCAGAGTTCCTGCCTCTGGTACAAGGCTTGGTGGTTAGAAAGGTTCTGGTTTTCCTTAAATGCGCTTCCTTTTGTGGGTATTCCATTTCAACATGTGGAGACTTTCTGTGTTTGTCACTTCACACCATATGCATCTATTTGGAGTGGGAAATTTATGGTAATTATTTTAGACACATTGCATCAGTCTTTGCATCTAATTAGTTATCACTTCTTTGGAAAACTGGTCTGTAATTCTGAAGTTGTTTGGAAAATTCTTATCATGATTAAACATTTTGTACACAAATTTATTCTTCCAATGAAGAACAGTGTTTTTCCACATGCTGCAATGCTAGGGGTGGTTGAAAGGAGGACTAAATACATATAAACACCCTGACTGCTAAGAATTTTGTGGAGAGGAATGGTGGAGGAAGTGGGAACTCTTTCCACATTCAGTGAATTGAATTAAGCAAGTTTCGGAAACTCATGCTTTTTTGTTAACATTTTCCACATATGTTTCCTATTAGAAAGTCATGTTCTAGTGAAGTGTAAAGACACTGATCCTTATTTTAAATGCCTGATGCTTTTCTGTTCTCCAAATGTAAAGCAATGCCTAGAGTAATTCCATGAAGTTTTGTAAGTGTGTAGAAATATTCTGTGTTGTAGGAAAGCCATTAAATGCTGTCTGAAAAATCTCCTGTCAGTGTGTGGCGCTCTCTTTCTGTGCTTCTCTGCTCACACTGGCTGCTTCAAGTGTACTTGCTGCTAAACTGACCCCAAAGGCTTGACTTTGTTCGTCATCTTGTGTTAATCAAATTGATAGCAGCATGTATCAGTAACAAAGGCAGAAATGCCTTCAAGTGATTGCGATGAACAGATAAAAACACAGTGTTGCATTCGACTGGGAAAGTTCACTTAGGAATAAGGAGGCTCTGGCTTTTTTCCCCTTTGTCTCAGGAAATAGAAAACCACCTTGACAAGGACACTGAGGGGTATGATGTGGTTCTGGATGCCATAGACACCATGCAGAGAGTGGCATGGCATATAAATGACATGAAGAGGAAACATGAACATGCCATCAGGCTTCAGGTGAGTTCCCAGAGAGATTTTATGGGCGTTTGTGGGCTGATTTTGTCAATATATATGCAATTAACATTTTTGAGTTTATCTTTCCTTTTAATCTGTCAGTCATAATTTAGACTCCTGTTGAGCATGCCTGTGGCTGTTTGATCTTGGAAACCGTGGTCATAACTGCTGCAGGAAAATCTCAGACATCTCTAACCTACAAGCAGCATCCTGTAAAGCATTTATTTTGCTGTAATATGGAACTTAAGATAACTCTTCTTTCTTCCTTTCCCTCAATTGTATAGCACTGCTGTACAACCCTAGGGCATGGCTTTGTTCAGAAATCCTGTGGTTTCCGATTTCTTCCCTTTGTGCTGATTAATTTTGTTTTGAAGCATTTCTTTTGCTGATTCTTGTTTAAGTACTTTCCTCTTGGGTTTTAGAAAACTCATTATCAGTTGCTTTGTGAAAAGCATAAACCTAGAAACATGATACTTGGAAAAACTCTAACTTTGCTTCAGATGAAGATTTTTTGGGGAGAAGAAACAAAAGCTACACCTGAGTAATTTTTGCATCAAGAGCAAGCTGTTTTGTAGAATTTTTGCTCTCATTCTGTTTCCAGGTTCACATAAAATCACACTTTCATGTTACATTTTCAATATTTATCTCACTTTAAGAAAATTGGGGGGATTTTTTAGTTTATAAAAGGGAGTAATAAGCCTTTGTTTCATTTCAGAAATCCATATAATGTAATTCTTTGCCCATTTTGGGTTTTTTTAACATACATTAAATTTATTCACCCTTTTTGTGGTTTTATTCTTTTTTGTGTTTTGGGGTTTTTTTAAATGATTGTTTATTTTTTGTGTTGCTGTTGTTTATGTGTAAGGAAAATTTGACAATGTCTTGCCTGCAGCAGAGTAACCTTTGCCACACATTGCTGGAAATGCATGCTAATGACTTTTAACAACAGTCTGCCATAAATCTGAGTAATTATATTCAGCAATAAATAGAGGCTAAATGCTTCTGGGAAATAAAAAAGTGCTTTTTTTATTCATTGAGCTCAGCTGGAAAATGTATGGGGTTGTGGAAAATGTTTATGTTCATAGTTCCCCTTTAAAAAAGTAAAACTTGTTTCTGCAGCCATAAGGATAGGCCTTCTGTGGGCTGTAAGTACTGCTACAGCAGTCCCTGCACAAAGTGTCCCCCAACAGTGGTGGACTTAATCCCTGTGCTGTATTCTGATTTATTAACAAGTTCCTAGAGAGATCTGATACAATGCAACTTTTAAATTTTTTTTTTCTTTTTTTTTTTCTTTTTTTTTTTTTTAAACAAGTGTCTGTATAGACCAAAGTGGGCTGCTTTGGGGTTTTATTCCTGTGAATGCTTTAGCCTACATTGGTGCTTCAAATGGACTGGGATGTTTTCTGGCTGAAAGCTCTATTAAAGTCTAATGTCCTAGACTGGCCAATTGCCTAGGAGGAGGCAATCTGTGTCTGCTTTGCTAGTGCTGCCAGGTTTAAAGTCCGATGCATGTTTTTAAAGAGTTCCCTAGTTAAAAGTTTAGCCTGCTTTTAGAATTTGATACCCCATGCTTAAATCCTATGTCATTGGCATTGACAGAAAACAAGCAGTTTGAGGAAACAGAATAGCCATAGTTAAGTGACACAGTCTTGTAAAGGTGTTCTTAGATGTTTCTCCAACCTTTTTTCTTAAGTAATAAATAAGGTGAGAAATATCTATGCTGTCTACACAGATCGTTAATATACAAACAAATATTCAGATGTTCAGTTGACTCAATCACTTCAGTCTTCTGGGAATCATCTCTTTAATCCAAACACCTCACAGAAGTGTCTTCTGTGATGGGCCTATAGGACATGGCATTATAATTCATTTGATGGGAGACCACACAACGTCAGAAGGATACCCAGGGTGAGAGGGAAAAGTTAAGAGGGATTGGCTGGGGACACAGAGGAGAGTGTGACAGAGAGTGATGACTGAATTACAGAAGATTTTTCCGTCTCTGGGAGCAAGGGGAGCAGAGGTTGTGCTCTTTCACTACAGGCTGCCCCAGGGAGTTCAGAGATCTTTGCTGGGTCCCTGCAGAGGCAGTAATCAGGACTCAGGGCATGTTTTAGTGTGGGCTTTGCAGTGAGCCTCCAAACACCTGGCTGCAAAGTTACACATAACTTACCAACCTTAGGATTGGTGTCTGGTGACTTTCCACTACTGTATGCTAAACATCATATAGGAGAGTGGGGGTGGCCTCAGCAGATCATTTGGGTCTTTTGTTTCAGCGAGATCTCTGAAATTAATTTTGGTTGTTTTTCTTTGACCTGTTGCAGGAGATACAGAGTTTGCTCACTAACTGGAAAGGGCCAGACCTCACGAGTTACGGGGAGCTGGTGTTAGAAGGAACGTTCCGTATTCAGCGAGCCAAAAATGAGCGCACGTTGTTCCTCTTTGACAAGATGCTGCTAATTACAAAAAAGAGAGATGAAATGTTTGCCTACAAAGCTCACATACTGGTATGTCAGCGAGCACGTGGTAATGTGCTGTTTACATGTCTCCCTAAAACTCCTCTGTGATTCACATTGTTTCCTCTCTTCATTGCAGTGTGGAAACCTGATGCTTGTTGAAGTAATACCAAAGGAGCCACTTAGCTTTAGTGTCTTCCACTACAAAAATCCTAAGATGCAACATACTGTCCAGGTATGATAGAAACCCCCTTGCCCACTGGGTAACCTGGATCATGTCCATACGGTGTTTATGACCCTGCATAGTGCAGGAATGCATTTTTCTCATGGTGCCCAATTTTTTTATCAGGCAAAGTCACAGCAAGACAAGCGCCTTTGGATTCTTCACTTGAAGAGGTTAATTCTAGAAAATCATCCTGCTAAAATTCCTGCCAAGGTAAAAAAAAGCAAAACCAAAAACTAAGCAAACAAACAAAAAACAAACAAAATCACAAGACACCTCCTTGTATGGGCACTAACTTAAAACAGTCTTGTTAGCTGCAAGATGCATGCAATATACAGAGAGTTTAGACTCCAGGATGTTAATTAATGTGTTGTTTTCTTATATTAGAGGAAACTTAAAAGTTCCTCAGAATTAATGGGAAAGTTGCGCTATAATTATCTGCAGGGCTTGGTATGGGAATAGAAGAATTCAACTGGGTTAGCAGCATTTGCCTGCCAGAACAGCTTGACTCTAGGGGAGCACATCTTAGCTAGATGCTGCCTGTCCACAGAGCACTGGGATGCACTATTTGCAGTACTACCATTGGCAGCATACACTTCACTTCTACGACACACGCCTGTCCTCAACCCGGCATCCTGAGCTGGGACATCTGGCCCTTTCTGGTGGGATAGCTAACAAGCTTTCAACGCCAGAAAAAATGAGGCACTGATACCATATTCATAGCTATAATATCTTGGAATGAGGAAATCTCCTCCTCTTGTTTATGAAATCCAGTCTTAGAGCTTCAGGTGATGCCTCCCAGTGTAATGTACAGCACCTCTCAAAGGGAGATTAACCCTCCTTATCTCTTGCCAAGACACAGCAGACACTGACTTGTATGGAAACAGGAATTTTTTTCACACTGAGTTGAGTGTTGGGTTTTCAGTTTCCCTGACTGTTTTTTCACTCAGTTTTACGCTGTAATGGCTAAAAAATGTTACCTGTGAATGACATGCACTGTGCTGTACTGACACGCATTTTCAACAGTGTAACAAAAAGAGACTTATGGGAGAAAAAAGCCCTAGCAGGTCCTTTTGCTAATTCTCTTTTTGTTGACAAAGTCTATTGAAGGTATAATGCTTATGCTAGTATTCATTCTTACACTGTAAATACTTATTGCCACTTATTAGGTTGTTAAAAAAGAATTTACAGCATGATCTCAGCCTTTGTATCAGTTTTTTTTTCTTTTTCTTGTTTGATGTTTATTTTATTTGTGTAAAAAATGTGAAATCAAAAAATATTTTCTTCTCAGAGGAATAATTTCACTTGAGAAAGGAATGTCTAATGAAATAAATCTTTGAGGTTATCTGTACATTTTTAATTTTTATTTTCCTGTCAAACCGGTAATTGCTGGTTGTGAGGCATCTGTCTGCCCAGCTTCTGGAGAATGTAATAGTAGTCCACATGTGACGCCTGGTGGAAAATCACTAAACTGCATCTGTACAGGGGCAAGCATCTTAAACAGGATATTTCAGTTTAGATTATTTTCTTACTTAGTAGCTGATATGCTTCCTAAAAGATCCAGATTTTCTTTTTCTATTAAAAAAGGGACAGATTTTAAGCAATCGAGAGATGCTCTTTATCCTGCATCAATCTTACTTAAACCAAATTATGATTCTTTTTTTTTGGCATACATTCTTTCTCCCCTTGCACTGCCTGTGCAGAGGTGGGCACTCAAGACAAAGATTCTGGGTGCAATGAACAGCAGGTTTTGTGTGCAGACCTAGGGATAACTCTGGTGAGTTCCTGCCACCAAAATTTTCCTCCCTATGTGTAACATGTCCATTATACAGAGAAAAACAAAAAATACAAACCAAAAAAATAATGCTGCTAACCATATTTATTAATTCCCAAATTAAATTTGCTGTTATTTGCATATAAGCTCACTTCTATCTGTAATATGCAGTACAACTTGCCTTGCTACTAACCGTTTTGACTTCTTCATTTGTTACTTTTTCTCTTCTAGGCCAAGCAGGCAATTCTTGAAATGGATGCCATACGTAAGTTGGTTCTTTTTCACTTTTGTTTAAAGAATTAATAAAACCATCTTTAAAATTTTGGCTTTAGCTGTTGATGTCATCTGAGATGGAAGAATGCTAGGCTTATGTTCCTTAAATTGTGACCCTGCTGGAAAAGGCAAAATTAGATGCAGATCCTGTAGAGGTTGTCGGGAAGGCTCTGATTGAGACACTGGCAAACAAACATGATGGTGGTAGATAAATGTTCCTGGGTTAGCCCTCTGGAGCCAGGCACAGCTACATGTAAAGCATTCCTGTGGCTGCCTGGGTAACAGCTACCCTCCCTACAGCAGCGTGTCTTGCTTGTGTAGCTTCATGCTCTGATGAGGTGAAGCTGTATTAGGCATAAAGGGGTGATGGCAGTGCCTCCAAAGAGAGCTGCTGAGGCGCGTGAAACGCCATCCTTGTCACTCTCTTATTCCCTCTGCCTCTGCTTGTTCCACAGATCACCCAGGCTTCCACTACAGCCCAGAGGGAGAAATGAAATCATCATACCAGCCTAAGGAAGGCACTACTCCCCACAGAGTGAGAAGGAAATCAGGTGAATAAACTTATTTATGCCCTAGATGACAAAAGGAAAAACAAGCAGGATTGTTCTAGGGATGGATTAGGCTGGGCACATGGAATTGGTTTTTAATCTGCAGTCCATGCAGATTTAACATGGCACAGTATCGCTCCAATGTGCATGAAGTATCTTATTAACCATTTTTGGTTTTATAATTTTTTTTATGTGCTGTTTGCATTTAATTTCAGGAATATACATTTCTAATGGTGGATGTATAAAGAACAGTTGGTACTCTCTAATAGATTAAAGTGCATATGCAGAAAAGCCAGTCACATTGTTTAAATCTGACATCCTCCCTTACTGCTGTAATTATTGTCTCAGAATTGGTTCCATCCTGATTATGAGAGGCTTATTATTTCAAAACATGATTACTATCTGTACTTAGTGTAATGTTTGCCTTATGGATAATAGAGCTTTGAGAGGTGGTTTTGCTGACTTTGGGCTCTTTTTGCCCTCCTAGCTCAAACACATATTCATAATTACTCTCAAAGACACTACCAATGTCTTTGTAGTTGGGTGACTTCATATTGCAGTCCCTGTGTTCCCCTCTTTGTCTCCTTAAAGACAGTTCCAATTTGGTGTGTAACATTGTGTAATTGGGAATGACTTAAACAAGGGTCATGAGAATATTGATGTAATGATTTAACATACAGCAGCATTTGTGTCTGAAAAGAAGTTGAGTTCTAATTATGTTTGAGGTATGTTTTCCTTTGTTTCTGAGGTGTTTGCACACCTTTGTTGCATTAGTGCTGCTCTTCCTGTAAAAAGAAGAATACAAAATACTGATCAAAGGGCCTCCTATGTAATCTTCAGCTATTACACTTTCTAAGCCCATCTGAGACTTTGGTACCTTATGCATATTTCTAACAGAAAACCTCTAACACCATAGAACAATAACTGAGGTGACCAGGTCTTTCGAAAGCAGGAATCTTAGCATGGGATAAAAATTTATGTGTGCCTTGATGAATGAAGGGCAACTGCTATTGCATTAAGAAACAAATATGTTCTTTGGTAACAGCTGTAGATTTGACACTTCAACAAATCTTCTTTGTGAGGACATCTTGCAATAAAGAAATTAAAATCTGGCTTCACTGCATGGGCTCAGAAGCTGCAATTTTTATATACATGTTATAAAAAAAGTTGTCCAGGATGTCACAGCTTTCTTTTGAATGCCACAGTGGGTAAATATGTTGTTGTCTTTTTCAGAACCCTCATCTAGAGTCCATAAAGTTCTGAAGTCAAATGGTAAGATACTTTGTGTACTGTTTACTGACCTGGTGCTTCTGTACTTTGTAGAACAACTGAAGACAGGTTCTTTTTTCTTGTAATTGTCCCTAAGTACATTATGGGGAGGAAGAGGAATTCTGGGGGAAAAAAAACAAACCCCAAATGTTTGCGTTTAAATCTAATATCTGCTTTTCCACACTTGGAGATTGGTCCTGTTAACGTCCTAGGACCTGAACATACTAAGTCTTGGCAATTGTGAACAGTTCCTCAAATCATAGCAGTGCTGCAAAATCAGGGCCTCAAGTGGAACGCTGGTAAAGCTCATGCTGTCTCTGTTTCATCAGAAATCCTATGGTCTGTTTGCTCAATTGCTGCTGCATCCAACTCCCTTTGGGGAATTCATAACTGGGATAGCATTGAAATGGGCATAGACTGACACCAGTTTGATTATTCATTGATGTGTTTCTGTTCACAGATGTAAGCCCAGATATGCAGAAGGTAAGCCATTTCTTAAATTCCTTGTTTTAGCCCATTCATATGACTTTAGAGCACAGTATTTACTGGAGAATCTTCATCTTCTTGGTTGTGTTGACCTTAAGAATGAAAACAAACCCATAGATGTTATTTAGCATCTCAAATAACATTAGTGGAATGAAAGAAGTAGAAATACAGCTTATTATTTTGGGAATATTTAAAAAATAAAAAATCACCAATCCATATATGGTTGTGGTTTATAATACAGTCCAGTCAATTACTAGTGCTATAAGATACTTAAAAATACCGCTCGAATCAAGGAAGTGCAGTGTATAAAAATAGTGTTTATTCTTTGGATCATATTATCTTTGCGTTTATTAAATGAGACTGGAAAATTTCAACTTACTCTGAGATATATATATACGCGTATATATATATATATTTATATATATATAATGATATATCACCAAACAGAGCAGATGCAGCTTAAGCAGATTGTAATGAGCATTTCTAATTTTTACACTTTCTGTGGAATTTGTTTTGAAAGTCTCAGTGCAGTTTGAAAGGCTCATTTTGAATTTCAGGTCTTAGGGTTTTATTTAGAGAATTTAAAAAGTGTGNTTGGTTTTTGGGGGCATTTTCAGAGTGAGCGGAGCTGCCGTCATGTGGCGGTGGCTCAGGTGAGGAGGTGCGCGGATGTGTGCCTGGAAAAGCGTGTCCCTGGTCGCCTCCCGCCCCTCCCTGTCCCGATTCAGCCTTGGACCGGATGGTTTGCAATGGCTTTGAATTGAACTGGTCGTTGGCTTCTGTAAGGGCAGGAGCTATCAAAACTCTGTTCCAGGCTGCTCTCCTCTGTTTTTCTTCCTTGCTGTGGGGGACAGACAGACATATTTCAGGGGATCTTTTCTTTGCCCAGCTGGGTAAGTATCATCTGCACACGCAATAGGTAACAGAGGAGAGCTGGCTGCCACTTACCCAGAATTTTTTTTTTTCCAGAAAGCATTCCCAGTGCCTGGCTGTCACTGGTTTTTCCAAGAAGCGGTGTGGCAAACAGAGCTGCCTTGTCTCCCTTCTGCCAGTGGTTTTGAAAGGCATCCATGAAAGTGGCTGGTCTGCTGCTCATGGGGTTGGCGTACCCAGTGTTAAGCCGTGGCAGCCACAGCTGTAAAGGCCTCTGCATCTGTCACTGCCNTATAAATAGAGTACATTAGATATTACTTCATTGTCATGCCATAATATTGAAGCACGATGTGAATGGGGTCTTTTGCATATATTTTTTCAGTTCTAAATACTGTATGGAAAAGTACTCGTTGTTGTACTTATTTCTTTATAAATCTCATTTCAGTGCAGCTAACTGACTGTAGGTTAAACGTTGCCTCTGAGTCTGATGTAAGAAGATCTTACTAAAATATAGAACCTCTATAAACTTCTAATTAAAGTTCCATTTTTTAAATTTTTTTTTAAGCGGATGGGCATTGAAGGAGCCCTATTATCTCAAGCCACCAAACTAGGATCAAGCGAAGCCCTGCTGAATTCTAGGAAAAAGGTTTCACTGGAACCCAGTGGGCTGGAGAGCCAGGTTCAAGAGTCTATTGAACCAGCCTACAGTAGTGATCACGATGAAACTCTTCAGACTTCTGCAACGGAGCAGATTGATGCTGATGATGAAGAAGAGTCTGAACAGGTAGGAAAAAAGAGGGGAAAAAGTAAAATACCTTTTCCTGGGGAGAATGGAAGGATTAAAATTATGTGTAAAACAGTCAGGGATGTGTTGCAAATGTTTACAACTTTCTCTCCTTAGAAACATTTTTACTTAGGCTTTACACAATACTCACTTGCATTTTAATAGAGAAGATGTAAAAGCCCCTATACAGAGGGAGAAATTCCCGCTGCTTGAATTTTACTTAGTCCTTTGCAGTCCTCCAACCTAGCTGTTACAGAAAAGTTTTACCTATTGCACACAACTAGCTTTTCCTTGCTTCTTCAGCTGATGCCATGAAAATACCTTGTTAGGCCTCATGCAGAGCTAGTAACTTCAAAGCAAGGACTTGAATATTAAGTTAAGATTCAGGCACTGCTGCATGCAGTGGGATGTTTCTTGATTAGTGAGGCCCTGGCAGTAGCTATGAATGTGTGAATTCGAATATGAGAAGTTTTGAGTAGGATTTCTGAAAATAAGAGTCTTTATCTCTTACTACTGCACAGATGATAGTTTTTCTTGCTCAGTATGGTGTTTCCACACATATGTAGTACCTTTGAAAGACTAAAAATCCAACTTCACAATGTGGCTGTATTAAAGAATCTAGATTTTCATTTTATTTGGTTTAGTTGATACTGAGGTCATATCCTTGTGTGGTTTATTTATTTTGTGAATTATCTGAAGCCAGTTACTGAAATCCTTTTTGAAGCTGACTGCATTTCCTCTTTGAAATTACACTTTGCTCTTTGCATTACACTATTTGCATTATAAATATTTGACAAAATAGTATCTTATACCAGTGTAGTGCAGTGTCATGTAGTTCTCTCTTCTGCCAACATAAATAAGAATCAAAGACTGAGTAAGCGCAAAAAATACCACAAAAATTTTGATACTATTAGCTTAGTGGTTACTAGATGTGGCAATGATACTTTTACAGGTTTTATAAGCTCTGAATAATTCTTGTGGCAGTGATGACAATTCATAAGCTGTTTCATCTCCCAGTGTAGGTCCCTGACCTGTTCTAGCTCCTAATAATTCCTCTGAATTAGACTGCACAAAGAACTGTAGATTTTATTGCCTCATTTTCTTTACCTCTATTACCTATTTTTTTCTTTAAAATCACAGCAAAACTCACTGCAGAAATCAAAAGGGGGAAGAAAAAGACTTAATAGTCAAGCTGCTGAAAATGTTGAAAAACGGAGAAGTCTCAATCTCAATAAATGTGAAATGCAGGTAAATAATTATTATTTTTTACTTCTATTTTGCTATGCATCATAGGTATGTCAAAGAAATCTGTTTTCCCTGGGTTGACAGATACATCACCTTTTCTTCATGTCATGTATCAATGTTCAGATCATTAAAATATTCATATATATGACAAAAGACTCTTTCTTTTGGGGGCTGGGAAAAAAACAAGTAACTAGCATTAAAACAAGCACTAACTGAAGACAAAAGGAATTATCTTTCCTTTTCTCCCCCAAACTCTGTCCAGCAATATCAAAAGCATCCTTTATGTTCGCATTAGTGAGCACATGGCCTTGCTGTAAATTAGATCTGGATGAAAACTTACACTAAAAAGAAAAAGAAATTTTCAATGGCATGTGCTAAAGAGCATAAGATTCCTTTCTGCTAGGATTAAAGGCAAGGAAAAGGAGAAGAACAAAACTTTTGGCACAAACCCAGAGTCAGATTAGCTTAATCCAACTGTGAAACTGCAGAGTTAGCATAAAAGGTTTAATCTAGCTCCTGCCAAACAAATTTGCCTTTAATTACTCATGCATTAACATAAGCTACTGTCTTATATTTGAAGTAAGACGTTATTGAACACCAAGAGTGAACTCTGAGCCATGGGGAGGATTAGGAGGCAAAGTAGTCTGGCACTGCCACCTTGGCTCCCTCACTCTCTGTTGAGAGAGAGCACTTGCCCAGCCCATCTCCGCATGATTCTCTGCCGCAGGACACACTGGTGCTGAGGCAGTCCTGTGAAAAGAGGGAATTGCTGTATTATTATGGGGATATGCTAATGTTACCTGCAAATTTCAAATCTCCACAGAACTCCAAGGACCCTTCAGATGAAGAGTCAATGCAGTTGAATACTGATCTTCCATTTTCCTGCACAGCTAGACAGCCGCAGTCTCCTAGACTATTCAGCACACCCCAGAGCAACTCTCTGATTGTGAATATCCTGGGGGGAAGTACCTCCGTCAGAAACATCTGGACGGACCATCAGATCAGGCAGGCATTGTTCCCCAGCCGGCGCCCACCTTATGAGAATGAAGATGATGAAGACGATTACCAGATGTTTGTACCATCAGCATCTACATCCAACACAAGTTCAGCTCCTGCTGGAGAAAGGAGAGGCTCTTCTGGGCGTCCATGCAGCTGGCACTTGGGGCAAGTGCATCAAAATGAGACTTCCAGCCCCACTCGTCACAAAATTGTTAGACGGGCCAGTAGTGCTGGTGAAAGCAACACGTGTCCAGGCAGCACCAGGTATAAAACAGGGGAGCGTGGTTCTCGAAGGGAAGTGAAGATAGCAGAGGGGAGCAGTAGGAATGCGTATCCCGAATCTTCAGAGGAGCTGACTATCGATGATATTGAACATGTTTATGATAATATAAGCTATGAAGACTTAAAGCTGATGGGTCTGACAAGAAGGGAGGAGACATGCCGTGGTCCCCGGAGATCAGCTAGAGACTCTCTGTATGAGGCTGAAAACAAAAGCAGCTCAGATTCAACTTCCAAAAAGAAAACAGCAAATCAAAAGAGGACCTCCATTCATGCTAGTAGGGAGGAGATAGTCCTCAGTAAAGAGGCACCAACTTCAAGTTTAGATGAGCTCAGAATTGTTGAAGACAACATCTATGACACCATACTGCTTCCAGAAACATCTCTATTGAATTTTAAATGTGACCCCTTAAAATCCTCTAAAAGGAGGAATTTTTTGGAAAAAGATTTTGCATATTGTGACCATCTACGACATTTTGTTTCTGAGGAGAGTCTCCAGTTCAGTGAAGATGAAAGTCCCTACCATCGGGTTCCCATTGACAATGACTATCTGAGCTTAGTAGACAGCTCCTCCAACTCTGACTCACTGTCGCATAAGTCTGCGGCAGATAAACTCTCAGAAGAAGTAGATGAGATTTGGAACGACCTGGAGAACTACATCAAGAAAAATGAGGAAAAGACAAGAGACCGTGTCCTTGCAGCCTTTCCTGTTTGTAAAGATGACATGCAGGAAAGGCTGCATGCTGGTAGCACACCTGAACTGTGTAAAGATGTAGAGTACTCACTGTCTACTCTCTCTCTGCCAGAAACTCCTATATTCCCTAAAACTGTGAAGCCCAGGGCTGCCACCATAAGTGAGGCTAATCTCAGGTGTGAGGACACTACACCATGCAAGGAGAACTCTTTTATGAGTTTGAACATATCTTCCTTCTCCAGTGAGATGCCTTTTGTAGATAGTCCGTATAAGCCCACCAATAGTGTTCTGTCCAGCACGCCTGCAGAGGGCATGGAAAATGACTTGGCTGTTATGGATAAAACGAAAAACAGAGTTTTTATGATGGCAAGGCAGTACAGCCAAAAAATTAAGAAGGCTAACCAGCTTTTGAAAGTTAAAAGTCCAGAGCAGGAACAGCCAGCTAGCAGACAACAGAAGCTGAAACACAAAGATCTTGCTGCTATTCTGGAGGAGAAGAAACAAGGAGGTCCTGCTATTGGTATGTTGAAAACATTTCTGTACAGATACATTTCTTTAGTAACCTTCAGTGAATTTTGTGTTCTGAACTGGAAGATTATGAATTTTCCTCACCTTGGTCATTGAGTATCACGATTGTATTTTGTGTGTTACAACTGAAATTAATTTTCTCAGACTGCCTTAATATGAATGATCCTTTATATCTCATTTCTTGTTGCTTCATAACTTTGGGAAGAAGTAGGGAGGCAGTGTCAGGAAAGAGAAATTCAGCTGAGGCTGGAAGTAGAAATCATGCCTGAAGCATTATTGGCCTCCCAAAGAAAAGCAGTCATTTCCTATAATAGTGTGATCTTGAGAGTTTGACCAAACCAGTGTTTTTTCAAGTTGGTCTGCCTTCTAACAAGTCACATACATCTGCTCAGGTACCATTCAGAATCCTACCCATAAACATAAGGAATGTGGTCAGGTAAGAAAGAGCTGAAAATCTTTCTATCAGCTAATAAATGTGCGAAGTCATGGATATGCAACAGCTCAGGAACTACTTTTGTCCGTGATCAATTGAAACAAAGGGAAGATGTGGAGCCAGCAGACTCCATGCACCAGAGTGTCATTCTTGCCTTCTTATGATATTTTTAAAAGTCCCTAAATATCTTATTTACCAGGCCATTTTTAGAATGTTCTTTTCCATTTTAACATGAAACAAGCAGCATATTATTGGAATCGTGTGCTGCATTGTGTCCTGCATGACTGCTCACTGTAGCAATATATTTTATGCTTCTTTTTCTCAACAAAGTGCACTGAAATGTGATGCAAAGGTCTTTCCAGCCTCCAGTGTTCCATGTTACTCTGCAGAGGCCAAATTTATTGACACAACTGAAAGCTCTTCTCCACCAATACTAAGCGTTTTAAGATTTTTAAATTTTCACAGGATTCACTGAAATTGATTCCTTGTCTCTGCTAAGTTAATTCTCTCTTCTTTCTAGGTGCCAGAATAGCTGAATATTCCCAGCTTTATGACCAAATTGTCTTCAGAGACAGTACTCCTAAGGTCCAAAAGGAAGCTGGGACCACTCCTCCAGAGCTGTCAGCTGGGAGGTTTTCCACACCTATGACCTCATGTCCTCCTCATTCCCAGCCTGCCAGAGAATGCTCAAGACCAGAAGATTGGCTTTTGCATTCTGTGTACAGTAACGGCGAGCTGGCTGACTTCGCTCCGTGTTCCGAATCCCAGGACCCCAAGTCCAAGAACTCATATACAGAAGCTGGTACAAAAAGCAATTCGAAGCAGTTGCCATCAACTGGCTCAGTGCCTTCCCTTCAGATTTCCAACCGTTTGCATGTCCCAGCACAGAGGTGGAGTGCCATTATAAGCCAACCAAACAAAGAAAACTTACATCAAGATCACGTCTATAACTCTCTGGGGAGGAGAGTAAGCAGTGTAAAACCACAGGCATATAGCAGGTCACAGTCCTCATCCTCAATAGTGGTCAACAGGTCTGGAGAATCAATTGTATATAATAATGAAATTGATAAGAAAAGGCTTCATTTGAATAGGAACTTTGGATTCAACAACCATCAAACTCCTGGAATTGCTTCAGGATGTACAGGGCCGGAGATGAGAAAGCAGATCCCTGATAACTGTTCAGATATGATTTTGCAGGATTCTCAAAAGGTCCTGAGAGTGAACAGAGCCTCCCCTCTGACGGCACAGATGGCCACTCAGAACTATTTCTCAAATTTCAAAGATTCTGAAGAAGGAGAAGGGGATGATGATGACTATGTTGAAATAAAGTCTGAAGATGAGGGATCTGACCTGGACACTTCTCAGAATCAAACAAGGAAATCAGATCCTAAACTGCGTAACACAGATGCTGTTCCTCCTGAAAGTTTCTGTGGCAAAACTGTCTCCTGTAGTCCTGCAAAGTCTGCCAGCAGCAAACACGCACTTACCCCCTATCTGACTGCATATAGTGATTCAGATAAACTGAATGACTACCTGTGGAGAGTACCATCTCCTAATCAGCAGAATATTGTCCAGTCTTTAAGGGAAAAGTTTCAGTGTCTCAGCTCAAGTAGCTTTGCTTGATGCTTTCAATAATTTCTAGCTGTACTGCCTCATCATCACAGAGTATATACCAAGGCAATCAGTACTGGCATCGTGTATTTCCATAATATTTCACTATCAGGCATTGTATCACAATAATGTTGTAAATAGATGCAAAATGTATCTTTTAAAAAATAGGTTAGAATCCTGGATATGAAAAAGGCCACATGTGCAGTGTCTGGGGTCTCTGTAGCATGTCTACTTCTCATCTCCTACTGAACCTTCACATCTCTTCCTTTGTTAGGTGTGATAGTCCCTGATTCTTGTCATTGAATCAGGTGTGATGCCATTTGATTCTTAAACCATTTTATCATTTGGAAACCTTAGTATTTAGACTTTCCAGTTGGTGTCCAGTGTTCTGCATCCAAAACACATGTGTGATTATTTATATACAGGAGTATTTAGCTGGGCAGCTGCTTCTGTGACTGTGTAGATTTCTGAGCAGGGTTCTGGTGATTACCCCAACAGGCTACATGTGCAATTGCACATACTTTTTTGCACATTACTTTTCATCAGACAGATTCCAAGTGTGTGGGACCAATGCATATGCTACATTATTTTAGAGCAAGCTTCTTATATTTTAAAGAAGACCTAGTCCTAGTACTTGAGCCAGGCTGATAGCTCTGTGTCTGAAGCCTCTTCTACTTTCTGGAACTGCGTAGGAGGCAGAAGACAGGCGGTGGAGACTTTTTATGAGAACCTGTGGATGTGACAGAGTCCTTGCCTGGGGAGTGGTTTTGGCATTAGAAGTGGAGCTGCACTACTTGTCAAGAGGCTAGACTAGTCTTGGTACCTCCAGTGATGGTTATGTTTGTGACACGCCAGCAAAATCTGAGCATCTTGTAGCTCAGCACCCAGCCGTCAAAAGCTGCTGTGTAGAGTTTGAGACAAACCTGTGTGTTACATGCAGTGACCTGGGCATTTGTTCAAGTCCCAGTGTCAGTAACCCAACGAGAGAATAAGGCTTGACCAGATACTTGGGGCACATTTGGCCCATAGGGTGGTTCAGTGATACTGCTGGTTGAGTGACAAGCTGCAGTCCCCAGGGCACACATCTCCTGTAGCAGGAAGTGACCCTTCCTGACAGAGAGAGGTAAAAGATATATTTTGTAAATCAGTCAGGGCTGACTCTAATCCAATTTAGGTACAATAAAAAGTAGCTTAAAAATGTGAATACATTCCATTCTTCTGCAAATAATGCATAGAATAAATGCTGCCGTTTAGAGTAAGGACAGGCTTTCCAATACCATCTGCACTTAACTCCCCGTCATCATTTTTGTTGCACAGCTTTGGATTCTGTTACTTGAAAACACTGTACGGAAAGGAAAGCCTAGATACATCTACAGTGATCATCTTGTGTGACTGTTGTTCTTTTGGTGCTTACATTTTTCAGATTACATGATTAAAGCCAGTACCGAGTTAAACATATCAATAAACAACGGAATTTCCCTGAAACACTATTTTTACTAACCACCTATCACTCCCCTCAGTTACAGAGCACTGTACTTCCAGAACAGCTGATTATTTACTACATTGGTTACCATGAGGAAAACCTGAAGTTATCAGTGTACAGCTAATTACTTGTAGACTAAGATTTGAGGACTTGAATTTATTAGATCTGACTAAATTATTTACCACATGTATCTTGCATTGGCTAGGAATTGTTATTTTGAGGGCTGGTTGGTCATGGTACTTACTAGCTCGTACCGCAGGGATACTTGTTACAGTCAGCACTCCCCCTGTGATAGGACCCGTATCTATCTAGTAAAATCCGACTGAGAAATAATGTTGTACATATTTAAGACGCCGAGGTGTAGCAGAGCCCATATTTATTTAATATAGCTTGTAAAGTAATGTAAATACGGATAGAAGGTAAATCTGTGGGCGCACATCTAGATTTGTTTAAACGGCTTCAGGAGAATGTTTAACTCGCATCTCATGCAATCAATCAGCGGAGTTGGGAAGGAGGGAGGGGAAAACAACCAACCAACCAGAAAAAGGGACTTCTACTACTATTGTAACTTCTCCCAGGGACCATTTCATACTATTTTTAATAAACGTTGAGTATGCAAAAGCTTTGCGTGCTTTTTATTGCGGGGGGCGGAGGAAGGAAGTTACTTGCTTCTGCCTGTCGGAGCTGATGTTTTGGGGTGATTTGGATGGGGGCTCTTTCTTGAGGGGAAAAAAAAAAGAAAAGAAAAGAAGAAAAAAAGCGGAAGAGCAAAGGGGGGGAGCGGCGGGGCGGGGAGCGGG
>WBMY01013254.1:0-30183 GCA_013397315.1 Donacobius atricapilla | reverse complement strand
AAGGGCAGGAGCTATCAAAACTCTGTTCCAGGCTGCTCTCCTCTGTTTTTCTTCCTTGCTGTGGGGGACAGACAGACATATTTCAGGGGATCTTTTCTTTGCCCAGCTGGGTAAGTATCATCTGCACACGCAATAGGTAACAGAGGAGAGCTGGCTGCCACTTACCCAGAATTTTTTTTTTTCCAGAAAGCATTCCCAGTGCCTGGCTGTCACTGGTTTTTCCAAGAAGCGGTGTGGCAAACAGAGCTGCCTTGTCTCCCTTCTGCCAGTGGTTTTGAAAGGCATCCATGAAAGTGGCTGGTCTGCTGCTCATGGGGTTGGCGTACCCAGTGTTAAGCCGTGGCAGCCACAGCTGTAAAGGCCTCTGCATCTGTCACTGCCCCAGCTAAGGGTATAGAAAAAAAGGACCCACCTGACCCAAGAGCTGATCAGACAGCTCAGGGTGGTGGTTCCCTGCTGCGCTTCCCATGATGGGGCTGGACAGGCCCTCTCATGAATTAGCACAGCTATAAAGTTTTAGGCATGTCAGAGCAATGCCCCACATACCTATTTAAAAAAAAAAAAAATTGGCCTGTTAAGGTTTTCTGTACCTACCTGCTGAACATCAGCCCTCACAGTTTACATCCAACTATAATTTTGGAGATTAAAAATGTACGTGCCCAAGCATTTCTGTCATGTTGTTGACTAACATTGGTTTCTGCTACCTGTTCAGAGGGTTTTTGTTAAAGATTTGCTTGTCACTGTGTTGCAGCAAAGTCACTGAGAATGCAAAGAATTCCTTGGCCTCTCTTAAGAGAGAAAACCCTCGGCTTGAGCCAACGCTTGCCATTATTCAGGTAAAGTATGGCTGTGCACTCACTGGCTGTGAGAGATCCCCTTCGGTACCATTACTTGTCTGAAACTTCAGAAGCACACCATGCAGAAAATAATTTTAATCCTTTTTTTATAAAGAATGTTGTCTGCTTTATTATAAAGCAAAGCAATAGGATGAGTAGTTACACCAGATGGTGGATTGCCCTTTCCTCAGGTCTGAAATGGTCACGGCAAACTTCAGAGTGGGAAAGCTTTGCAAAGGAAAGGAACAGTTTTATCCCTTCTTCCTTTTGCTAACGTCGTCTTCCCCATTTTAAGTATGGGTCACTTCTTCTCAGAGCTTGTCTAAGTTGAATAACTTAATAGTTGAATTAAAGTAGTGTTCTCCAACCTTTATTTAGCCTGAAGCTTTTTTTACAATCCTGAGCAAAGTGCTTATGTGCCTGAAAATGTGGGCCTCCCTTCACTTCCCACCCCTGAAACAACAATGCCAGGAGTAATGAAAGACCCTGTTGCTTCCTGTCAGCCATATTACCTGTGGGTAGCTACAGCTTCCTGCTCTTCTAAGGAGCGGAAAACCACACTAAAAAGTCCCAGTCAGCTCAGAAAAGTCTGTGTGAAATAAGTGCCTAGTGTGAAGTGTCAGCATCTTGTAGAAGTAGCAGCACTTTCTCATGTGAAGTAACCTTGCAGTAATTGAGAGCTATTGTTTTACTAATTCTGTGAAGAGCTTTCCATCCCACTGATGGTACCATTTTTGATAGGCAATTAAAATCAGAGATGAGGATTGCTATCCCTGCAAATCTGAAAAATGTTCATCCTTGAATTTCTTAAGGTTTGAAAGCCACAAAACTATGGATGTTTATCATTCAGAGGAGACCCAGAGCCATGCTGGCAAAAATGTTATTGTCCTTTTTCCTGGGATGGTAGTATTGGTTTTGAGTGGACACACACTGAAACTCTGACCCAGTAGGTTTTAAGTTTAAAACCCAACTGTTAAGTATTTTTAAAGTAGAGAGTGAATCTAAGTAATGCAGCAACAGCTTTATTTCAGAAGGTCTTCTAGTGCGGCTATCTGAACAGGCTCTTCCATTTCTCACCCTCCTTGATAATTGCATTTTCACAGAGCCCTCTAAGGCTAAAGCTTAAGGACTGCTAGAAAAGCAGTGGCCTCATTTTTCTCGCTCCTGTGAGTCTCCATCCAGTTGCACCATGATCTGGACTAGGACTGTGATCTATCCCAGCCTGAGGGGTCTAAAGAGGCTTCCTTTCAACCTTCCTTCACATTTGTCTTCTGGATCTGGTTTTCTGCATGGCCACATGCATGTTTTATGCTGGCACAATGGAAGGGTTGTCCCTCTTGTCCCTGTTTACCCTACTTGGTCTGCCTCATGAGGTGGCTATAGGAACATATAGCCTAGATCCTTCTGGGTAAAATTCACCCAAGCTCTGTTCTCCAGCTGTTCAGTCCCTTTAGCTCTGGTCTGGTTGGGCAGACTGAAGCAGAGCCCATTTTAATGTGTATTTGGTGGTGCAAAGAAAACTTGCTTCTGTCTGCAGATGTTCTTGTGATGCACTGCTCTACCAGTAGCATGGGCAGAGCTGTAAGGTTTGTGCTGCTCAGGGGAGCAGAGGGGGGGCAGTGAAATTATCTCCTTTGCCAGTCACTGGTGAGTAACGGCAGTCGGCATGACAGGGCACCACCTCTTCGGCAGGGCTGGGAATGAGGAGTTACAGACTGAACCTGCAGTGGAATGATTTTAGCTCTGTGCTTTTCCTCTTGAGTCAGCTGAATCTGAATTGATGCCAAGATTGATACCTGTGATGCTTATTATCCATGTTGAACCTCGGTTGGAGCTGTGCAACAGTAAAAAATGATTGGTGGGTGCTTCTTAATTTTTTGGATGCTGAAAAGTAAAATAAAGCATCAGGATCCTGCTTAAGAGTGGAGCTGTTACCCTGCAAAGCTCAGCAAAGCACTGCTGGCTCCCCTGCACCTCCTGTCCTGTCCTTGCACTCTGCCAGCCCATGTGCTGAACTCTAGCCTCACCTGTGCTGCTCAGTGGGTTTTGATAGGAAGTGGTTTAGGGCAGGGATTTTCTGCACTTTCACAAGGTAAGTGTTCACCTGCCAGTGCAGCAGCAGCAGGGACATTACAGGGGACAGTGTGGTACCAACCAGTTGCTCCATCCTGGTTAAACTTCTTGAGCAGTCAGTGTAGGGGTGCAGTACCACTTCAAAGTCACAGGGGAGCAGCTGCCGAGCTGTCCCTAGACCTGTCTCTTCTTCCTTGGCACAGTGTGAGCTCTGTGCAGTGTCAGTGCAGCAGCTTCTGTGCTGCCACTCACCACCAGCTGCCACATTTGGGGAGTGGGATGCTGGCAGTGCAGGGAGGGAGCTGGGGGATAGAGGGCAAACCCTCCTTCTCTAACAGGAGTTGCCCCTCTCCATGAAGCCTGGACTTTTAAATACACTTTTTGTCACTGTCAGAGGTCTTGAACTATTTGGAATTAACAGGAAAGGCCTTCTGCTTCTTTCTTAGAAGCAGATTACTGATTTGAGTACCTTTAGACACAGACATTGTCACTCTTTCTTGCATAGACATGTGCATTAGTATACTCATTTTTAAATGTATTATTTTAAAATTCAGTTACTGTTTTGTTCCCCAAGGCACATAATGACCAGTTGATTCAAGAAGCAAACAAGAACTTTGCCAAAGAGGTAAGCTTTAGCTGATACATGTGTTAATAATCATGAGCTACTTGCCTTTGGTAATTTTAAGTCTTGTCTTTTAACAGATTGGTCTACGTGTTATTCACATCTGTCTTCCTGAAGGCAGCACCAAGGATGAGGTAACTGAAGTACCTGAAAGAGTCTTCTTTTTCCACTTCTGTCATAAACTTTTATTTATTACTGACACTCATTATTATTTTGACTGACCTCTAGTAACTCAAATTAGGTTTAGGATTGCCTTGGTTTAAATAGCAAATATTATCCCCTTACTGGCAAGAGTGAGGAGAAAGAGAATTAATGGGCATGTCTGCTGTTCCCTGGCAAGCTGGGGCAGAATCAATCAAGTAATGTTTTGGTTTTGTGCTTGGTGTTTAACCCCATACCAGCTCAGGTATCCCACAGTTGTTCTTCTGACTGTACCTGATTATTGCCCAGATTATTCAGGGAAATAAAAGATTATGTTTTTAAATGGGGAAGGGAGGGGGGTGTGGAATTTGCCTATTGATCTTTTAATGTTTCAATTACATATTAGAAAACAAACATCCACCCCAAATCACTTGAGGCCTGAATTCTTTACCTTGTTGAAGGCACAGCACTTAATATCAATTATGTTTTAAATATAGAAGACCATGTGAAAGTTAAACCAGTTAAGGAATTTATAATAGAAGATGACACTGTTCCCAGCTGGTCTCCTTGTGCTTGGCAAGTTTGATAATTCTGCAGGCTTGTGAGTTCCGTGTACTGTTTTGTTCTCAGTACACTTTGTTCTTAAAATGTTACTGCCTTGCAGTGTAATCTCAAGAACTCCTTCCAGATACATTGAAAGGAATTTACTGTGAAGTTTTGTAGAATATGGATAGTCAGCTATCCATTTAAGAAGAGTGGGCTTTTGAAATGAAAAACAAATACACTTTGTTGTTGGTAAACGTGTTTTATCTGTTGGGTGACACAGCAGGAAATAGGTAAAATACAGTGACTGTGCCTCAGAAGTTGCAGTTAGTTTAAAGCAGTACCTTAGAAGTGGTTGAACTGTGTATTTAAAGAGAAAATTGGGGTATTTCTATTATTTAAAGGAAGTTACTTCCAGCAAAATTCATCATGGTTTGCTTACTGTCTTGGTTACTCACAATAACAGTTTTTTTTCACCTACTAAATTCCACATCTCAGTTGTGTTCCCTGATGTGGGAAGGTGAGAGGGATTTCAATACCATGCACATTTGGGTTTTGCCAACTTCCTGTGTACAATAAAGGCAAGTTAATACTAAACTGCTTTATCCTGCATGAGTTATAAGTAATTTAAATGTTGTGCTGATGGAAAGCTGAATTAAAGTAAGATACAATTAAAATGGAAAACTGAACTACCTTCCCAGGAGACAGCAATACAGCTTGAAGTTTTAATTGTTCTGTAGCCCCTCAGCATTTTGTACCCTATCAAAGTTTTTTAAAGAAAAATGCAGATGTTTTCATGTCCATATACTGGTATATACACTCATCCTTTCTAGTGCAATGTATACCAGTCCTGTTGCTGTCAAGTGCCATAGGACCTGAAGAGTGATGCCTGGTTTTGCCTCAGGAGTCAGGAAACTAAAGAGGCGTTTCTGTACCACTGACATGCTTGTGTAATCTGTGTTTAGTGTGAAAGTAGAACGTTCTCTTGTTTCAGAGTTGCAGCTAATCTAACTCCTGCCTAATTCCCCTAGCTTAATGGTGATTGCATATCAAGTGTTTGGGTAATAGAGTTCACAGTTACAATGAATAGTTTACAAGAAAAGCATTTTAAGAAGGCATGATATTAGTTAAGGAAAAAAAAACTACTTATAATCCTTTTCTTTTGGATGTTAATCAAATTCTATTATAAAGCTTTGTGTTGCTTGCATATTGGTTTTATATATAAAATGGGAAGACATGCTTGTATGACATTTCCCACCTAAAAAAACATTTGACATGTTTTGTTCCATTGTACTCTTTGTGGTCGCAGCAGAATGGCACGGATCAGCATTATACTTTAGAGAGGAAGGAATCAAGGGTAGGTAGAACAGTCTCAGATATCAGATCTGACCAATTATAAACCACTTGAACTTGCATCTGGTTCAGTATTTGAAATTCATAAACTTCTCTGCAGTGCCTTTTCAACATAACAGTACTTCACAAGGCAATTGCCAGCTCTTAGGATCAGGGTGTTTTGAGAAGAAAAATTGGTAACCATGTATGATGAGCAACTGATAGAGTAGGACGACACAGTCTTAAGCTGCGCCAAGGGAAATACAGGTTGGATATTAGGAAAAAGTTTTCTACAGGAAGAGTGATAAAGTTTTGGAATAGTCTGCCCACGGAGGTGGTGGAGTCACCATCCCTGGATGTGTTTAAAAAAAGATTAGATGTGACAGTCAGTGCCATGGTTTAGTTGAGGTGTTAGGGCTGGGTTGGACTCGGATGATCTTGAGGGTCTCTTCCAACCTAGTGATTCTGTGTGTAATCTGTGTGTGTGATATGCTGGTTTAATAAAATGAGTTTTTTTCTTGTATAAGTGTTACAACTTTTTGTCCCTGTACTGGGACATGATCTGGTCCTTTGTGGTTTTGCACTACGTATTACCTGAGGTGTCCTGTTTCTAAAAGCGTCTTCCGAAGCTATTACAGTGACAAGCTTTTTGCTGAGGTTTGGAGTGGTGAAACACAAACTGCTTTTGGCAACATAATGTCACATAATATATGTTTATTTTGCAAGATGTTTAGAATAGAGTCAGGGTGGCTTAATTTGATAATAAACTGAGTAGAGCAGGTTTCTTTCATTTAGAATTTGCAGTAATAAGCAAGGGAAGCCAAAGAGGTCCTAAAGTAATTGAAAAGAAATTACAGGTTTTACCTCATTCTAATCAGATTCTCCTTTTTTGTGTTGTTCTGATCTTTAATGCTTTTTATTAACTTCCTAGATTGTCAGTGAAATCCTGAGACTTAATGAGGATCGTAACGTGCAGGGCCTTGCTCTTGACCTCCCAGAAAGCTTATATAGCAGTAAGGTATTAAACGCTGTGAAACCAGAGAAGGATGTGGATGGGTAAGTGGAACACTGAGAAATAATATTAGCAGGCACAAGCCTGATGGCTCTGTAAAATCAGTTTTCCCCTGTGTTTTTCATTAATGGAGTCCTTGGTCAATGCATCTAGCTGTGCTATTGAGCAGTGATAAAAGATGCATCTGAATCAATGAGAATCAATCTTTTGCTGAAGTAGTTTTGATCATTATCTTTTTATTTTTTCACATAATATATATTCAGGCCGTAGTCGTTTCAGACAAATAAAAAACGAAATCTTGATTTACTGGTGATACTTTACATATTTCAGTACTTCAGTAATACAAGTGGTAGCTGCAAAGTACTGAACTTTCACAAGAAAGATTGATGGAAAAATTGCAGAGAAGGTTTTAACTTCCTTACATCTCTCTCTGGTGGTGAGAGAGTAAGCTATGTTTGGACCCATTAGCACGGATTTCCAATCAGTGTTGAGTTCTACTGCTCTCTGAAGAAACCACTGGTGTTATTTAGGTTTGTGAGCTCCCATTTTGCTGCTCTTGCAGCCTTCCTGCTCTTAGCTGCTGCTATTACCATTTCTTTTATCCCACTCTTTTTTTTTTTCAAGTCAGGAAAAAAATACCCTAAAAATCCTTCAAGTTAGTTACCTTTCCATTATGTGGAATACTGGAGAGAATGGAAAATTTGGAGCATCCTTCTGTATGAAAGAGAATGGAATGCAGTGTGGAAACACATGGGTTGCCCCCTTCTAAGCCAGCTTCCCTTGGCTCTGGCAGCAGTGCTCTGGTCTCACTGCAGCCTCTGAAGTGTTTGGGCCCCGTGTGCTGTGGGTAGCCCATGGTGACAAGTAAAGAGCTGCCTGTGTATCGTGGGATCGTGTTAGCCATTCTAGCTCAGATCCCTTTCCTGGCCTCTCTTGACGCTCACTGTCTAACTGGGGTGTGGGATGATACAAATTAGCTGCAGTACATGACTGTCAAAGGATTTGCTTTTGTGAGAGATGTTTGCTCTTGGGATTAGCTCTTAGCCATGTTACAAGCATTGCTGGGGATTTATGTTACACTTTTTTGTTGTTGTTGTTAAATTGCCATATTTTTTCCTCTGCAGGTTATCCAGTGTAAACCTAGGACGCTTGGTACATGGTGATGTCTATGACTGTCTAGTTCCTCCTACAGTGTGTGCTGTGATGGAGCTCCTTGAAGATATAGGTGAGTCCTTCTATTATAATCATTACATTAATTTTAGCCTAACTATTTTACTCAGTTTTAATCTTGACTGGGAGACAAATATAATCTGACCTTCTTGTGTTTTCTATTTTGTGTTGCTCTCCCACCTGACATGTATTTGTCTCTTGCTTGTGAGGAGGACTCCTCCTGCTCAGTGGCGTCTGAATGCTGTATTTGTAGAACTCGGCCTCAGACCTACAGATTTTGGGTATTAGGCAGGTGTTAGCTGCCATCAGCAGATTTAATTTCAGTGAGGACCACAAGACATGCGAGTCTTCCAAACAGAAAATACAGCCATCACTTGGGGGTTTCACTTGACTGTTTTGATTAGTGTGAGCAGTTGGAGAAACCCAGGTTTGCCTGTAAATTGCTGCTAAGCACATCTTTTGCTTTGGATTGTGTTGTGTCAATGCTGACACTGAAATGGCAGATTTAAACAAGCAGGTTTACTGTGTGTGAAGACACTGTTGGTTTAAGGCAGTGTTTCATAAGTTGTCTCTCTTACAGTGATTCATAATTGTTGAAGCGAGGATTTCTGTAGCAGAACTGTAAACAGGAGGTTAAATGTACTTAGTAACAAACATGAATGAAAGGATTTGTGCAAAATACCAGAAACCCAGAACAGTATTTGCTTACTAGAATTTCGAGAGTCACCAGGAAACTCCTTAGGACCTGTGGCTGGTGCCGCTGCACGGGTTCCAGAGGAGCTGCCTGTGCGGGTGTAGCTGCTGTGACTGTGCAGGCACACGGCGCTGTCCTGTTCTGAGCACCTTTGCAGCCCCTTCTGCAGTGCTGTGGCCCTGGGTGGCCTGGGGGGAGCTCCATGCAGCTGCTGGTGCCTGTGCCCTGCTCTGGGGGTGGCTGAATGACTTCCCTTGTGTCGCACAGGTGGGAAGAAGGTGCTGCTGGTGGGAGCGCGCGGGGCAGAGGGTGCTGCCCTGCAGAGCGTGCTGCGGCGCGCGGGAGCTGCCGTCCTCAGCTGCCACTGGAAAGCCCCACAGCTTCAGAGTGAGGTGAGTGCTCTGCTGCCTGCCTGGGCTCATCCTGCATCCCCACTCTCTGCTCATCCTGTCAGCTGTTCACCTGCCAATCCTGCCCTTTGCTGCCGTTCCCAAGAGGGAGACGCCTCATTGCAGTCACAGGTGGCACTGGGGTTGCCAGTAGCCAGGGTGGGTTAGGGTCTTTTCTCCTTCCTGCTGGTTCAGAAATGGTGCAAACACTGGGCTCTACCAGAATATTACATGTAACAGCAGCTGCTCTAACTTCATTATTTTACACCAAGGGCTGTGAGAGAAAGAGTCCAACAAACAAATGTTTTAGCTCTCCCTTTTGCTTTCTCTCTGTGTGAGAGAAATGCCCTTTTTTTTTCTCATCCTGTGATACTGTCATCTGCACGAAATAACTTCCACTGGATTGGTGTCCTAAAGATTTACAAGTATTGCTGCTCTTGGGACAAAGAATTTCCCAGTCTTTGTCTTTGAAGAGAACTGTAAAAGGATTCAAAGAAATTCAGGAGGCTTAAAGCGAAGGATTTGCATGGTCTCCTTTGCTTTTTGCAGAGCTTTTAGACACAACTTAAAGGTTGGTATGACTTCCTGTGAAATGTAACAGCTTGTTCCTTAGTCCCAAATTTCACAGAATACTCCGGCTGCGGTTGCACTGTCACTGGGGCATGTGCAGCAGGGTCCAGCCTCTGGCTATAGGAGTGCAGGGTACCCCAGGGCCTGGCTGAGCGTGGGGCTGAGGTGCTGAGGTGCTGGGGACAGCTCTTGTGTGGGACAGCCTGTGCCACAGGGTGGCAGCCAAGGCAAAACGATGGTGTTCAACCTCCCGGCTTTGGAGGCGCAGACAGGAGGAGGAAACAAATTCGAGCAGCTGTGATAGAAAGTTCTCTGGCAAACCCGTGTTTTCACAGCTGTGCATGTTTTTGTCAGGCTTGTCTCAGCTCTGGACTTTTAAGTGACTGACAGCACTTAGGAAACATATGGCTCTCTGGGAGATGGAGTGCTGTGAACTTGATCCTTGCCATGTCTCATTCCTCAGTTATTTCTCATTGCTTGGGGTTGTGCTAGAGGACTGCTCTGGGCTGGATGGGGTGGGTGACAGAGTGGCCAGAGGTGTTTCCACTGGTTCACAGGAAAAAATCTGGATTGGGCCCAGGGCTGCTTGTGCAGTGCTGTCAATAGCTGGAGAGAATTCTGTTTCCTTCCATCCAGATGCTTTCCCATAATCATGCTTTACTTTTTGGAATTCCCCACAGCTTACCTCTTGGAGCAGGCCACTGATGGGAAACAGAATGAGAGGCCTAAGTTTGAGCCTTTATACACTTCAGTCTTCCCAGGTTCATTTTAACTTTTGGCAGTAAAAGTTTGTACTTCGCCTGTGGGACTATGCAACAGAGCCCGGGGGAGACCTACCTTCCTCTTCCTCACCTGTGAGCCTGGAGCAGCATGTCACCAGTAATCCCAGAGCTGTGCTGATCTTGTCTGGATGTTAATCTGATAGTTAACTCTAACTCTTTGATAAAATCTAATGCATGCAGAGAAAACTATCCTGTCTCATATTCCCAGAAGCTGGAGAGTCAAAAACTGAGCACAAGTTTCTAACCAAACAGTGAAGTACTGTGGCAAAAGTACTATATTTGAACTACAGTGTTGTTAGATAATGTGATTATAGAATTCATATTCTTCTGCTTGTTTAAAATGCTGATTATGAAAAACAGCTCTAATGTTCACCAGGTTTCTTCTCTTGATTTTTTTGTTATTTGAATTTCAAGTAAGAAAATGTGTTAGTTGATGTTTAAGTTTTTCAAAGGCTTGAAAGAATCAATTTATGTTTTGTTTTTCCTGTAAAATACACTAACTTTTCCTTTCTCTGGATGGGATACCTCTGCAGTGACAGTTTGTGTGCTGTTGTTTGGAGGTGAAACTTGTGGTAGCATAATAACTTCACTTAGGAAGTGAGGGATAAACTTATGAAGAGTATGATTTTTTTTCACTGGGATGCATTTGTTTTGCAATATATAACAGGAAAGGGGAATTTTATCTTAAGGATAGGGGAACATTATTTGTTATAATCCATTGGCCAGGCCTGTTTGCCTTGAAGCACTAACCCGGACCTTCGCAATGTAATGCCTTTCTTAAGTGGTTACTACATTACCTTAGACTAGTTCTGCTGATTTGTTCTTCTTTTTAAAAAGGACAGCATAACAACAAGTGTTTCCTTTAGAAATTCTTTTAATTTAAATGAGTTACACAACACTGAGTTTGTAAGTTTTTGGATAAGGTTTTGTATTGCTATGGACTTGTTATTGCCTCTTTTACTTGTGCACTTTTGCAAAAATATTTTGAAAATGATCAAGAGGGAGGATGTTTTAGTCCACCTTAGGAAAGGTTTAAAAATACAGGGGTAGCTCTCCTAGCAAACAGCATAATACCATCTACCATCTGTCTTAGTGTGCTCCTTTAAAGCAAGTCTGTTCTGTCTTATGGCAGGAAAAAGGAATAAAATATATAATGGTATATTTTCATTTCATTGCTTTGATCTGAAATAATGGACACAGTTTCAATGTTCTTTTCCCTTCCCACTTCATGTTTTGTTAACTTGAGCAGATTATTAATATTTATTTTTGTTCCATTTTGGGTTTGCATGACTTCAGTTCTCATGGCACAGATGAGCCATGTCCTTCAGAACTGTTGAGCTTCCTGGGTTTTCAAGTAATTCACAAATGCAAGAAAGCATTTTAGATGGTTCTGGCACACCTGTGCAAAGTTACTGAGAAACATTGTTCTTTTTGAATTGATAAGTTCAATGTAAAAGAAGTTACAAAGCGAGAGATAAAGACAAGCATCTTAGAGGAAATACTTAAGATGTTATGATTATGTTAAGCTTTGTGTAGATAGCTGTTCAAAGCACATTCATGGTGTTGTGCCTGAAGAATGACCTAGTGACATACTTTTAGTGACATCTCCCTTGTAATTTTAAAATGGGACTCCCCAAAAGTCAATTCAGTATTACACGTGAAGAATGGGAACTGATGTGTTTAATCCTTTATTGTGTCAGAATTATGCTTTCTAGTTTGAAAGGACGTTGTCAAGTAGATTCGTATTGAAAAAAATGGATTATTTTCTTGCCAAAACATGGGTAATAGTACCTGTAAGTAAACAGATTTTTTTTCAATCATCTGAATTCAATAAGTCATTATTTCAGCACGTCATCTTTAATGTAGTCCGTGTGTGAACCATATCATGCCTGTTTTGGGTGAGCTGCTATCTTACAATTTTATTGTAAAAGAAGTGAGCGTTGGTCTGTCTACATAGAATTAGGAATAGAAAAGTTGTTTGCAAAAGTGAGGTTAAGAAGTATGGGAGTGGTTCAGCTGGAGTGCTGATCAGGAGTTTCCTTTTCAGGTTGGAAGAGAGCTTTTTTTGGCCACAGTGTGCTTTTCCTTAGAGCCAGCACTTGAGCTGCAAACTCTTAGACATCTCTTAGCTATTTGCTGTCCTAGTTTTGCTATCTTGGTAAGACCAAGACTCTTGTTATGGGCAGAAAAATACATTTTGTATCGTAGGTATGAATGAACAGGAGACCAGGCACACGGATCCCCTAAGAGGAGTGGAGAGGGAAGTTGCATGAGCATTTCTAATGATGATGATGTGGATGAAGTATTTCCACTTCAACATCTTATGTGAATCATCTCTGTTCCTTGTAATTTTGAAATGTATCCCCCTGTCTATAAGCTAGAGGAGCAGTTGCTAAAGGGTGGATCATAGTGGCAGGCTTGAGCCCACAGCAGAGGTGTGGCCTTGATTTTGATGTGCACTGTGTAGGGCAAGTGCATTCAGGGTGATGTGGCATGGAAAGCTGGAAGAAACCATGTACTTAGAACATGCCTTGATGGGAAAAGTACCTGAAACTAGTCATTGACTTCAAAGTTTTTCAAGATTTCAGAAAGTAATTAGAGTTGCTGTGGATAAAGTGGAATCTGATCTGTAAACTGATGTGCAAAGAGACTTTTTTCATAAAGAGAGCTGTGAAAAAACTTTTAATCAGATTCGTATTCCTCATCGCATCTCTTCAGTTTTATATGGCCTGTCTTCATACCCAGGACTCTGAGGGCTTTTACATTTCAGTTTTTAATTTTAATTTGTATTTTGTTTGATAATGCATTTAAAAATGGTTTTTGTAGCAGTCCATTCTAACTATGGGAAAATGAAAATTTTATGCAGACTTCACAGCAAAATGGAGTTTCAGTGATCTGTAATATACAGCTACTTTGTGCCATTATCATTTAATACTTGGCTGGAAAGTCTGTATTGTTGTTTTAACATTTGGTGTTCTGTCTGGGGAATGGGTGGTGCTTCTTAATCTGCTTCAACTTAAATCTTGGTGGAGAGGATCATATTTTGTCATGAGGTAAGGTTGCGGATTATTTATTGGCACAGCTCTTCCCAACTGAAAAAATATTTACCAGTGGGAAGCCAGGATACTACTGGACTATTGGCTTACTTTGTCTCCAGCCTGTTGCCTAGTACATTAAGGAGGGTTTGGCCTGATGCTTGTCATTCCTTCCTCTAGCCAGCCTGATGGAATGGAGCCTCGCTGTCCAGGAAGCATGAAACAGGCAGCCACATGTTCTCCCTCATGGGTATCTCCTTGACCTTCTGGCTACGGCTGCCTGCAGCATCTGGTTCCTGTCAGATGTGTCCTCTGTGTCCTCTGTCCAGGGACTGTGGCGCATTTGCCGAGGGAGGCTAAATGTGATTATTTGATAGGACTTTTCCATCTCTCATGCCTGTGATCGGTTTCTGATGTAGGAGTTGACCCTGAACGCACATCCCAAGGCTTGCTTCTTGCTTTAGTGATTAAACAGACAGTCAAAAGGGTAGATTATGGCAAGAGAAAAAAATCTAAAGGCAAAGGAGGCATGGGCACAACTTCTTGCAAGTAAAACTAAAATTCCCCGATGGAGATCACATAAATCTCTTCCAAGGATACCCATAATTCTGTACAGAAGTATATTGCTTTCAGTGGACTTGCTCTCCCAGTTTCTGGATATACTTTTTAAAAATACTCATAGGGGAAAAAATTCACTGGAATGTTTGTGATACATACATTTTATTGACTCTGCAGGAACTTTAACAATAGCTGTACATAAAATATTTTTTCTTTGTGAAATAAGGGAAAGGAAATCACACTGGGCAAGGCTCTGAAGAGATCAGTGTGTCTTTAACCTGTGGTACAACTCTTTGCTGCCATGTGATGCAAGTTTTTTCATGAAGGAGGTGGGGCAGGGCAATGAGATGAAAGGTCCAGGTGGTTTTCTGCTGAAATTTAAGGCTTTGTGTGATGTTAGCTATCTGAACCAGTGTTAATGTTGGCTACAAAAATTGTGTTCAGCTGTTAAAAACATTTTTCAACATTAGGGTCGGTAGTCATAGAGATGAATATTTGGTTCCATCGGTTGTTTTCTGACATTACTGTTACATTGAATCAATTCTGTCATAAGTATGTTGGCTGAATATTCATCAGAATTATTACTTGTTGCATACAAGCTCTCAACTTGTTCATCAAATCACGATGCTAAGCGGTGTGCAAAGCTCTTAGTCTTTCTCCCAGAGGCTTTGCATGGAAAGGCATCTTGACTTACAGTAGATGATTTATAACTGCTGGAATATGAAATATTTTTTCCTTGCAAAAAAAAAAAAAAAAGCTGTGGTCATGTAACTGAGAAAAATCATTGTTTTTCTCTGTGTTGACATTGACTGTTACAGCAGAGATTTCCTTCTTTTGCAGGGCAAAATATGCCTTCAGCATGGTATTCTTGATACGTGAGGCATTACAGCATCTTTTTATCTGGATTTCCTTGCAGATTTCTTAATATCATTTGACCTGACACTGACAAGCATTATGATTTATGTGGCCTTTTAGGAGTGGCATGTAAGCTGATATTTGCATCAGACTCAGGAGTGTGACCAGTTTGAATAAGGCTGAATGACGGTGCACAGGCAGTCACAGGAGTGTTGCTGGACATGTGACTGAAGCCTGAATCAGCTCATTGCACTAGTCATTTGTCAAGCAAGGAAATCTCCAACACTTCTGGTTTTGTTTCCACATGGGGATCTCTTAAGGAGGGTTAGGCTCTCCTTGTGTCCTCTGAGGGGAAGATGGAGTTTTCTCGTTTTCTGCCTTTTCTGCATCAATTATGTACTTCTCCCCTCCTAGATGCTCAGCTGTGCCAAAAACCTGCTACCCTGACAAGATCTGTAACTGTTCTTTCTTGGCAAGAGTTTTGGGCAGGGTTGTGTCAGAGCACTTTTGGCCAAAAAAGAAGCTGGAACGCTTGTCAGTCACAAATCAATTCATAGTGTGGCTCACTGAGTTTGTGACGCTTGGATTTAATTTGCATTTTTCCAAAATATTACAAAAACTGCTGTATTTCTGAAATAATTTTTTCAGTCAGGCTTGAGCCAACGCTGTGTCTGTGTTTTGCTTTTTAATGTATCTTAATACATCTGCCTCGGGTGCTGTCCCATATCTTGTGGTGATTCTAATAACTGGTAAAGGACCCTGTTTCAGAGGAAGTGGGGAAAAAAGGCACTTACGTCTGATTATAAAAATCTTTGTAGTAACCATTTTTGCTCCAACATCTGCCAGATTGAACTGAATCAGGGACAGTGATTAGCAAACATGAACTAAGAAGGAAAAAAGTGCTTTAATTGGTGTTCAAAGGCACTAATCTTCGCAGAAGGGGTCATCCTGCATTCCTGTCAGCTGGCCTCATTTTCTACTGTCAGACAATCTGACTGCACTCTTTATAATTGCCTATTTACTGTCTTTCAACCTTTCTTTTTCTTAACTTACTCCAAGTTATTTTGGACTTTAGGACAGTGGTAGAACTTTTATTTGGAAGGATATAATCCCCATTAAATATTGATACTTACATTGACCTCACTTGCCTGATCTCACAATTTGTTTACCTAACTTAATTTTAAATACTATTCTTAAGTTTCATGGCAGGCAAGAATCAAACTATCAGTTTGGATCTTCCTCTTTTGTTCTTGTCGTCTGTAAAAGCTTTGCTCAAGAGGCTATTGCTGTATAAGTCTGATTATTTTTAAGATGCATATCCAAGTATGTATTTCTAAGATTAAATGCTTGTTTTGTGCCTGGGGGTGTTTTGGGCTTTCCCTAGCTCCGTCACGCAGATGCGGTGGTGTTTGGCAGTATGAAACCTGATGATGTTCCTGTGAGCTGGGTAAAGCCTGGGGCCACCATTATCCATTGTGCTCATGGTCTTCTGTCAGGTAAGAGGTGATAAAAGGTAACAGTTCTTGCAAGTGATGTACAGTGAGCCTTTGAGATGTGTGTGGCATCTTGGCAACAACGCAGTGTGGTGAAAAGCTGCGTCTCTGTGGGAGTGTTTTCAAGGTGTGTGTACAGGCTGTGTGTGCACCTTCCTCTGATGTATAAATAGGGAAAAGATGTTAGGTGAGAGAAGAAAGGTTGGAACATGTTCTTCATACCAGGATGATTAGATAAGTGATGACCCAATGGATTCAGAGAGTTCAGAGGGAAGATTTTTGGGTCATCAGATGAGCTATTACGTTGCACTGTTTTGTACAGTGTCTTATCCTGTGACTTCTCTGGGCTCATCTGGAATATGGGAAAAGGAGAAGAAGGGAAGAAATATCAACTGCCAAGTGCAGTGAAATTGTCTGCAGAAGGTGATGCAGCAGGGAGTACAGAAATCATGTGTAGTTGAGAAGAGGCAGAATGTCTCCTGCAGTAATTATTCCTACAAAAAGGGTTTGGGTTCATCTTCCTTTTCCCCTAACTTGTTGTGGAGGGTGTATGTGTTCAGTAATTTCTCAGTTGAAAAAGTGTTACAGAATTTTCTTGGGAATAAAATTAAGAAATCTTCCCAGAAGTTACTCTGCTCTAGAATAACATGTAGTAATAATAATAATAACATGTAATTTTACATCTCCTGTAAAATTTCTTAAAATTCTGTGAAGATCTCTAGATATTCTCTAGATTTTTGGTGTGTATATGAATTTGACTGCTCAGCATCCCAATGAGATTATGCTGCAAATGAATAGGAAAATGAAGTACATGGATAGCATGACTGGTTAATTTGGCTTTTTTTTACATCTTATCACAAGTATACTAGATTGACATCTATTGATACAAAACTGTGGAAATGGGCATAAAGCCGAGAAAACCTAATTGCATGGGTTTTAAACTAGGGATATTCCCTAAGGGCAAATTAAGCAGATACTATGCGGAGCTAATGCAAGATCAGGCTCATAATAAAGCAGCTGCTGTTCCCATGCAAAGCATGGCCTTAGCAATAGATTTATTTCCTTGTCTTTCATTATATACTCTTGACTTGAAGAGACACTGCAGGTGTGGAGATCTGGGTTACTATTCACTTGACTGTCTGAAGGCATTTGGACATTCATAGTCTACCTCCCAAAGCAGATCTCTGATCCTACTGAGGATCTGAATGGTGGGTACCAAGCCTTATCCCTTCCTGGTGCTGCACAAGTTGTCCAAAAATAATACATGTTTTCTTTTTCCTGGACTAGTAACTAGGAGACTCCTTGCATCTCTAATGCCCATTTATTTCCCCTAGGGATTTTTTGATATAATTGTTAATTATCTGTAGGGCAGTGCTTGGATCACAGGTCTCTTCAGCAGGTACCCAGCCTACTGGTATGACACAGCCTTACATGGAGGAGGAATGGGGGAGAAAGGGAAAGGAATAGAGAAGAGAGGGAGTGGTGGTACAGCAGTCATACCTATAAATAAATAAATTAAAAGGAATCTCCCCTCCTCATTTTAATCTTGCAAGTAGAAGCCTCTTATGTGACAGACTTGGGGTGGTTCTGACAGGGTTGGATAAGCCAGTCCATGCAACCTGAGTAGGCACCAGGAGTGACTGGACTCTCCCAGCACTGTGTGCTGCCTGGTGCAGGTCCCACTTTCAGACACCTAATCCTCTCCATTGAGAAGTGAGTCTGAGCCTTCAAAGACCTAAAAGTTATGCAGTATAACTGCATGCTACGTCTTAAGACTTAAATTTATCTTCATGCCTTAGTTGCTCTAAAGAACTGTAGATAATACTAGCGTTTCCCTTCTCTGAAAGGGTGTTGTTAGAAAAACTGCATTACATGCCACAGTAACATTCATTCCTAATGCAGGAAATGTAAGATTTGGCATAAGCATATAAATTTCTTTGCATTTTTCAAGGTGTAGCAATGCGCTCTGTTAAGTACGAAATTTTTTCAGAAAGGCAGCATGAGATTTTTATCAAGATAATTTAAAAAGAACTTATCTACCAAATGTCTGTCTGTCTTAATGGTTATGCTTTTGAGATTATCAGAACCTTGAAGAAACTCTGAAATTACAGCAGAAATGTGTTTTACCAGCTGTTGGTCTCAAGGCTTACTAGAGAGGTACATGAAACACAGGTGTCTGACAGGAAGAATGCACTTAGTTTAGTTGCAGGATGTTTGTGGAAAGGCCATTGTGGAGTAGTTGTGACTTAGGAGAAACAACTGAATCTTTTAACTGACTCTTGACTTCCATGGAATCTGGCTGAGGTGCTTGGAAATTGTTCTGGATTTTTTCTTGCTTTAGAAATGTCCAAGTTAACATCTGTGGGGTCGCAGGAGCTAAATGAAGCCTGAAAGCAATAATGGTCATGAAGTAACTTCTGTTCTTGCTAAATGGTGGCTAGATTTCCAACTTGTGTGGGTGTACATGTCATCTAACACACAAGTTTTAAAAGCACTCAGAATTTGCAAGGACATAGCTGAATTGGAGAAATGTAATGTTGTAAATTAGGAGAGTAGAGATAAAAGTGCTCACTTCAAAGTGACAATTCTTTTTGAAGTTTTTTTTTTTTATCAAAGATTTTTAGATTACCACAATTTTAAAACATTCTGCAATTTTCTAGCAGTGCAACATCTGCTTCTGTTGCACTGACAGTCTTGGAATCAGGTGAGTGCTGGTAGTGTCCTGCAGGAATATACTTCATATGTAAATGTATGGAAATTAAAATAACGTTCTGAACAAAACTTAAGGAGGCGTGAATTATTTGGGATTTGATGTCCAACTCCTTTGGGGTCACTTGAAAGCTGAAGCCCACATGGTTTAAGTGTGTTAGTGGGAAATTCAACCATTTTCCCACCTCTTCTCTATTCTAAGCTGCCTGAGCAGACAGGTAGCACTTGACAGCAGCTCTCACTCATCTGCACAATAGGGTATGAGTCAGAGGAGGGAGCACAATGTCTGAAGTTCATCTGATCTGACCACAGTCCAAGGCAGAGAGCGCTATTCCAGCTTCCATCTGGAAAATTTATCCTAAGAGAGCTGTTGCAATCCTGTGATTGTCTTGCTATCTCCATGCGTGCATGACTTGGACCTCTAGTTTCACCTTCACCCCTGTAAAAGCCTGGTTAGTCATTTGTGGGGTGACTGTGTAGCATAGGCAGTCGGAGAGAAATAGTTTATTGAAGGGAATTGTCTAATTCTAATACGTATTTACACACATGCTAGCTCTGCCCTGACAAAAATAGTCATATTAAGCCAAATAACATAAAAAGTCAAAATGTTTCTGTAAAGCACAGCTGTCTGAAAGGGGATTTTAAACTTCATTCTTCCTACTTCATTTGTCTGTTTGGCAGCTCTCCCAGCCCGGTCTCAAAACAACAAGAGTTAGCTTATGACTGTAATAGACTATACCAGTAAAACTCTTCTGTCTAAATCTAAAGCTGAGCATCTCCAGAAGAAATTGTTGGGGGTTTGTTTGTTAGTTTTACTTGCAAGTGTTAACGCAAGTAGAAGGACTTTCCAGACACTTGCTTAATTAGAGTTTAATATGAAGACTGTCGCCTTCAGCTTGGTTAGCTTTGTCACTGATGTGTAGATGCCTGCTGACAGGAAAGTTTGAGAAAGAGTCAGGAAACACATGGAATGAGGCTGAGGGTGTCTGCAGAGAGGGTCTCTTGCACTGAGTTTGGGAGAGTGGGCTGTAGCTGCCAGCCTGTCTCCAGTCTGGGTGTTCTGTGCCCTGCTGCTCTGGGACCCTTGTTGGGAGGGGTGATTGTGCAAGGAGATGTGAGCCTTTTATGACCAGTAAAGAAGGGGTGAACAGAGCAAGAGCTTGACCAGGTCAGGGTTTGCACTTCAGTTCCCCTGTGGCAGAAAGGTTAAAGCTGTCAGTGTACAGTTGTTATTTTTTATTACAATTATGTCTACGCCCTTCAGAATGTGGCTACAGCCTTGATATGCCCACAGAGACTAGGATGTGAATTTTGGAGAAGTTGTGTCTAGATAAAAGTCAATGAGCAGCAACAGAAGAGCAAGCCAGAAGAAGGATTATGACAGAATGACAAAATATGTTTAGTTGGGGTAGCTAATGTATGATTATCATTTGCTATATTGCCAGTAGAAACAGTTATAACTGCCTCTGAAGTTGAAGTCACTCTGAATTGTGTAGACTCTCCAGAATACATACTTTTAGTATCACACTGATAAAGATAACTGTTGCTATTCAAAAAAATTTGCATATTCTGTTTCCAAGTTATAATAATCCTGTATGGTATTTGTGATCATTTCATTGTTCTTGCTCATTGTAAGGTGTGTATTGAAGAGAAGACAGTCTTTATACCATGCTGATTTAGGTGTTCTGTTTAAGAATGTATGTAGATTTTCAAAAACAGCTGTGTGAATATTTTTTGTGTGGCTTTGTGTAATATGTTTCAGAGCATACAGTTACTCTCTGATTTTCATAGTATATTCATCCTTCTGGGTGATTTCATTTGAAGTATTAAAGAAGCCACCAATTACTTTGTCAGTAATATTGTTAAATTTCAAGTCAGCATTCAGAAATTTTTTATTTGGACATAACTTTCAAATACACATCCTCCCCATCACAAAAGATTTGTGATTTATTAGTGCAATACTTATATTTTTCAGAGAAACACAACTATGTTCAGCAGAACAACCCTACTGCTGAGAAGACTGTTGGTTCTCTTCCAGTAGCAATGAGAATGCAGGTTAGTGTATCTTTCAATGTTGTAGATTTGTTGCTCTTTCTGTAAGTTGCAGAAATTAGTTCTACAGTTTATATTTCAACTTCTTAACTTTGTAATATTTTATTTTGTAATATTTTAACTTTGTTTTGCTTTTTTGAACCTCTTACCTGACTTCTGTTTTAGTAGCAACTCTTAATCAGATAGAGTGATACTTATTACATTTAATTAGACAAAGGTAAATTAAAAATCAGACCTCTCATATTCCTGGTTAATACAGTAAAGCTTGGCAGAAGCACTTGTGTCAATAGGCTCATGTCACTGTGTAAGAATATGAAGATTAATTGTATCTGCCTGCATTTTTGCATTATGATGGATAGAGAGTCCAAAAGCTTGTTACTTGATTTTGGAAGCAGCATGAGTCAGTCAATGGACAATCAGCATCTTCCATGATTTTTAAGGTGAGAGAGAAGAATAGTAGTTCTCCATCTTACTGGAATAAAATGTCCAACTGCCTAATTAGAGACTCTTCTCTTGTGTGTTAATGGAGTTGTTTCTTTTTGAAATGTGGTCAAACAATAGAAGAGTGGCTCTTACTTTGTCCTAAAACCATGAAATGGAAAAAAATTGAAGTTTGGGGTTTTTTTGTTAGCTGTTGCCATAGAACTTATTTCAACATACTCTAGAGATTGTTTGAAATTATTGTTCAGCATTTATGATGCAGCTGTTCTGTGCTGTTTCCTTGTTTAAAACCAGAACATGGTAAAAAACTTGGAGCGATGGATCCAGTCCCAGCAGTACAGAAAATGGGACCTCCACTGCCTGAAACTGCAGCCCCTCTCCCCAGTGCCCAGGTAATAAGTGCTTTCAACAAAAACAAAATGAAAAATATTTTAAAAAAGAGTAAGCAAGTGTGACAACCTAAAAATGTTCTGTGCATAATTAATTTTCGGTCTTATGTGGACTATATGTTGTGCCATTCTCTTGTATACTTCATCATGACTGTGTGCTTCTGTTTGCTGTCAATTTCCACTTTGATGGTAAGCATTGGAGCCAAGCTTTATTTAATGAAGACCTAAAGCTGGAAAGTTTCATTAACAAAGGGAAGAGAAGCCTTGTGCAACATGAATGGAAATACAAAATACAAGAGGTTCCTAATGGCAAAACCCTGATGTAGGAAGGTGTTTAGTTAAGGCTCACTGATTTCAATGGCATTTGAGTTTGTATTTATTTTCTTCCCTCAGTAGAAGTACTTTATTCTGCATTAGATTTTTAAATTCCTGTGGGGGTGTGAAAAGCCGGAAGCATATTTATTCTCATAGCCAGAGTCTTTTCAATCAGTTCCTGTCATTCGCTTCCCCAGGCCCCTGAATGGGCCTCAGGGATTTCAGGTCTGCCTTGGCACGATTGCTGACATCTCTGACATTTAAAGCAGCCTGAGCTCTTTACTGAGCTAATGTGTTTTGCTATGTCTTGATTGTTTTGGGTGACAGAGAGAGGAACCAATGGCCTGAAAGTGAGGGAAGTGTGAAACGTGATTTTGCGCTTATTGATTCGCCTGTTACTGCAGATGCTGAAGGAACCTCACACCAGAAGAAAGTCAGAGAGAGTTGAAGCTGCATAGTCTGGAGGATAGGAGGATTTTATCAATGTGTCTAAATACAATGTAAAATAATACAAAGAGGAACAAGGCAGTCTCTTTTCAGTGAAGCCCGGTGACAGAACCATAGGCAGCGAGCACAAACTGAAACTCAGGAAGCTCCATTTGAGCATCAGGAACTATTCCTTCACTATGAGGGTGATCAGACCTTGACACAGATTGTGATGGGTGGTTGTGGAGTGTCCATTGTAAGAGATACCCGGAAGCCACCTGGACATAGGCAACTTGACTAGGTCTAGATGCCTCTGCATGAGGAGGGGGGTTGGACCAGATGACTTCCAGAAGTTCCTTCCAACCTCAGCCACTCTGTGATTCTGTAATTCTTAATCCTACTGGTGTCTTTTTTGAAAGCTGTGACAAAATGTTGTATTTTCTAAACATCTTGATTTACTTTTCACTGTCTCTTACAACAGTTTAATGGGAATGGACACAAATGTAATTTAAGCCAGGGATGCCAAAAGAATGAGTTTTCTCTTGTAACCAGGGTCACAAGGGGGCAGAAATGCTTGAGCTTTTTCTGGGCTAGTATGTAACATTTCTAGAATTGAAGCCTAAAAAAACTATCCTTAAATAATACAATTAAAAGTTGAAGTGTGCTATGTCATCATTGTGATGGCAAAAAAACCCCCCAACTTTCAAAAAAAGTATTCCCAATCCTCTCTATGATATTGTGTGTTTAGTACATATATAATAAAATAATTAATAAATAATGGTGTGTATATATATATATATATGTACACACCATAATATAATATATATACACACCATAATATAATATATAGTCTAATATATATTATATAATTATAGGACTTGCATTTGTCTGCTATCTCTGTAGCTTTGTCCTTTTTACTTTAAATGTAAAGAAACTTTAGATGGAAAGTATCCTGTCATAAAATGTAAGCTTACAGTAATACACCATGTTGTGTGGAAACAGATGGAGTTTTCATTGAAATTGAGGCAAAGCTGCTTAAGCACTAAAACTAAGAACATCTGCTTTTTGATTTCTGTGAGATCTGGGTTGAAGTATTTCCAAATATATTGGAAATGGAATGGAAAATTTTCTTTACAGTATGCAGTTAAAAAAAGGTGAGTAGATGTAGAGCCTTCCTTCATCTTTTAAATTTTTCTGCATTTTATAAATTATCACTTAGCATTGTCAGTGGTGGACTTCTTGCTTAACAGTTTTCGGTCATGCAGAAGAACTGCTTTTGCACAAGCCCAGGTATAACCAAATGTCCAGGTATAACCAAATCTTTAATTTCCTGTGTTTTAGGAAAATATATGTAGTAGGAGGAAAAAAAATACAAATTAACTTTGTCATATATTTAGTCTATATATTTCTCCTCTTGCTAAATGCGTCAAATATTTTAATAGGACAATAGTCACTCTGAAAATTTTCCTTTCTTAGATATTTAAAGGACCACACTACCACAAATTTAGCAAGAATTTTCTGGGACTTGAGTTGTTTATCTAGTAAGTTCTGAGTGAAAACTTCAGATGATCTTTGCTATGTGATGTTTGTAAGCCACTCCATCTTGTGTTCTCATTAAATTTTTATGGCTAGTTGTGTTTGAAATCGCACATAAGAAGCCAAAGGTATATCCTTCTATGAAAGAGGATGCACTTGGTATGTCTTTGAAAGAAAGCAGGTTCCAAGTTAGTGCTGTGACTGAGTAATTCCTTGTCATGTAGTACTGGATTATGTCATTATTTGGGTGGGTGGTTTCTGGGTTTCACTTAGCTGCTGCAGGGTGCAGAAGGGGGATACTTAATAACTATAAGTGAATAATGGAGCCAGTGTTGGATTTTCTGAAAGAATTGCAAGCAATTAAATGGGCACAGACTCATCATTTGCTGGTGGATGCAGAATGGCCAAAGGCCGCACACAGAGTTGAGATCTGGTAGGAGTCTTATGTTCACTGGTGGATATTTAAGGTCTTGCAGGATGTTGGAAAGTTCAGGACATGAGCTTTCATGCCATTGCCAGATTCTGTCTTAAAAATACTGTAATCAACTGAAACTGCAGGAAGAAATTTAGCCTGGGTAGGCTGAAAGTAATTTTTTAAGTTGTTTTTGTGGTAATGTGAGCAATTCAAAGCCCAAGGAGACAACTCTTCACATCCTGTGTGGCAGCCCCTGAGCTTCCATGCTGCAGGAGCTTACAGCTGCTACATGCTTATGTGGACATAATGTGCAACAAGGTCAAGCTCACAAATGAAAAATCCATGATGGAGTATTAAATCCAAAGACATCAGGTTATCCAGGTCAGGAACTGCAGATACAATAGAGTGTCCCATACAGCCACATCCCCTCAGGGAATTTGTGCTTACCTTAGCTGCTGCTCACCCTTGCTGGAGGTAGTTCATAAGCTCACTGAATGTCTTGGCTGAGCCCTGTGCTTTAGACTCCTGCTCTGTGGCCATTCTTAGTTTAGCTGTGTTTTAGAAGTGCATGAATTGGTCTTTGGTTTCCTTTGGTGCTCTCGTGGGGGAGTAGCAATGTTGGCGCTGCCCTCAGATGAAAGGTGCTGCATGCACAAGCTTCGGGTTTAGTGAATGTGCTTGTGCGACTGTTCGCCAAGGAATGCATACACTTTTTAGTAAATTTTACGTGCTGAAATATGCTGTGAGGGAGGAGAACAAAAGGGAAAAACAAACCCAGAAACATCCATTCCAGTGGGACATGCCTGAGCATCCAGCAGACATATTTCTAGCTTGATATGAAAGCATTACGTAATATTTGGAATCTGATTAAACAAGAGCTCTCTGTGAAATTCTAACAATTAACAAACACTGTACATGATTTTCAATGTTATATTAGGTGTTAGTTAATATTTAGGTTTTGTTAATAAAATGTGAGACAGAATTGAAAAACTCGTTACAATTACTCCATTGTTGGATTATTTGCTGTTGTTTTGTGCTCTGTTGTCGACCACCTAAGCTGAGAGAAATCTCCTGGCCCTTATTTGTTTTCTTTTCCAGTGATATTGAAATTTCCCGAGCACAGAGTCCAAAAGCTGTTGATGTACTTGCCAAGGAGATAGGATTGCTTACAGATGAAATTGAGATCTATGGCCAAACCAAAGCCAAAGTACGTTTGTCCCTGCTGGAAAGGTTAAAGGATCAACCAGATGGAAAATATGTTCTAGTTGCTGGGTAAGAATGCTATGTAATGTCATTAATGTCTGCTGTTTCCACTCTTATTAATATAAACATGCAACTTACATCTTTCTTATACTCTGCACAAATAAGAATCTTGAATGTTTTCGTCTGTATGTTGCTCTCTTCTGAAAGTGAGCAGGTTCTGGACTTTTTTGAAGTAACACAGCTTTTCTTCCAAACTCTTATTACTGAAGTAAAGTATATTTTATAAAAGGTAATTTGTTCTATGATTCCGTGAAATGTTGGTGAGTTGAGTTTTTCTTACTGTTTTATCAGAATTTTAAATGTTTAACTTGGATATTTAAAGCTGCTTCTATTGTGGCTGTTTATAAACAAACATTAACAGAAGCTACATGCTAATCTGTTGATATTAACAATAAATACTTCTTTTATTGAAGAGCAGATTACAAAGTTTAAAAAGACATGTTTTTTCTCTGAAATGTAGACATGTCTCCAAGCAGGCTTATCCTGCTTGCTTTTCCCACGATTACAGCAAATGCAGTGCTCAGCAGGAATTATGCACTTCTCTTCTGAAGAGCTTCATGTTTTTCTTGCATTCAGTGACACAACCTTTTCAATTCACCTGGTTTACGCAATGGAAACTTCTACTTGTGAACAAATAGGTGAAGGTTTTCATTAATATTTAAATTGCAGTGTGTTCTTTATATTCTGAATTACTTTATTGGTTGCTTTAAGTAAAACTACTGAGGTTTAAAATGCAGTTTTGGCTGATCCAGAAGGAGAAGGCTGTTGTTAACTGCCTCGATCTACTGATTCCTCACCTTGGCTGGTGTTTCTCAAACTGTTTGCTTTACTGCCTTCCTGTAGGAAAAACCTGGATTTCTGGCACTGTCTGAGATGGAGCTGTTGTAGACTCAGAGACTCAATGTCACAAAAGTGAGGCAGGCAAGATATGAAACTTTCCTCAAAGCTATGATAGAAGCTGTGATAGAAGTCCAGCATTAAAGATATTCCTGGAGGATGCGGGATCAGTTAAGAGAAGGAAATAATAGCTTGTTGAGCTTGGTTGCCTTTGGCAGAGTTTTATTTTGGTTTGGGTTTTTTTTGTGGCACTGGAGAAACAAAAACAGGTTTGGCATTTGACTGAGGTTGAAGAAAGTTGCTGCCATGTATTTTCATGCTCATGATGTTAACAGCATCAGTTGGTCATCATGCTGCAGACCAATCCAGACCTCCCTAGGAACAGACCTCTCACGGAGGAAGAGGTTATTTGAAGATGTCTGGAGGTGCAAAGATAGCAAGTTGCAAAGCCCCATTCGGGTGGATTTTAGTTGTGTCAGATTGCATGCACCAGTGCTTAAGTTTCTTCACACAGTTTTGTCACCCATTCTCCTTCAAAGAAGGTATCTCAAGCTGTTGTCACAGAAAGAAATGCAGCTACATGTGGAAGAAATGCAGAAGTTTTGACCAGCAAGATGAAAAGCTGGCAAAAAGTAGAAAATTGTATCATCTTTAAGGTTTACATAAAAATGTACCAATCCAGAATGGTGTTTCAGAAACAAAGGACTGGGTTTGGTACCTACCCAACCTGATGATGCAATGTGTTGCTGTTTGTAACATCTCTGAAGTCATTGCATCTTGTGGCGTTAGTGGTTAAAGCCACATCTGCTGCAAGAGGAGTGCCTGGGCAAGATCGCTACAATAGTGGGAACATTCTCCTCTGAGAGAGTTCAAAGCTTGACTTTGAAATATAGTACATATAAAATATACATATAATGTGTGTTTATATGCTCTCAGCTGCTCTCCTTTGCTGAAATGGCTGTAGCAGATGACAATGATTTTTAGAAGAGCGGGAAACTCTTGTCTGATGGGGAGATGTTCAATGCAATGAAAATCAAGTATCACTGAAGCATGGAAATTGGGGAGTGAAATAGTATCCTCATTTGCCTTCATTCTCTCCCTTGCCAAGGCAAGGTCAACCAGAACCTGCCATTTGGATTATTATGTTTGTTCACAATACCAAAGATATTTTAAAGTTCTTTTAGAATGATGCAGTACAGGTGTTCAGAATAAACTTCCAGTGCTTCAGAGGAAACTTTTAAGATACATGCTTATACTTACGGTTCTGGTGTGTATGTTGTGTATGATGGGAACTTCTCGTATGTGAAAAGAGTGTAACGTGTGCATGTATGTGTGTATTTAAGAAACTGCAAAAACCTCCAACCTCCATCCATGATGCAGCCAGCAATATTTGTGCCTTTAATTGCACATTCAGATTTAAATGTTTCACAATGTCTAGGAATTGATAAATATTTGCTGCAAATGCATGTCTAGTTTACTCCTAGTATACTAACGACCAAACTTCTTGTTCTGAACAGCAAAATGCAACTGAAATGCGCCTTTTTTTCTCTGAGGATAATTGTATTTATGGCTCTTTAAAAAGTTGCTAGAGTGCAAAGTCTCTTTTGTTCTTTCTAAATGCAAACAAATATGGCTAAGTGTCTCATCCAATATAAACTTTGTATGCTGAAATATTGCAGTTTGATTAACAGATCATGATACCCGAAAATAGGATGTAGAGTTTATTTCTTCATAAATTCCATTTAGTTCTGTATGGAGACCATTTTTTTTTTTTTTCATTCTTGCTTTTTTATTTTCTTTGCTGCATTTGGCTTGCCACAGGGCTTGTGTTAAGACACTGTGGGGGTAGAGCCACATGTTATTATGTGGTTCTGGGGCATCAACTGCCTGTGAACAGGAATTTAGGGTGCTAAATAATACGTCACAGAATCTGTTAACTCAAACTGCCTCCAGTCATTGCCAGCTGAGGGCATGCAAGTGAATGCAGCTTGTGCTTGACCCAGGAGCTAAGTTTAGGGTCCAGGGTAACCAAATCATGCATTCAAGCATGTACATGGCATGCCCACAGACACAACATGAAATTACAGCTGCAGTTTATTAGAATCTATGTCTATGTGTGTGTATGTTTCAGCATCTTGTTTCTAAATGCTCCAGTGTTGTGGCTTTCAGCAGATAATTCTGGAAACTTGTTCACTTCAAAATGCAAGATAAGGAAGAATAAAAAGTGGGAAAATTATGAAATACAATGCTGCTTTCAACAAGAAGTATGTTGGATTTTGAATGCTGGAAAATTTAAAATCAATACTTTTCTCCTGACATTAATAGATTGTTCTGTAATGAACTACCTTCTCAGTAAGTTAAAAATGAAGGAAAATAAAAATGGATTGTATTCCTTTTTACTGTATCTCTTGGGCTGCAAGATGCTTAAAAGCTGAGAAAAAATTAAAACAAAAATTAGGGGAAAGATACTGGGAAGGGTAAGAGGGAAAAATACCCCTGTGTTAATGCCCTGAATTGTCTAACAGTCCAAAGTCATAGATGAGACAGTTGTCATGTATTGGCCATGTCATTGCACAGCTCCTGATTGGGCTTGTCTTTTATGAGTCTGTAGAGGATTATGAGTTTGTAGTGGAGGATTCCTCCGTCTGTCCCTGTCTTTGGTGAGTCATTTTAGCTTCATAGTGATTGCCCATGGTCTTCATAGCCTGGCTTTGCAGGTTTCCATCTGGATCACAGGAATTACGTACTCATCAAAATCTTTGAATCTGCTGATGCCTATGAGTTGAAGGTTGGAAATTTGAAAGAGAATTGTCACATATCCAGTGAGGTTCTTGCTGGAGTCACAGTGGCTGTCTTAACTGTGAGGAGGTTACAGCTGGTGCAGTGTATGTCTCCCTGTTTGTTTATTTTCTTTTTGGGAGACCTCATGAGCTTTCCCACAGAAACAGCTCTGGTGTAAGCTAATGTGATGTATAACAAACAAACAAAAAGTCTGCATATTCTTATCTTTGTTTTGATATACATAAAGAGAGAAGGCTTTCCAACTTTTACTTTGCCAAACTTTTAATTTGCCAAGGAGCTGATGACTGCTTGGTAGGTGGCAAAGTTTAAGGTGGAAAATTATTGTGGGGTTTCTGTTTTGATTGAAAACATACTAAAGAAATTTGAAGAATAATGCAAATGGCTGTTAAAGGCACTTGAAGATCATTAAAATTCATTGACTTTAAAGGAGGTTTTTCCTCAATTTGCATAAGGTTTAAACATAGCATTGCACAACTGAGCTAAAGTTAGCCATTGGCAGTTGTAATTTTATACCCATGTGAGCAAGCGACCTAAGCTGCAAGATTGTAGGCTCAGTAGTGTAGCCAGCAAAAACAGCTCAATGTCCACAAAATAGCTTAAGTGGATTATTATATTTATAAAACACAATCAAAGTAGAGCAGGTATAAAATAGAAGCTATTTAAAATAAGGTTTTGAAGGAAAATTATTGGAATAGAATTATCTTTTAATGTCACGTGGTTTTTTTTTTTCTTTTTCTTTTAACTAATGTTTTAAAGCTGAGATTTTGGTAACTGTTGAAACTAATAAATAACTGTTTAGCTCTTGATGTTTCCTGCCAGTTTAATCAATGAGCAGTGGTGTGTTTCTCTTTTTGCTTTCTGGAAAAAGGTCTGTGTCTTGGTTTAGGGCAAAT
>WBMY01013252.1:29855-55109 GCA_013397315.1 Donacobius atricapilla | reverse complement strand
AAGTCACTCTAGGACAATCATCTAACTAAACAACCTAATTTTTTGCCTGGGTTACTTATTCACTTCAGGGTTAAAACCTCAGACACTTATCAGATTGATGATCTGTCCATAAAAACAGAAGGGGCTCCCTTATGGAAAAAAAAAAAAAGGTTTCCATCGAAACCTGCAGAATTTTTCATGTGTTTCTTTTCCCAATTCAATAAGACTTTGAAAAACAACAGGAGGGGAAAAAGGGAAATTTTTGCTTGGAAAATTGGGAGCTTGACTAACACAGAGTGCATGAATGAATGTGATAATGTTACTTGCAGTACAGTTAAAAATCTCTGTCAAACATAAAGATTGTATTTTACAGAGGACACTGTCTTTAGGCTGGGGAAAGTGCATGAAACGAACCATAAACTGGAATACAGGGTGGTTTTGCTGAAAATTACTTATGAGCTTTCAGTGCAGAGGAGTTTGGTGAGTTGGAGCTTTGCCCAGCTCCTCAGGTTATTGTGTGGCCAGGTCACCTCTCCCCAGTATAAGGGAAAACCCTCCCACTCTCCCAGCCTCAGCAAGGCCTGGATTTAGGGCTTTCCTTGAAGGGGACCTATGTCACCCCACTGAAAAGTTACTGGGTAAATGAGCATGAAATTGGGGTTCTCTGAAGCATTAGCAGCAAGCTGCATTCAGGATAACACACCTTGCAGAAATGCCACCTAAGCAATGGTGAAATAATTGCATAAAGATTGAGTTTGAAGCCCAGGTATTAATTCCTTCCTTTCAGGGACCATTGCTGACTGCACGCCATCAATGCATTGCCGTAAGCAGTTTTAACACACTTCAGATGTCCTTGCCATGTCATCTACCCCTGTCTGCAATCCTTCATGGTGTGACCTGAAAGAAAAACCTTTTTTTTTAATAGGTTCTTCCCTGGATCACTGAATTAGCCATCTAGCTTTAGTTAAAGCCTAAGTCTAGCTTTGATAAGTGTGACTCTAACCATCATAATAAAACAACTGGTGAGTGGTTAATCAAGATCACAGATCTGTGTAGTGGGAGATGAAGTAAATTACTGCAGTCAGTCACGGCAGGGATTTTTACCCCACCTCTCTCTCACTTTTTTTCCTTACCTAACTGTGTGCCTCTTCTCTTGAGATACCATGGCAAGAACTTAGTGACTAAGATTTAAAGTCTTTTCACCCGTACTATGCAAAATGATAATGATGAAAAAGGTATTACTTTTGACCCTCAAAAAATTTAACTATAGGAAGCATGCAGATCATCTTAACTTTTTATTTTAGATGTATGTTCTTTCCAGTTTCCCAAGCAATGAAAGTATTCTTAGATAAAAAGCTGGTGGAATAATTTTGAGATTTTCAGTAATGCTAACTATAGATTTTTTCCCCTCATTCTGAATATGTAATTTTTGTTCTGGAGAGGCCTTATGTTGTCTTCTCTTTTAAAGATTGACGGAAAAGCTGGCTTTTATGCCTTTGGCAGTCTGCCATTCAGGAGATCAATATTAATCCAGTTTTTAATAGAGCAATTAGAAGGTCAAATATCAGAGATAGTGTAGTTTCTATTAACTTGAACTAAGATAAATATAGAAGCCATGAAAGTGAGGAACACCTTATTTTAAAATATATTAGAATGACATAGCTGAACAAGTTCCTCCATTTGTGGCCCTTTGCATAAAGTGGCTCAAAAATGACCTGTTAACTCAAAAACCTGATATTTTACAGAAAAGAAAGCACATTGCTCTTGTTTGAGTCTCCCATTGGGTCCTGAGAAGTTCAGACTAATGAATTTGCATTGTAAATGACTTAAAGCAAATGAATGGCATTTCGTACTTTTAGGGCATATTCTAAGGGAAGATTTTAATTTTTCTGTCTGTGTTTTCTTGGCTATTTACAACTTCCTTGGAGAAAATAAGGCAGCTTTTATCATGTCAGTGACAACAGGGACTTCTTGAAGGTATGACTGTTCTTGTTCTTCCTCATCAGGAGTTGTTTCCCAGAGTAAGGAAGCTACTAGAGTTTTAAGTGCCTCCTGCCATGCAGGAATTGCTTTATTAATGGACTTAGGCCAGCCTTACTAAGAGATGGTGACATCTGGAATGTCCCTTCCTGCCCAGCTCCCCAGCACGAGCCTCTGCTCCCATGATGGTTTCAGAACAGGCTTGAAAAAAGGAGTCTTCTATGCGCAAGAGCCTGTAAATTCTTCCCAAGACTACACCAGGCTGCAAAAAGTTTGATCAATTGTGATCACGTGACACGAAAGCTTTAAAGATCTCTGATTAATGTTTTTATTGTGCTTTATTTAAAGAATTAAATCACTGCTGTCCATGTTTGGGAATACACATTATTGTTGTTCCAGGTCCCACTGACTATAATATGCACCACTCAAATGTGCTGCAGTTTTACTGAATAGGGTTGACTGAATCTCAGCTTTACTGAGCAAAGAGAAAAGGAACTGTTCGCTTAGAAAGAGCACTGTGGTAGGATTTAGCTGCAGTATGATTTTGGTTCTATAAGCTTTACAAATTAATTTGGATAAGGAGAAATTGAGACAGCCTTAAAAAATTATGCTTAATGCCACAACTACTTTATCTATAATCATACATAGGGCATGACATCTTTTTATGCTGTTCTTGAACAATAAACAGTTCTGACATAGCCATTTGTTAAATATATGTACAGCTTAGATAGAACAAAGTCTGATAGGTCTGAAACAGAGCAGGCAATGAAAATTGGTACTCACTATTTAAAATACATTTTCTTTCCTTATCAACTGTTTTCTTCGGTAAGTGTTTGAACTTATAGGTTCTGTATTTCTGGTGCTGAATGCAAGCACCAGATGAAGCTCGGGCTGCCCAAGCAGCTGTGAGTCTTGCCAGGGAATGCTCCACTTTGCATTCCCAGAATGGGGAGGGCCAGCAACTTCACAGTAGTACTGTTAAAATAAACAGCCACCACTTCCTCAAAGGGTTGTAAAACTGGACACAAAACTGTGGGAATGATTATGATACAGAGTCAGACAGTAACTGCTACCTTCCTGCGTCTTTTATTTACCTTAGTGTTGCCTTAAGGGTGAAAGTAGCAGGTCCTTGGCTGAAAACCTGGGAATTCGGGTGTTGGGGCTTTTTGTTTAGTTTAGTTTCTTTGCTTTTTTGTTTGCTTTTAGTGACCATAGTCCTTGAAGGAAGAGCAGTGGATGTTACTGCTATTCCATTTCCCAGAGTTCAGAAATTTCCTGAGACTGCTTTGATGCTTAGTGTCTAAGCAGGAAGGGGAAAGCTCCAGGACCAGGAGTTTCCTTTCATCAGCAGAGAGGAGCCCCGTTCTCCATCTTACCGGAGTTAATGATTTAGTTACCCACTTATCTGATTTCCTGATTTTGGTGCCTAAAGACAGATTGTGTGAAGCCACTTTCTGCACCATTGCTTTGCTCTGTTCTGACAAATTAGTGATTAGAGTTCCCCCTGTGTTAAATAAGCTGCAGACTGTGCAGTAGCTGAATTTGACTTTTGGGTATAACTTAGTGACAGCATTTATGGAAACAGCATTTGTGGAAATCAGCTTTTAGAGACTACAGTCCAGAAGGATCTTTATCACTATCATTTGCTATACAAGATGTCCACATTTTCCTTTTTAAGTGAATTAGTTGAGAATATCTTTTGATATTGAGCATATCTTTTGATCTTGAGAATATCTTTTGAGGCTGAGAATATCTTTTGGCATTCAGCTTTCCTCATAATTTTTATCTTGCTCTGGACATACTGTAGGTATTATTAGAATGCCTTGTCATTAGCAGACTATATAGTTACCATTTTAAAATACAAGGAGACAAAAGAGGCCAAGAATGAGAATAAGAGCAAGAAAATGAAAACAAAACAGGTAAATGTTGAGAATTAATTTTAATAGGAATACTGATGAAAGCTTTGATAGAAGACATTTTTCCGGTGAAAGCGGTGAAATAGTGAAAAATATATATATATATATTTATGGCTCTAGGAGAGCTTTTCAGAGCACGCATCCAAACAGAGATGTGGCTCTGCACAGATGCTAGGAGGAGCAGTGAGGGCTCACTGCACTGAGATAAGCTAAGCTTCGAGTTTTAGTACCAGGCTTATAAAATAGAGTTCCCTGACAGAGGGAGGAGCAAAGTAGCTGTTATTTTGCAAATTGTAATTGTTTATCTTCATTGCTGCTGGAGCACTGCAGCAAGGGGATGATTTATAGGCTATGGCCAGCCTGAGCTTATTTTCTCAGGCATGCAGATGACTTCTGTGTCAATTGGTCTCTGAGTACATTGTCAGCCTCTACTTTCCCGACTTCTAATTAGCTAAGATCATTAACAACGAGGGCAAGACCATGACACAACATGCATCTCATGTTCCAGGATAATAGCTAATTATCTGAGTTCAAGAAAACAAAATAAAAATCAACATCATGGTGCAGTTTAAAATAATTGCTCATTCTACACAACTCCAGAGGAGTTTTTCCATGCTTTAAGACTGTTATTCTGTTCTCTAGTCTAAGTGACCTTGTTTTTTTTCAATTTTTATGTAGTGAATACCAGGGTTTTTTTCTTCTGAACTCCTAGGTTTCCAGGTATAGTTTTCTCTGCTTTTGTGGCCAGTTTAGTTTGTGTCATCCACTGGTTTGCTTCCATGTTTTGGAGCAGCAGAGTTTTGCTAATACATTCACAGACAAATTAAATCCCCTTTTATAGAGCTATTGACTGGTCAATAATGCCTTAAATTACTTTATTCAGTTGATTATCTCTACTCACTGAAAGAGGTTAATTGTATCATATAAGTGATTTACTTGTTCTTCCTTTCTGCTGCTCATTTATTATTGTCTCTATGGAAAAGCTTGTGGATGTGTGGATTTGTAGCGTGTGTGTGTGTGCACACATTTGGGGAGAAGTCACAGCAAGTGTTCTGTCTCAGGGACAGCAAATAAAGTAATGAGAAGTATTCTGGAACAATTTACCATAATGTATGGTCTTCCTCCTTATTAGCTGCTTGTAAAATTGGCTTCTTAAAACTGCCAGAATGGAAGGGAATTTGCATGCATCCCATATCTAACTAGTTTAAAGTGAGGCTTAACTGACCCAGTGTCTTAAATGGCACCTGTAAAGAGCAAAAACACAAACCAGATTTTTCAAGAGGCCCAATTCCTTAGAGGACACCTGGAGATGAGATCAAGTTCAAGGATGGGGCTGCCCAGAGAGGCTGTGGAGTCTCCCTCACTGGGGACATTCCAGAATCATCGGGACACAATCCTGCCCCCCTGCTCTGGGATGGCCCTGCTGGGGCAGGGAGGTGGGATCAGCTCACCCACTGTGGTCCCTCCCTTCCCAGGCCACCCGATGCTTCTGTGATAGCTGATCCTAAGAAAATCTGATTTGGTTCGGTTTGAGCCAAGCAGCAATGGTTATAATCTGAAAAGGGGAAGATTCTGATTTTAAAAAAGATAAAAACAGCTACAGTGTAATGAGTCTGACACAGAAGCAGGGACCCAGGACAGCTGTGAGAGCCCTGTCTCAGGAGGGTTTCAAGACCTGATTGGATGTTGTGTGACCCTGAGTTGTCACTCTGAATTTATTTACCTGTGTAAAAAGTGGGTGAATTCAGTCAGCTGGTATTTTTTGCCATGGCTGGCAATTTGCAAAAACGATCTTGAAAGAAGTTTTGGTGTACTGCCTTTGCCTTCAGTGATACAATTCCATTTGAAATTTTCCAGCCATGGTGTCTTGATTGTAGCCTGAACCAAGTGTCTACAGACCCTGCTGCACCAAAAGCAAATGATTTAGGATGAAAGCGTAGACAAACATTCAATATGAAAAATGCTTTCCAGACCTTTCAAATAGCAAGTACTTCACACAGGGGAGAAATGGTCAAGTTTCCAAACTACTTGCTAAACAAAACAAGAGGCTAAATTCTTTATGAATAGGATTAATAATTGAATAGTCGGTCAGCTTTAGCTCTATTTTTCTTTCCCTCTTCTGCATTCCTGTACTCACTAAATGATTTCAAAACACAAGTTCCCAGGTGACCAACTTTTCTCACCTCTGGCAAAACTCTAAAAGTCAGAGAGGGGACAGGCCTCTTTGGAGGTCAGGTTCATGATTCAGCTTATTATAAACAACATTCCCTACACTGCACCTGGAGAGAAGGGAGTAAGATGGAGCGTACAATAGTTGAATAAGGAAAGAGGGAAAAACAGGTGAAGGGAGGGTAAAAATAAAGTGGTGTTTGCTAACAAAAACTTCCTCTGATTCCGGAATTCATTCAAACACAGGAATAACCAAAGCTTTTTGATGGGAAGATAGGATGTGAAGAGAACACAAAAAGATGCAGCAGTTAAGAGGAAAGAGATGGTTGCTATGTGTTTGGATGTAAAAATAAAACAAAAAGAGAAAAAACTTTCCTTTTGAAAAGACGACTCTTTCACAAACAAAAAGGAACAGGGAAGGTCTCCATTGCAAAATAAAAATTAACATTGTGGCAGTTAAAACAAATCAACAGTTAGGCAAAATGTGTGTTGAGATGCTGAAGTCCCACATGTGACTCCCATTTCCTCCAAACACCAACGGGCTCACCATGTTCCTGCCTGCGGGCTTGAGGAATTCAGGCTTGTTGTGATGGGAGTGTTTAGAAGACTGACAAATCAGGTCAGTTTTAAGCTTTATTGAATTAATTCATTAACAATGCCCTTGTTGCTGGTGGCCAGTTCTCACACCACATTAATAAGCACTTGTTATACACAGAACGAATAAATGAAACAATTGGATTCTAAATTATCTGTGGCTTTTATGGTGTTGTGGAGCTGATGTCAAACAGGGAGGCCAGAGGGCTGGAGTCCTTTGTTGGTGCTTGCCCTGAAATCAAGGTGAGCGGGGTTGAGAGAGCTTCAAGGAGAAAAACCAGAACTAGGCTGAATCTGATTTTTGGTTTCCCTATTCTCAGGTTCTCCTTCCTCATGCCTATATTCTTGCTGTTGTCCACAAGGGGAAGGTTTCTCTTCTGCTCACTGTTCCAATTTTTTTGATTTTTTCTTCCCACTCATTTTTCTTGTGTAAATTGTTGCCCTTTGGAGTGATCACACCAGTCACATCCTTATCTAAAACTGTGCCTGGTTTCCAGGATTACAGAAACCATGCATCCTATTGTTTTTCCATTTCGGTACACCTATATCCAAGTTCAAGCCAAAATAACATGAATTTTATGCAGGTTGCTACTTCTGTGATTTGTAAGTGAGCCTCTGCTTTGGCTGGAGTGCTGACACACCTGTGAATATCCACCCCTTCCTCACAGAGTTGGAGGAATGCAGAGAGAGCAGAAGGATTTCTTCAGAACCCAGAGGTTCTTTCCCAAGTAATTGAAAGAGAGGGAGCAGTTGGGAAATTATCTTTCTGCAGCCTGGAGGAACAAGAATAACTCTACTGAAACCCTTGGGAGAGTTGTGTGACTGTGTAGCTGAATGACTGTCTTGAGGAAAAGTGAAAAGTATTAGTTGATAAAGCTGCATAAAATTTCTGTTGTCCTTTTTATGTGTACAATTAATCAAATTTGAATTAATCATCGACAAGTACATCTTAAAATTGATGTTTCAAACATTGCCTGTTGAAATTTGGTCAATAATTTGTTCAAGAGTAACTGCTATATCTCCAAGTTTTTTCTCCTGTTTTTACATCTGACCATCAGACTGAAAATTATTTTCATGGCCTGGCTAGGAGGGATTCAAAGTGTAGGCCAGTATATACCAACCGATCTGCTCCTTTAGCAAACAATTTCTACGACATTACACATGACCAAGAATGTGTTTAATGAAGTGCTTATGACAATAAGTGCAGTGTCAGCTCATGTTTTATATAATAGTGGATTAAATATTTGCACGAGTTGAACATAAACTTTCTGGAGTCAAAGATTATTTTATGTATTGCATTTATAGGGATATTTTTGTAAAAGGAAAAGCCACCCAATTCAACTAAAGCATAACCCAAAATACGTGCAGTACAGTGAGTTTGCAATAAGGGTGACCCCTTGTGTCCTCTTCTGTTTCTTAAAGATGGCAACATTTTGAATGGGAGAACCAAGTCAATGAGTTAATCAGTTTGCCATCTATTTCTGCCTTCTGTAACCAAAAATATTCACCACGACTGAAACGCGAGATGGAAGCTGCACTGTAGAGACTGACAGGTTTTCTTTGTGTGTTTGTGGGCTACAAATATGCTTGCACTACTTCAGCTTCTCACCAGGGAATAAAGTTTCATCAGATTGTTCAAGTCAACGAGCACTGCACAAAGTGATGGCTACATACTGTGACATGGTGACTTATTTGTGTTTCCCTCAGCAGTATTTTTTATCACTCTGGTATTTTAGGATCATGTTTACTTGAAGTTGAAACTGCCGTAAGACATAGAAGGTTCTGCAGTGTCCTCTGCCCCCTCCAAATGATCTCCATGGGACAATAAAAGGATGCCAGACTGTCATTCTGAATTGGCCATTTGTCTGTTATGATAGCAACCAAGAGATTGAGCATTGTTGAGAAGCCTGTCCTGCATTTATTTGGCAAATCCAATGAAAAATGACCATTTGGGGGTCTCTCTGTCAGAGAGGACATGGCCAGTCAGGAAAAAACCTGATTTTCAGTCCCTGCAATAACTGGGATAACAGTTTCTGTGGTAGGTCTGCCATTGCCTGACTTTTTGATTAACGTTTCTCTTAATTTCTCTGACACATGCTCCCTGTCACCACCAGTGTGGCTGACAGGACGCTGCTCTGCAGCCCCTGAAAGTCCAGCCAGAGAAAAATTGCGAGTAGCTTCCTACAAGGATGATGTGTCATAAATTAAAAAATAGGAGGAGAAGATGAGGCAAAGTCAGGTTGTCTTTGAGAAAACACACCTCCATTGGCTGTGTGAGAATGGAGACTGCTCTTGTGATTTGTACCAGTGAAGTTTCAACCTTGACTGGGAAAAGGGAGAAATCAATGTAATTGTCAGCATTTCATTAGTGAGATGTGAGAAACGTTGATTAACTGCTCTGTATTGCTTTCCAGAAACACACAGCTCCATGATGGCATGCCTCTGGTGCCTGTGCCATCCATTGGCTGTAGTAATATTCAAATGAAAAAGAATTATTTTCCATTTATCTGAGTCCTGAGTGGGACTGAGTGACGTTTTCCCTCAGCCCTCAGTGAGGGGAGTTGAGGCCAGAGCTGAGAGAGGGAGGTAGTGCCCTCTTCAGAGTTACACGATGGTTTTTGTGTGTAATTCACTGTCTTCATCGTAAGTCTATTGTATCATCATCAGATAATGCTTTTTTCTGGGCTAGAGAGAAGAGCTGGATATTTTAATAGCTTTCACACTCCCTGAGCATTACTTATCAAGCTTGCTGAGGGATTTAGAAACTTAATTAGTACTTATTAGAAGATACACCAGAAGTTTCAACTGACTTCTTGGAAAACCAGAAATTCAATCAGTACTTACACTGGGACAGCTGTAGGATCTATGTTTCATGAAACCAGCATTTAAGGAGATGAAACCCTGCAACCTGTCTGAGTCACTGGTCCTTTTCAGAAAAACCAGGGCTGTGCAGTTCATACCCACTGCTCCAGATTTTCTGAGCATCCTGATGCACTGGGAATCTGTCACGTGATTTGCTCCTCTGCCAGGCCAAACATCTGTTGGTCTGGTAAGTCAAAAGTGACAACAAGAAGCAAAACACAGTGATGTCTCTTGCAGTATTTGCAACCTGTATCCCAATGCCCCAAAAAGATTTTTAATTTGTAAATGAAACTCTACAAGAAACATTGGGTAGGGAAAACATCTCTGTGTTACAAGCACTGTTTTTAGCACAAATCCTAAACACAGCCCAATATTACTGTGAAGGAAATTCACTACATCTCAACTAAAACCAGCACAGTAATGATTTCAAAGCATATAAAGGCAGTGTATTTCCCTTTGCTTTTGACTCCTAAATTACCAGGAAAGCATCTTACTGATGCTGTGCTTTTTTTCCCCATATATGAAAGGATGCTGATACTCCCTGTGAGAGTCTGTCCTTGTTCCTCAGGCTGGTTGCCCTCTGCCCATGTTATTCTGCCTTTCTGGCTTGTGCACTCATGAATGGAGGCGTTACACTGCTATGCTTCCACATGTGTACCCACTGGGGATACATCCTGAGCCTCACCACCCATTACACCTGGGGCACAAGCTGTGACAACCAATCCTGTAGTTAGCACCACCTAAAATTACCTTTCCCACTTTTCATTTGCACACACATCTCTCTCATGGCTCCTTTATGAGTTGTTCAAATTTTAAGATATTTTCACATTTGGAAAAGAAATCTTTCAGTACCTGACCTTTTTCTTTGGAGATTTTGACTCTATGGAATGAGTGCACTGCTGCCTTGACTGCAGTGCTTTGTTCTGAAAATCTCGCTTTGTGCCCCCTTTGCATTTTGTGGCATGCAAATTTTTTATTACGTTTTGTTCCTTAACATGATTTTCTCCCTTAACAACACTCCCCGCATTCTAGTGCTTAACAAATGGTCTTGTGTAGCTGCTTGTGGGCTCAATCTGAATTACTGAAGATCCAAGTTGCATCTGAGGTGAGACCAAGTTTATTGTGAACAAAATATAGAAGGAGGTTTTTTTGGCTCAAATCAAATGCTCGGAAGAGAAAACCCTGTTGTGATGCTGCTCACTCTTGCAATAGTTTTGGTAATAGCAGAGTTTAGTTTAACATGTCTCTGCTAATAAAGTTTGTGGGATGTACAGGTCAGGGCTTTTAAAAACAAGTCATTCCAGAAGAAATGTCTCTAGTTACTGGTTTGTCATAATGTTCTCAGAATCATATGCTTGTATTTTTTTTATTTCTGTTTGATAACCTTCCCCAGGGTTTCTCTGACCTGGTTTCAGTTACCCTAAAACTATTCAATTNGGTTTTTTTCTCTCTCTCTCTTTTATCTGCATTGGTTATCTCCTAGTATCTTGATATGATCACAGCTTTTTTCCTGATTTCACCAACATTTCTTGACTTCAGCACACATGATCCCTGACTTCTCCAGCTTTTCTGTATTGAAAAAGCTTCCTAATTTTGACTGACACTGAATGTTACTGAATATGGGTGAAATGCATACTGTTGCTACATGAATGCTTTTTAGCTCACTCCAAGTACTTGCAAACAATCAGATGGCTCTTAGCAAATTTTTCAGAAAGAACTTGGAATAGATTGATCTGTTTTCTGCAGGCTGATCATTGAGGCTGCATCTTTACAAGCCAGTGTCTCCTGGCTAATTTGTTAGGTGTCATGCTCTGAGGTCAAGGCAGTTAAAAACTTTCATTCTCTTTTGGGTGCCTCACAGGAAAACCTTTTCAGCTGTGTGATCATACCTAGCGTAGATAGTTTGTAGGCTGGGACACTCTTTTATGTCTGTAGAACCACCCCTGGCTTTGACTGAATGACTATGGTGAAGCTCCATCAGTCAGTAATTGTCTGTAAAGATACAACCTTAAGTGTGCAGAACAGCCCTTTGAAAAGTGTGCTAGGGATAAAATGTTAAAATTAATTAAAACATATCCCTGTTCTCTCCAGCGTTTGGTCAACCAGAATCTTGTTCTATGCTGGTATAAACCTAAAAATATCTTAAAAAAGTCCAAGGATCAGCTACAAAGATCACTGAAAATAATTGAAAAAGCTCTCATGATTTAAAATGTACAGTCTTTGGAGTATGCACTGCAATTTTATGCAGGTTTGAATGGAGCTGAGCACGAGGAATCAATAATGGCCTCAATTCTTTGATGCACTGCCACAAGGCACACAGGTAATTGGTAGCTGATGCTAGTGGTGAAAATACTTCAGTTCAAGTAATATAGGAGAAGGTATTACGGAGGGACATATTTAAGTTCACAGTGAAATTTGTTAATGTCTTAGTTTGACAAAGATTATTTTTCCTAGGTTTTATGAAGAGCAAACATAAAAACTGGAGACCAGTGGTAAGATTGTCATGCTGAATGATCAAAATCTTCAGTTCCTACAACTTCAAATTTTTATTGCACTTAGTTTGAAAGACAGATATCTGCTGGGGAAGGCAGAAGCCTCCCTTGGAATTGAGAATGTAAACCCCCTCCCTCAGAGTTCTTAAAATTTTGAAATTAAGGGGCTCTCAGGCAAAGATATGAGGATAGCAATAACAGCTCCTTACTGGTATGTGTAACAAGGCAAACAAACAACAATACCGGTGGCATTAGCACCAAAACAGAACCAGGAGCCTCATGGCGGCCTTCTGGGCCGAGAGGGGAAGGGATGGAGGAGAGGCTTTGCCTCACAAACCCCTGGGCAGTCTGATCCCCGTGCCCCGCAGGGCTCTGAGGAGCACCGAGCTGGACTGGCAGGGATGAGCAGAGCCCCGGGCTGGCGGATGAGGCGCAGCAGAAGCCCCGCGGTGGTGGCCGGCACTGTGGGATGTCCTGGCAGGGCAGGGAGCGCGGGGCTGCAGCGCACAAAGCCCCGGGGCAGGAGAGAAAAACGAGCTCGGCATTCCTGGGCACACAAGCAGATAGATGGTGGTGAGCCCCTAGGACTGGACTTTGGGGTGGCAGTGAATTCTCCCCGCGGTGAGCAGCAGCTTGGCCCTGCTCCTCCCGATGCCGAGTGGGAGAGAGCAGCTGCCCCCCGCCCAGCCATGTCCTTTCTCCTGTCCGCAAAATCTCGAGGTATCTCTCCCCTGGGAGGGAAACTCCCAGAGACAAAAGAAGTGTACCCAGGTGCTACCCTCCTCTCTTCTTTGGTTTTGCTTAAGTACCCAGAAGTACCCATCAGTTTGTTTCCTAGCAACTTATGGGAAAAGAATCTGTAAGTAAAAAAGTAAGAAATCTAACCCAAACATGCACTTACATCTTATTGACTCAGTTATCTTTTAGTATTTTCCTTGATATTTAATTTAGTGATAAATAATCGCTTTTAAAGATCTACTTGGAGTTAACAGCCTGATTTCAGTAACGCTGTTTATCTTTATTACTTTCTCTTCCAAGGTCTTCAGGCACTCATAAGCCAGGCAGCTAAGGATTTTGGGTTCATTGAAAAAGCAAATTCAGGCAATACCATACTCCACATTTGGCGCTTTGCCGCACAGTCCAGTGTCCCGGCCAGCTCCTGTGGTGAGGCTCCACGCCAGGAGTGCGGAGCTGCCAAGGCAAATACAATGCCTCGGGCAGGACCTCTGGGGGTGGCTGCCCCCAGACAGTGAAGTGGGTCACATCTTGCATCAGATAAAGGAGGAGGAGGCTCTCTGTGTCAGCTTCCAGCAGCAGGTTTATGGCTGATGGTCCAGGGAGAGAGTGGAGAATATGGGGAAACAGGTCTTTTATATGGGGGTGGTGCAGGGGGTGGTCACAAGGCAGAAACCAATCAGAGACAAGCAGGAGGAGCTCAAGGAGGGGCTTACTAAACAGTGACCAATGGGGGAATGAGAGGGGAGTGGTTACAAGGCAGGAACCAATCAGAGACAAGCAGGGGAGGAGCTGAAGGAGGGGCTTACTAAACAGTGACCAGTGGGGGGATGTGAGGGGAGGGTACAACTTAAGGGGACCGAGTGGGGAGAACTTTCCAACACTGGGGAAGGGAACAGTCATTGACGGACAGGCATTGGGTTGGAGCAAACAAGGATCGACATAGGATTTTCCAGAGCAAGGGAGGGAACAAGCTTAGGGCAAAACTAACTGGGTCAAACTTGTGGGGAAACACGGACAAACCATTAGGGAAAACCAAACATTACAACACTTATTTAACCAAGATAATGNGGGGAATGTGAGGGGAGGGTACAACTTAAGGGGACCGAGTGGGGAGAACTTTCCAACACTGGGGAAGGGAACAGTCATTGACGGACAGGCATTGGGTTGGAGCAAACAAGGATCGACATAGGATTTTCCAGAGCAAGGGAGGGAACAAGCTTAGGGCAAAACTAACTGGGTCAAACTTGTGGGGAAACACGGACAAACCATTAGGGAAAACCAAACATTACAACACTTATTTAACCAAGATAATGGTGAGCGTCCACTGTGGAAGAAATTTTTTCTTTCATTCTGACGTGATCAGAGTCTTTTTGATGGCCTGTAACTGGATGATCAAAACAAAACAGTCACTTGTCTTGTGAGCAGTAAGAAGGACAGACCAACTTACTGATAAAGGTTTTAACTCACAGCAGAAACTTAAATGTATTTTGTTTGGGCCATAAAAGATTACCTTAGAATACAGAAATTGGTAAAGAGGGAACGCAAGTGTCAATTTGTTCTGACAATATAGTTCCAGGTCCCTCAGAATGCTGGACAAATTTAAACAAAGAGCAGGCACTGGAAATTCATTAGGATTTTAAATTTTGTTTGAAATAAAGAAAGTTCCCCTCTACTGGTAGGTCCCCAGAGGATTTTGTGTATTTTATGTTTGTCAAAAATAAACATGGAATAATCCTTAACAAAACACAGTAAAAATTGATGCCTTTTCCATGGTCCTCTAAATGGCATTTCTAAAGATCACTCAAACTGCAGCAGCAATTGTCTCTGCTAAAATGAGACACCCATTCCTCCAGGGTTGGAGATGCCCAAGACAATGGAGCAGGTCCCTTCTCTTGCTGTGATCATTTACGATTTTCATTGTAAGGATGTTTAGGAGCCATGGAGAACAAATGATCTTCCTCTAGTTATGCTTGCTTCTCTGTTTTATTCCCATGTGTTACTTATCTTGCTCCTGCTTATCTGATCTAGAAACCTTCCCAGAGCATCCTTGCTCTAGGATACCTAGTTTTAGGATCTGTTTTGCAAACGTGCTTCTCTCTCTTTACATTTGGTCTGACCAGGTTATGCGTGCATCATGAAGAGGTCTTTGTTTGATGTGACTCAGAGCATGCAACTTCAGGTAATTTTAAAAAAGGCTTTAAACAATGTGTCTGAGGAGCTTTTCTGCACATTCTTAACAATATCCTTCTGTTGTCTCAGTCTCCAGCCAGCCCTGAGTCGGGTGATGAGGTACTGCCGATATGCATGGCAGGAATGCTGCCTGGAGAGGAGGTCTGACAGCCTGGACACACTGAACACTGATAATGGTTACGGGGGGGCAGAGACAGAGAATTCAACCAGTTCCATTTACATCAGGAATTAGTTGCTGCTAGACTGGGATTTAATTTTCATCTCTTTCTCCTTTTCACAATTTCAGTTCTGCACTTGTTAGGACTAAAAGGGGGAAAAAGAAAATTCTATTCTCCAGTTCTTCAATGGGATATTTAAAACCTTGCCACTTTCACAGCTGAATAAGAGCGTGTATACTATTTTCAGAATTAAGTTAAAGGCATTTAATTCCTCAGTTTTACAAGATATTCATCCTCTTCAGGGGCTGTTTTAGAGACAGTCTTTAAGATTGTGGGGTTCTGGCTTGTGTGAACAGTCGTTTTTCCCTGTGCTTAAACACAAGATGTAGAACTGGCTACACAAAGCTCTTAATTTCTGTCTGTTTATTGTTTCTTATAAGACTTTTAAGAAGGATAGGTAGTTGAAAGGGATTCACCTTTTCTTTTGAAGCTCTATGTCAGTGGAAGCATCCCATACATACAAAAAACTACTTATTTTTAACTGTTCTTCTTTTGAGTTTTGCCAAGGACTTGCCTGTTGCCATGGAAGCTTCTGAGCATGCAGAGATTGAGCTGTCCCTGTCCAGAAGACATTTGTCAAATAGTAGTTATATTTTTTTGTTTAAAAAACACACAATAAATAATTCAAAGGTAACAAATCACACCCTTCAGCTAGTGATCCATCTAAGGTTAACTGAGAACACAGAAGAAAGAAGTTTCTTCATTTTCCTGTGGCAATTCCCCTATTTTTCTCATTCTTCCTTCAGGCTATTCTGATTTCATGAATGGAACATGTAGATACCATAACTGGCTCCCCTTAAGTGATATTTCCTACTTCCAGCTTTCATTCAGAAACAAAATAATTTCTGTTTAGCTCTGTCTAGTGTTCTCTGGCTACCGGGCATAAAACATCACAGAAAGCGCCAAAGTTTCAGGCAGCTCTGTTCTGCTAATATGTCCCTGTTTCCAAAATGTTAGTTTAGGTGAAATCCTGGATGCTTTCCTGAAATTTGGGCTTCATCAATCATAAGCTACATCTGGGATCTTGCCAAACTAGACTATAAGCTGCTGAGCACAGAGCAATTGAGAAGGCAGCTGTAGTGTCTGAACACCTCTTTGATTCACAAGCCAAACAATCTCTTCCCTGAGGAGCTCCACAGCTTCTTGGACAGTCCAGGCAGCAGGAGGGATGGAGAGGCAGGTCATTTTATCAGGAGTCAGTTCTTACTAGTTTATCCACAGATATTTAGCACATTAATGCCTCTGTTTGAAAACTGTTAGTGGCCCCCAGACACTGATTGTCTGGTGAATTGTTTGGAAAAGAATTGAGAAGATCTGCAGGTCTTCAATTCAGTATTAATGATGTATAATATACTCATAATATAAAATATTAAATATTTTTTTCTTCTGGGCTAAAGGAATGGATTAGCACAGAGCTCACAGAGCCATAGAGAAAAGATGCTCTTTCAAAGAGCAATAAACCAGATTTTTAGGAGTCCTATAATCAAGAAAATAAAAACTGGAGAACATCCAAATCCTCTTTTTAAAAGCTGTTAGTAACTAGTAGTAGTAATACAAAAGTAAAGAGCATGGAAAATACTAGAAGACAATTTTGAAGCACACAATGCATTTGTCTGCAGAGTGGAAGTAAATCTGAGTGTGAAATTTATCAAACATAAAGGTTCAACAGGAAGAACATAAACCCTATCCTTAAGTTCAATCAGCTATATCCATGAGACAAACTGAAATAGCAGAGCAAGGGGAAAAAGTCTATTTTGTAATAAACTGAAGCCATATAATATGAAGAAAACAAAGTGTATGTGCAGTGTATAATTTACGCTTATTTGAAATGAAAGTTTTAGTTGAATCTCTTCAGAACACTCAGAATTCAGTGATTAAGTCCATTAAAACTAAAGTCCTAAATTCAAGATTTGAAAGAAAATTAGAGTAAACCCACTTAGAAATGCTTAGTAGATTAGGGAATTCTATAAAGGTAGCTCATTCATGGGTGTAACAAAACCTTTTGGAATCATACTTCCTTTTCCTGATGCAATTACCCATTGTCAGTTGATTCTGTGCAGTCATTGTTTTGGATTCTTAAATTCACTGTAGTTCTAAGTTGTGACTGTGAGGTTTAAGATTTGGGCAAAGAAAGAACACTTGAATACCTGGGGGCATGAATTCAGCCAGCAGGGTAACAACCAAAGGTTGCATTTGAAAATGAGTATTTTACAATCTACTGAGCTAACCATGGACAGTGTAGTTTTATTTCACTAAAGAGAAAGCAGAAAATCACATTCTCCCTCCACTCCAGATGCTTTGAGTTCTGTGTTATCAGTGAGTGTCATTGTTTTCATTTGGACACGTAAACTGAACTTTGGAAAATGAAATCTAAAAGAAGTGTAACATATGCATCATCATTGCCCTCATAAGACCAGTAGATACGAAGATCTTCTCAGGTCTGGGTACCTGGAGGAACTGGTTTCAGATGGCAAAAAATAGCAGTGATAGGACTTCAGGTTAGAGACAGTTGTGAGATAGATCTGTCTAGAACTGACCCAAAAGACCAGAAAAATCTGCATGAGGTATGACTTCCACTTTGCTTTGTGAAAAAGGAAAGGCTATTTAGGGATGAAATCATCACAAAACTGAAAGCAATTTCCATCTCAGTTTCCCACTCTGTCTTTGGAAGAGTCTCAAATTTGGGAGTGGGAGCTGCAGTGAACCTCGAGCAGCTCACAGTAGTTCAAGGGAGATGGATTTCCCTTCCTTTATGAAGCCTGACTGTATGTTTGTTGTTTCCTGACACAATTTCTGCTTTATTTATGTGACCAGCCAGTTCCCAGAGTGGTGACAACTTTTTCTCTCATATGACTGCCATGTTTGCAGTGTGGTGCTTTTGTCCTGGTCACGCTGTGCTGCTACCTGAGAGAAGGAAAAACTGTATTCCCTTTGTAAAGGGTTCTGCTTTTCCCTGCCTCCAGAAAGGGGCAGAGCTCGCACTGAAAATGTGCAGACTGTACATATACCTTTTGTTTCACGTGCAAAGGAAAGCTGATGATTTCAGGAGGCAAAAAAACTACTCCCTGGGAAAACTTCAGAGCAGAGTTGAAGAAGACATGGTGGGGTCCAGAGGTCGCAAGATCTTCCCCTTCTTGGTCGGTATATTATCTGTCTGTGCAAATACCTGAAAGAAATTAATCATATACTTTCACAGATAATATTTTTTAGAGTATGAAACTTGGCAGAACATACTCCACCAGCCCTGTGCTCCAGCTGGACCTCGGAGATCAGAGGGGCTGGGTGTGGCTGGGCTCCATTTCTGATTAGAACCAATTCAGTGCTGTAAGTCTGGTCCTGCTCAATATGGTGTTTCATGAACAGTGTGATTTATTGATTGCTGTGACAGAATATGGGTCAGAAATTGCCATGGCACTGCTATCAGAAAGGGTAAGTCAGTGGTATCACCACAGAATGAAGCTTGTTCTGTAGGCCTCCTCATGGGTGAGGAGATGGGCACCACCCTTCAAAGGCCCCAGAATAGAAAGGTGCAGTCTCCTCTGACCTCCTTTCCCTCTTAAGTCACATGTCTACTGTTTGAGAGTGGGGAAAAGGTAAGGTTCTAACTAATGTTATTTCTTGACCAGATGGAGTTTGAGGGACTTCATTCATACACGTGCAGGTTTTATTTTGTGGGCATATGAGGGAGTGCAAAAAGTAATATATTTTTGAGTTAATGAAGCAAAGTTCAACTTTTTGTCACTGTTTGGACCCGTCCTTGGTTTAGCTCCCATTGGCTCCACTGTTTTAAGCAGAGCATGACCACAACCCCTCCATGCCATTCCATCCTTTGTTTTCTGCCTCTCAGAGCACCACACCAAGCTCCCTCTATGTCCCTGCTCCTGAGGCTGCAGACTTCTTGTTTCTAGTGGATTATTGTCAACACAGACCCAAAAGACCAGAAAAATCTGCATGAGGTATGACTTCCACTTTGCTTTGTGAAAAAGGAAAGGCTATTTAGGGATGAAATCATCACAAAACTGAAAGCAATTTCCATCTCAGTTTCCCACTCTGTCTTTGGAAGAGTCTCAAATTTGGGAGTGGGAGCTGCAGTGAACCTCGAGCAGCTCACAGTAGTTCAAGGGAGATGGATTTCCCTTCCTTTATGAAGCCTGACTGTATGTTTGTTGTTTCCTGACACAATTTCTGCTTTATTTATGCAGAGTATTTCATACTCTAAAAAATATTATCTGTGAAAGTATATGATTAATTTCTTTCAGGTATTTGCACAGACAGATAATATACCGACCAAGAAGGGGAAGATCTTGCAACCTCTGGACCCCACCATGTCTTCTTCAACTCTGCTCTGAAGTTTTCCCAGGGAGTAGTTTTTTTGCCTCCTGAAATCATCAGCTTTCCTTTGCACGTGAAACAAAAGGTATATGTACAGTCTGCACATTTTCAGTGCGAGCTCTGCCCCTTTCTGGAGGCAGGGAAAAGCAGAACCCTTTACAAAGGGAATACAGTTTTTCCTTCTCTCAGGTAGCAGCACAGCGTGACCAGGACAAAATATTATGCTCCTTGCTGAGCTTTGTCTTTTAGTATTTCTTTCAGTATTCTCTCAACAATATTCCTGATGTGAATTTCAGCATGATCTCCAGAGTCCTTAGGCTTGGCACAAACCCTATGCATTACTTGCTAAGGGACTGCTTTTCTAGATTTCCCCTGTTTGTTTCTAAGCTCCTAAGATTCAGTTGTCTGTTGCCTTTAGAAACCACTGGCATCTTTCTGTATTTTGTATCAAGACCCCCACTGGAACTCAGTGTGCCAGGCTGTCTTCAGAAGAATGTCATCAGAAGTACGTACAGTCATGCCAAACAGTCCTTATTCCTTTTTCTGTATGTTGAGTAAGCAAAGCATGGCCTGGGAACTGTAACTTACATCGGTTGTAAGGGCATGAAAACCATTTTAACATCAAGTCTGCAGTTTGCTCCCTCTTTTGCAAACTAGTTGCATGGTGTCTAAGCCATCCCTCTATTTCCTAATTTTAGGCACCAAGATATGATCATCCACACATGAAGATCTTGAGACTCAAAGAGCTGTGGTGTTGGAGTTCAACACATTGGAGAACAGGTATTTAGCAAAATTACCCCCAGCCCCAGCTTCTGCATAAAGACTCTCTAGGTACTTGATTCAAATATGGTCGGTAACAACCTTCATCCTTTATGTCTTCATCCCTCCATGAATCTTGTCTTCTGCTGTGTTGCCATATTCTGAATCCTCCTTTGTGCAACACAATTCTGCAGTAGTTCTGCCTCGCCATGGGAACTGTATAGAAATTCTGTGAATTTTTGCTCTTTTTGGTCATTTTCTTAAAGGTGAAAATCCCCTTTTGTTATCTTTTCCTCTTCTGTGTCTCCTTCTGTCTACGTCTGCTATCTCTTTATTTCTTCAGGATGTTTTGGTAAAACCGATATGGAATATGGGAAACCTAGTAATTCTGAATTAGATGTTTTTGGTTTTGATGTTGTTCTGTTCTTTTTTATTATTATTATTATTTTCTCTTTTCTTTTTCCCCTCAAAGGAAAGCTCTGAATTACTGAAGTAAAAAGCTTGTTCTAGAAGTGGAGGAACTGTGGAGTTTTAGAAGCTTTTAAAATTAATGACTAATCATATGCCTTAGAATGTTTCCTTTTCCAGACAGTGTAAGTTTTTTGTGACAAGCATGAGAAAATTGTGAGAAAAAGAAGGGCTTGCTATGCTTGTAAAGCATTTTCGGGTTTAGAAATGTGTCTTGCTACACTGTTATACAAGTTTATACTTTAAAAGTGAACTTGAAACTGATCATGCTGCGCCTGATGACACTTCTGCTTCACATTCTGTTGAGGTTTGACAAAATTCCTGTTAATCTCTAATAAACACAGTTCTACTGTTATGTCTGAGTACAGTTGCATACAAATAGGTTGATTAAAGGCATAATGAAAAAACAAATCACACAACAAGTTTGTCTAGAATTCACAGGCTGGGAATTTTTGTACTTCTTCCAAATCTCTAATTTAAGATTTTAATGACCTGTACCAATACTTGTAGCAGCACACTGTAGGTCAAGATGTCCTGAGCAGCAGCTGTGAGAATATAAAGAACTTTGCTCTTATCAGGGACAGAGAGAGTGGGAGAGGAAAGTGCGGAGGAAAAAGACAGTGATTTGCTAAAACTTGATTGCTGAGGTTTTTCTTCCCTCCCCATTATTCTTCTGAGTGGGACAATCACGTGGTGGCAAATGCCCAGGTATGTTAAGTTAGAGCCAAGCTAGAGCAAATGATCCTTGCAAATGTTTTGCAACAAAGAAAATAAGATTAAGTTCTTAATGAAATATCATCCATATGTTTTTCCTCCCAAAACGTTCCAAAAATACTGATCAGGTATTGACTGGTAAATTTAGAATTCCTATGTATCACTCTTTCCTCACTTAATAACTTCCATCAAATAATTTCTACCTAAATTCACCTACCAGGCAGGTCTAAGCGGTGCCACCTTTTCCCCTGACAGTAGTTCCCTCTGTGCTCCATGTCTGAAAATGCCACTTCTGCCCCAGAGCAGTTCTCTGTGTTTTAACATGCATGTGCACCAGCAGAATCCACTGCACTTGCACTTTTTATTATCCGTTCTGCAAGATTCTCAGCTGCTGGCTATTCCAAGGAGCAGCAGCAACAGTGGGACAGGACTGCTCTGAAATGGTCCTGATTACTCCAAAATGACTTGGCCAGGTAAGTCAGAGCTGGCAAAGTGCCTTGTCTAAAGAATAAACTTTCTCTAAAGGCTAAACAGTGAGGTCTGCTCACTGTTCACTTCTCTGAACCTCCTGGTTTGAAACTCTGCATTATTCCAATTATTTAAAGTCACTTTTAGCACAGAATTGTTGAGCACACACAACTCTTGTTTTTGGGAGTTGCTTTTTGTTCCTCTTAAGCTGCTGGTGCTTAATAGCATCTCTGGAGTTTGTCCTAAGGGCATGCTGGACTATTTCAGATCATCTCTTTAGTGACCCTCTGCTCCCCCTAGCTACCCAGTGCACTATGAAGTCTATTAATTTTCAAGGTAAGGAAAGGGATATAGGAAAAGAACACTAATTAGATGCAAACCACAGGACACAAAAGATGACATTATTCAAGACACAGGCACTGTTCCTTTTACATCTAAAATTGTTGTATTTCTATAGAAGCATAATTTCCTTTAACTCACCTGGAGCTCGTAACTCATAAGAAAAAAGGTGACACAAAGCCAAAAAATCAAAACAAATGTGATAGTGCACAGGCGACATTTAGTAAGAAACAAGGAGACGTAGAAATGGAAGACAACAAGGAGATATTATCTCTAAGACTGCTTAACTTTTGGCCCGCTGAATTTGAGCACTTTGGAAGACAACCATTAGTGTATCTCATCAATGATATTTTGCCACCTTTTCCGAAGGAATGACCCTTCTGTAAAGTAAAAGCAGATGTGTTGATAAAAGGGCCATGAAATACTGCACACTGGAGTGGATGTTGCACTCAGTGTGCTCAGATGTGAGGTGTTGGTGGGGATTACCCCTAATCTATTGTCCTCACAGAGTGATTCCTAAGAGGTTTAGCAGGGAAGACACTTAATAAGTAAAGATCTAGAAGGAGTTCCTAAAAGAGAGATTTCAATTTGTTAGGTGAGAGTTAATTTACGAAACACAGAAATTGACACCTGGGTTAAAAAACTTGACTCCCCAAAGGAAGTGAAACTATTTTGGCAGAGAGAAAAAGACAGATCATTTCATGAACATGAAGGAATGGCCAACGTTTGTAAAGAAAGATCAGTCTGTCTCAGCCCTACAGGTCTTCAGAAGGCCAGGTTGTTGGTACAAACCAGAACGTGCCATAAGAAAGACTTTTTCTCCGTTAAACAAGTAAGCAGAGATCCTCAAGCAAAGTGTTAGGAGAAGTGATGAATCAGCGGGGGAGCAATGCCACTTCAGACTTAATTTAGCCATAGTTTAAAAGTGCTTTTCCCTTAATTCTTCATTTAAGTCTCTGTAGCTGCTCCTGAATGAATGCAATGAATGATTTTACTTGCATTTTTCCTTGGCATGGCTTGAGCTAAGAATGATTTCCCAGTAAACTGGCTAGCAGAAGATTCTTCACACAGGAGCACAGTGAGCCTAATCAACCGGGACGGTGGGACTCTACCTGCCTCCCCCCCACATTGCACAGGGTACCCCAGGTCACCAAGGTACATCCCAACAGGAGTTATTTAGCAACTACAGCAGTGGCCTGAATGCTATGAGAGTAAGCAACACCTGATGAGTGAGCGTATCCAGGAAAGCTTACTAGTACTTAGGAAATCACCTGATAGCATTAATTTATGAGAAGATTTTTCCACAGTGCCATCAAACTCTTATATAACAAGACCAAGACAAGGGGGGTTTTATGTTTTCTACTTTGACTTTGGCTCTCTTCTTTTAAAGGCACTCAGATGATGCACAGTGCAGTCCTGCCTTGAGGAGACAGAGAGTTGGTGTTGCACAAAGGAGTGACTAGTAGAATTGACACAATTCTCTGGTAAGGCCAGGGGGCTGATCTGCTGCCAGGGCCTGGGTTTTCTCTGCAGCTTCATTTTTTTTCTCTGTTGAAATATTTAGAGAGACTGGATAAATGGTGCTTATGCTTATAACTTCTTCAGTAATAAACAGAGGTGATAGTCTGTGATCTACAGTCGACTGATGATTGCTATTACAGTGGGATATAAAAATTACATCCACAATAGTTGAATAGGTGTCTGCCTTGCAAACACTCTGGGTAGAGTGGAGAGCCTCAATCATTGACATATGTGCCCTCGCACAGTTGTGAAGGCAAATTTAAGGGCAGATGCCATGCTAGTTGGAGAGAAATCTGATGGAAAATGCAAGTGTAAATAGATCTTTGAAACCTAATTATGATTCAGCAAATATTCATACTGGGTACAGTAGCATCAAATTCTTTAGATTGAATCAGAAGACCTTAATTCAAAGCCTATTCCTTCTATAACTTGGAAGCTATTAACAGCAGAGCAAGGACAATTCTTTTTTTTTTTTTTGATTACAGAACTTCATTCAAAAGGACATCAAGATGTTTGTGAGAGATAAGGATAAATTACATAGGAACACAAGTGAATGAAGTATTATAAAGTGGTAGCAATGTAGTAGTGATGAAGTATCTAAAGAAACTGCAATTTTTATCTGGATGGATGCTTACACTGCCATCTTAGAGGACAGCAGTACCAGAAGGAGCTGAGTGATCAAGGAGGCTTGAGGTGTATGAGATAGTGAGCTGGACTTACAGACACATGTTCCCTGCCCACTTCTCCCCCCTGCCTATGGAAACTGAGAGCATCTCACCTCTGGACTGTCACTATATCATTAATTTGACTATGCATATTAGCTTCAGAATAGCCAGCTTTCAACTCCTCTGCACAAGGAGACTTGAAATTGAATCCTTACTGCTCTTTCCTTATCATAGACACACTGTGTGCATCAGGTCAGTAATCTGTAGCACAAATCTTATAAACAAGTTAAAAATTCCCATTTTTTGTTCAGGTTGTAAGATTTTGGGTTTGCTTCCCCCAGAAAGAAAATTATCCATGTCACGTTGGAGAGGACTATAATGAAAATAGCATTACATTTGTATTATGTGTGCTTTCCCTGCAGGTATTTTTTATGTTCACTATAGCTGGTTTGATTTTCTTAAGACTTCCACCAAAAGAGTTTGCAGCTGTCATATTACTTGTGTCTGTTTGGAGTCCAAAGTTTACCTTAACCAGAGAATGTTGTTTCCTTGAGTCAAAATGAAGGCTTAGATTTAGATCCCCTGTCTCACTGATCCAATTTGTTCTTTATTTCAGCCTCCCATTCCTCCTGCATCACTGAGGTTTTAAAACACAGGTACAACTATAAGCATCACAGACTAACATAACAGAACAAAATTCTATTACAGTAATAGAACCTCTTTAAATCAGTGTATTATTCAGTGAAAGGAATCTGTGACACAGTACCATCTATTGATACCTAAAGGGGAACACTTCAAAGGAGTCTTCAGTGCATTAATACCATTTCAGTGCTAGTATGCAGTGGGGAAA
>WBMY01013252.1:0-19544 GCA_013397315.1 Donacobius atricapilla | reverse complement strand
TTTTTTTTTTTTTTTGTATGTTAAAGCGGCAGCATCATGCACAGTTGCTTTGCTTGTACTACTGAGAGTTACTTAACAGTTTTCTTAATTGAGTCTTTAATAAATAAATATTGCATTAGCATGCTTAAATGGTAGCAATAACAGAGAACTTGTAATAAAACTGCATTTCTATATAAATTCCCATTTCCCCTTCTAGATACTTTGAACATCTGTTTGGGGTTTTATTACTTCGGTTTCCATTCTCTGTCCTCCTGTTGTGGAATATAGCATTTAGCAGATTTACTTGTCCCTGAAAAGTGAAAGACTCTGTGGGTCTCATTGACTGAAAAAGAGTGGAAGCCACTGTCTGCTTCTCCCTTGCTCCTTTTCAGTGGAATTTGCCAGGTTTGAGAACTACTATAGGGGATAATCCAGCTATTCCCCTTAATGATGATGATACTTGGGATGTTCATGTGAGTGAGGTTGACTTTGTACTATTAGTGTTCTCAATAATTTTAAGGTTCTTTAAGCGGTATATTTATTATATAAATAATTTTTTCTGAAATTCCAAGACAGTACAGGATCGTGCTTAAAGCTATTAGATCTAAATTCCCCAAACCATGCTCCTTCTGCTGTCTCCCTGCCTTATTCACATCAACTAGTTACACAGTTCACAAGCAGTTACATTTCTACCACTTCTGAGTGCTGGGAGTTGTGAGGAAGTCTTGATAACAAATGTGATGTTGTTTTCAGAGATTAATCAGAATAAAGCTTCAGATACAGAACACTTCCAGGGAGGACACAGTTGATATAAGGAATGAAATGTCAGAAATGGATACAGCAAATTATAACATACTGAGGTTCATGAGATGAAATGAGTGGTGAAATTAGTAAATTTCCTCCATTAGCCTGTTTAGGAAGGACAGATCAAAGGATCAAAGTAAAAAACAACCTTCCAAGCCACAATGCAAAATGTAAATGCAAAATTGTAAATGCCTGTACCAGGGATGTGTGTCACCTTATGCCAAATTAGACACATGAGCAGTAAGTGGGGCAGGGACAGATTGACAGAACTGGCAGAGAAAGAAAGTCTGGCTTTCCTTTTTTGACGTGGTAAAAAAAAAATCAAACTGGAAGGTGCAGACTCTGTGTGCTAGCAGGTGAAAATTACAATACAACCACATGCACAGTACAAAAGAGAAATATACCCCAAAATAATTAAGTCACCTAATTATGTTTTTAAAACTTTATTTTGGTGACACTACTTTGAATAATTTCAACCTTGCAGGAAAGAAGAAATGGTGCAGAGTTGAAGGGCAGAGTTGATTCAGATATTCTGACAAGGGGGCTTTCCAAGGTCTATAGCAGCTCCCCCCTGATGGCACCTTTCTGATGATGGCAGTGGTGGATGATACCTGCTTGTGAGTTATCTCTGGTGAACAGAAATTTGAATGGGAATTGCTTAGGAATGTTCTCATTAAGAACAATAATGTGCTGTGAAGAGGAAAATTTTGCCAGAAAATTGCCATTAAAGAGAGAACTGGAACAAACATAAAACAATAGGAAATATGAGGAACAGTGTATGCAGTTGCATTCTGCCCTCAGGTCTGTGCTAGTATAAAAACTGCAGTGCTCTTTTTCTTATTTGAAAAGACTGTGTGGAGAAAGCAAAAGGATTTTCTTGGATGTAGGTTGGGAAATTTTTCTTTGGTGAAAGTAATTGGTATTTTACCTATTACTGGTTAAATGAGTGAAGGGAAATCATGTGGCTAGGCTACAGCTGCAAGGCAGAGAGGCCTTTGTCCTCTCCTTAGACCTGGTCAGGCAAGTTGCTTCAGCATTCACCACTTCCTTTGCCTGATTTTTGAGGTGCACAAAGGGTATGAGGGCATGGCTGCCGATAGCCCAAGGACAGGTTTTCTCTCTATGTGCTTCTCCCAGGGTGGTCTGAGGAAGGAGCTTCCATCAAGCCAAGTTTGTTAAACTTTAGAGAGCATGGAGAAGTCTTTGAAATGGAAGTTCTAATAGCCTGACAAATGAGTATTGTTATCCTGCACTGCTGATGGCGGAGACTTTATAGTAAGCCAGAAATGGTGGTGGTCCTCCTTTGGAAAGGAAAAGAGTGCAGGAAAAATAGGGTTGTACAGTGGTGTGCCTTTTTCAGTCATTTAATGAAGAGGAGGGGCTACCACATCAGGTTTCTAACAGAATCATGAATCCTTTCATTTTCAACTTCCAGTGGCCTTCAGTTGAGAAGGGGCTGCAAGGGGCAGAGCTTCTTGGTTAGCAAGTGTAGTTTTTCCTGGCACATTACCTGAAGTTACCTGGGACAGAGCTCATGGTGTTGTGACAGATAAAAGAATTGTAGAAGAAAAGCCTCATAAAATCGTCTTATCTCTTCTAAGAGTAGTAAAACAATTTGCAAGTTCCCATGTGAAAACAATCTTGGTATGAATGTTTCATTAACGCAACAACCTATTTTTAGGTTGAAAAAAAAGTGCATCTGTGCACAATAAGATCTGTTCCATGAGAACCCATACAGGAAAAATGTAAGCAACCTGAATCTTAGCACGTACACACAAATCACCTTCTGACCAATAAATAAAGTAGTAAGAAAACTACCAGCCAACAAGTGTTGCATATGAGGTCTGTAAAAACTATATAAAATAAGTGCATGAATAAAGAATTAACTTCTCCTGCATGAAGAGAATGGAGTCTGTCCTAGAGTGACTTTATGATGCCTGTATCCCCAATCGTCTGTTCTGTAGATCGCTTTGTACCTTTAAGAAGATTCTTAGAGTGCAATTTGTTTTAAAAACTATGTTATCTCTCTCACATTCCTCTCCGGGACTCGGCTGTGCAGCGGCTGTACTGTCTGACTGTGGCAGGACAGAGGCGGCTCCTCTCTTTTTTTTTTTCCTTTTTTTAGTTAGTTAGTTTAGCTAGTTAGGGCAGAGAATTGGGTGTGGTTTTTTTTGGTTTTTTCCCCTTTTTTTTTCCTTGGGACTGTTTGAAACTGCTCCGGACTGAAAAGCAGAGAAGAGCTGAAAGATTTCCTCCCCCCCCCTCCCCCTCTAATTAATTAACTAATTATAATACTCATGGAAATTGTTCCATTACTGAAAGCTAATGACAGCCCTTTGCTCTGTGCTGGACTCTGCTGCATCTGTGAAGGGGTCAAGGCTGCCTGTCCACAGTTGCAGAGTGGTGATTCCTCAGGAGTGATGGTGCTGATGCAGCTCATTCCTAAAAACACAGAGGGATGCTGTGGGCTGTGCATCTCTAGGGTGCATATACAGATACTGGGTGAGGTTTCTGTGGTCAAACGCGGCAGAAGATTCCCCGTGCTTTGCTCAGAAGCTTCCTGACATCCAGCCCAGCGTCTGCACTGAACTCCTGACTTGATGAACTGGGTCTAATGACCTGTGACTTAATCTTACTGCAGATTAAATATTGACAACCCAGAAGTGTTGCTCTCCGTTGACACCTTGATAAATGTTTATGGCTTGATGTGTAGAATGTGAGAGCAGCTGTCTTCCTTAATGTTACTTTGGAAGTGGAAAATAAAGTCTGGCAAAGAAGATTGTGGTGAACAGGATGTCAGTGTGAACGTTGCCACATTGTGCTAATTAGATGCTGAAGTTGTGATAGTTTTTGTGGTACATATTCTGTCATTAATTTGTATGCTTTTCAAAGCTTTTGCAGAACAGATAATGCTACTGAGGTTAAATAATTAACACAAAATGCAGAAAAAAAAATCTTGCTCTGTTTTTCATTTCATAGTATTGGGAGCTAATTAGGCACCTTTTGCCTAACACTGGAAAAAAAAATCTCAGATACATTTTGCTGGATTAAATGGCAAAGCCAACTCTTGGTGCGAGAATGTGGACTCATGGTATTAATCAGCATTCTGGCAATTGCAGTGATGTTATGTAGATGGTTGTATTGACATCAAATACAGCCAAAGGCCCAGGGATCAAAGTCCCACAAGAAGAGTGATGACAAGGAAGCAAAACAATCTTGGAGTAAAATAGCTTCTCTTGAGAGCTATTCCTCAGTCTGCAGAAGGGGGAGGAAGAGAATTTGATTTGGTAATCAGTTTTTTGCATATTTCTGGGAGTGTTGGAAAATGTGTGTGATTTTTGCTTTGAAGACAGACTGTGGAGAAGTTACAGAAGGAGGGGAACATTCATGTTCTGGTCAAAGGCAGCTACTTTGATCTGACACCAACTGTTATCTTTAAGACCAGACCTTGTGCTTCAGTGACAGCTTCAATAAAGATGTCACTCTGGAAAGCATGAATGTAAAGAGTGGTTTCCCCAGGGAAGAGGAAAACCTGGGCTTAATACCCTGGGGAACCCCTTCCTAAGTATAATAAGCAAGAGGCTTACTCCCATGCTCCNGGACTGAAAAGCAGAGAAGAGCTGAAAGATTTCCTCCCCCCCCCTCCCCCTCTAATTAATTAACTAATTATAATACTCATGGAAATTGTTCCATTACTGAAAGCTAATGACAGCCCTTTGCTCTGTGCTGGACTCTGCTGCATCTGTGAAGGGGTCAAGGCTGCCTGTCCACAGTTGCAGAGTGGTGATTCCTCAGGAGTGATGGTGCTGATGCAGCTCATTCCTAAAAACACAGAGGGATGCTGTGGGCTGTGCATCTCTAGGGTGCATATACAGATACTGGGTGAGGTTTCTGTGGTCAAACGCGGCAGAAGATTCCCCGTGCTTTGCTCAGAAGCTTCCTGACATCCAGCCCAGCGTCTGCACTGAACTCCTGACTTGATGAACTGGGTCTAATGACCTGTGACTTAATCTTACTGCAGATTAAATATTGACAACCCAGAAGTGTTGCTCTCCGTTGACACCTTGATAAATGTTTATGGCTTGATGTGTAGAATGTGAGAGCAGCTGTCTTCCTTAATGTTACTTTGGAAGTGGAAAATAAAGTCTGGCAAAGAAGATTGTGGTGAACAGGATGTCAGTGTGAACGTTGCCACATTGTGCTAATTAGATGCTGAAGTTGTGATAGTTTTTGTGGTACATATTCTGTCATTAATTTGTATGCTTTTCAAAGCTTTTGCAGAACAGATAATGCTACTGAGGTTAAATAATTAACACAAAATGCAGAAAAAAAAATCTTGCTCTGTTTTTCATTTCATAGTATTGGGAGCTAATTAGGCACCTTTTGCCTAACACTGGAAAAAAAAATCTCAGATACATTTTGCTGGATTAAATGGCAAAGCCAACTCTTGGTGCGAGAATGTGGACTCATGGTATTAATCAGCATTCTGGCAATTGCAGTGATGTTATGTAGATGGTTGTATTGACATCAAATACAGCCAAAGGCCCAGGGATCAAAGTCCCACAAGAAGAGTGATGACAAGGAAGCAAAACAATCTTGGAGTANGAAAAAAAAATCTCAGATACATTTTGCTGGATTAAATGGCAAAGCCAACTCTTGGTGCGAGAATGTGGACTCATGGTATTAATCAGCATTCTGGCAATTGCAGTGATGTTATGTAGATGGTTGTATTGACATCAAATACAGCCAAAGGCCCAGGGATCAAAGTCCCACAAGAAGAGTGATGACAAGGAAGCAAAACAATCTTGGAGTAAAATAGCTTCTCTTGAGAGCTATTCCTCAGTCTGCAGAAGGGGGAGGAAGAGAATTTGATTTGGTAATCAGTTTTTTGCATATTTCTGGGAGTGTTGGAAAATGTGTGTAATTTTTGCTTTGAAGACAGACTGTGGAGAAGTTACAGAAGGAGGGGAACATTCATGTTCTGGTCAAAGGCAGCTACTTTGATCTGACACCAACTGTTATCTTTAAGACCAGACCTTGTGCTTCAGTGACAGCTTCAATAAAGATGTCACTCTGGAAAGCATGAATGTAAAGAGTGGTTTCCCCAGGGAAGAGGAAAACCTGGGCTTAATACCCTGGGGAACCCCTTCCTAAGTATAATAAGCAAGAGGCTTACTCCCATGCTCCCTCAGATCAAGTATGCACATTATTGCTAGAAGGTTCCTAGTTCTTTGTGCCACCACAGGTTGATTTTCGGTGCAGAAATTTTAATGTTCCTGATCGTTCTCCCCTACTGAACCCTTCCCTCGGACCCCACCTTAACTCTGCCTTGTACCAGAATGCATAAATACCCCTGTCTGATCCAAGCCCCTGTTTTTTGCCCCTTGTCATCATTGCCTTTGTTTAGTTTGTTCCTTATACAGTGTCTGCCTTATTAGTTGTTTTTATGTAATTAAAGCTCTGTTTCTGGACAATTAGATCAAAGCTGCCTCTCTCTATCAACCTGCCTGAGCTGAGTCTCGAGGAAACTCAAAGGGGTCCAACCGTCCGGGCTAGGACCCCTGGAGATTTCACATGAATGTCTTAAAATAAAATCTGCAGTTTAAAATTTGGTTGAGTTACATACAGAATATTTCACAATATTTTACTCTGAGCATGTGCAAGTGTGTTTTTACCAGCTGTGTGTTCGGGCTTCTCTTTGCTTTTTCCTCATCCCTGACACTGAACACTTCTATTCTCTGGCCTGCAGCTTTGGCTTAGTTCACGTCTTTCAAAGATCCAGAGTTTTAAGCATTAGGTTATATGCAGTTCTTCAGAGATTTCTGTGTTTGCTTCATAAAATAGTACCGTTTCCATGTTGCTGTGTTCTGTTAATAATTTGTTCCCTTTATATTGTGTTATGTTAGTGATTTGTCCACCATTTTGCCCTATGTTCTGGGAAGTTCTGTGTTGCTTCTGCCCTTCCCTGTGTGAAAAATGCATATGATACGATTGGCTTTTCACAAATATTAAAATGAATACTATATGTGTTATATTGTATTAATATTATTTTTTGTGATGTTGTATTAATCAGTGTAATTTAGGCTATAGTAGAATGTTAAACTAGAAACTATGTGATACTCTTTTTCTATGATTCCCCGCACAAGAGATAACAGCAAGAATTATTACTTCCTTATCAAGCAAAAACAAACACCCCATGGCACCTTCTTCCAGACTTAGTGGAGCGACGAAGAAGTTGACAAAAACTAGATAAAAACTCAAGCTGGCAAGGAGCGCATGTGTCACATAGGAACTGTATGAATATCCAACAGGCTATTACTTTCAAGGGCCATCTCTGGTCTTCAAGGGTGTGTGGCTAGCTGATTGGAATTTAGCACACCCAGACGTCTGTAATTTTTGTTGTTATTGTCTCTTTATTATCCTAACTCTGATTGTCTAAAATTGCTATTGTTCTATCTTTATTATTGTTTCTATTATTTTATTAAACTTCTAAAATGTTTTAACATATGATTGATGTTTTTCACACCTGTCAATCTTCCCTTGTTTCCCCCACGCCCCCTCCTCTGAGGCCTGCCTGTCACCTGGCTGCTGCTCCCAGCTTCTGGAAGATTCTGAGAGAGGTGTCGAGTGATAGGCCAGGAGCAAAGGGGGTCTCTCTCCAGAGGTATTAATTTGTTTCCTCGAATGTCCCTCTGATCCTGCTCCCCTCCCCTGTTGCACCTCACTGGAAGGAAATGCATCCCTTCCCTTGACAACTCCCCTGTATTTAGGACACTGTCACACTAGAATCCCCGCCCTGCTGGAGCAGCGCCCCTGAGACCAGGAGCCCCTGCCAGGGCTCAATAAAGGTCTTGGACTTTTCCTCCAGCTGGGTCAGACTCCTTTCTCTGCTGTAGCCGTGAGCCTCTCCCGTGCAAGGGGAGAAGTCCCCTCAGCAGCTCCTCTTGTGTCCCCACACTGCCCGCGGCGTGGGTGGACAGAGGCATCGCCCCGTGAGGGACCCGCGGCACCGTGTGACATCTTCTGCACTACAAATCTTGCTCAGGTGCAATGTAAATACCTCCAGGAAGGTGTATCTCTTCCCACAGTTGCCCTCAGATGCTCATCAGCATCCCTGCTTGTTCTTAACCACGCGTGGATCATGTAATTGATTCACACCAAGTCTTGATTGTTACCTTTGGTGAGTTATTTGTTTTTTTCATAAGTTGCTTCGCAGAGATAATAATTTTCTTAGGTTTTTCTTAGGCAGCAGTCACTGTAGTCACTGTACACCCAAGAGGTAGCTTTGCAAAACCTTCAGTCTGTCACCTTCAGTGAAACACCTGGAGTTCACGGAGGTGATGGCAGTCCAGACTTTTACTGGTGCCTTTGCATTTCTCAGAGCTGATTCTTCTTCTTCTTTTTTTTTTTTTCTATCTGTAATTTCTGCAACTCTATCCAGCTTGCCACATCCATATCTACAAACAATTGAGACTTTTAAACGAAACTTAAGCCAATTAATGATAACCCTGCCAAATAAAAATTGTCCGTTTCATCACACCTCGAATTTACAGCAGATACTTCAGTGGATGTGTTTGGGTACTTCAGTGTGACCCAAACCATAGGTTTTTGGGGATGAATTGGGCAGCTGTGCTATCCAGGCTGCTCGGCATTCAACCTCCGGATAGCTGCTGCTGTGGAAACTGGAGGCACAAGCTCCTGCACCAGAGCAGAGTGCATTAGAAAGTGCATTTGGAACAGCACACCTTCACAAGGAGACTGCCTTCTTTTCCCATCAAGAACCAGCTCTTCATTGCAACAACTGACATTTTTCCGGGTTTAATGAAACAAATATGCATGATCGAATCCTAATCTGCATGTGGAGATAGTTTCAGTCAATGGTTGCAACACGGTGGTGGCTAAAGAGCTTTCTTAGTTCAAAGGGTGTCCTTTTTTAGGTGAGTAGATTTTGGGCTGTGCATGTGAAACTTCTTCCCAAGCAGAGGACATGTAGGGTGATTATTGGTAAAGCTTCCTGCAATTTTTACAATGCAGATGTTCTATCAGTGGCCATTGTCACTGCTTTTACTTCTGTTAATGAGTAGCATCGGACAGTGCTTCATTCCTGTCTGCCTGAACATTTGGGTAGTGTCAGAGCAGAAAAGAGCAGAGGAAAGGTGGTTTGTGTGCTGTATGGTTGTGTTTGATGAAAAGGAACAAGATGTCTTTGCAGCAGACCCTGAGATCCCAGAGGAGAGTTCATTCGCTTAGCACACTGAAACAGAGCAAAGGGGAAAAACACGGGAGTTATGATGGGTTTTTTGGCTATGGTAGGCAGTGAGTATCTTCAGGAATGTGGTTTCAGTCTCATCTAATTTTCCCCAGAGCTGCTGGTTTGGGACCATTTCTACTTTTTCCAAATTAGGCTGGTGCTCAGGGCTTTTCCGCATTTGTTCAGCAAATATTCCAGTGAGGCTCCACTTCAGGAAGGAAAAGTCACCTTTGCTGTGCCCACGAGGAGCCAAGACACAGCTGAGAGTGCTGGGCAGGAGCTGGGGGTGCTGCACTTGTCCTTCAACATCATTGCTTCCCAGAGCTGCAGAATCTCACTTCCACTGGTGCCTCATTCTCCCCGTCTGAAAACTGAGGAGAGTAATGTGTCCTTGAGGATGCCATTTCCAGAGAAAAGTGCAGTGAAATAGATGGTTATTCAGTGCTTCTGACGTGAAATGCCAACTGCTCAAAATATGCTGCTGGAATCCCCACGGTTCCAAAAAGCTGCATTTTTTAAGCGTTACATTTTTAGTGCTGTGTAAGTGGGGAGAGTGGGAAGGCCAAGGATAACAGGAAAAAAGTGAGGAATAATATTATTTTGGGCTTGCAAGGTCCAGGTAATGTCAATGTGACTTGGTGTGCATCATCATGGGGGATGAGTACTGACCTGCTCCTGCTTGTCTGTCTGTGCACAATGAGCAGGAGGAGTGGAACATGGTCAGTGTAATTCACCTATGACATAGTGACGTGGAGAAAAAATAGAGCATTTCATCCACTGAGATTTTCCATTTGCTACTTTGTGAAAGAGGACACAGGATTGCAAAGCCAAGACAGTTTCAAGAGGTAAAAAGCTTGCAATAAAAAATGATCTTTCTAAAGATTCGATGCTGATGGCTAGAAAAAAAGCAAGGTTGCATGCCCAGTTAGCCTGCTCTAGTCTGGCAGAAAAAGAAAATTACTATTTATTTATTTATTTATTTATTTATCTTTGAAGTCATTTGGTCTAATTTAAAAAACCAAAAGAAAACAAAACCTTTTGCTCCTCAGTGGCATTTTTCAACAACAAAAAACACACATACAGCCAAAATGTTTGGACCAGCTCCACATGAATTTATCTTTTTACTATTATTGGCTTTTGAACTTAGAGTGTAATTTCTGATGTCTTATTTCAGAGTTATCAGCTGAAAATAGCTTTTGCTGAACTGATTTCCTGATATGAGATGTTATGAAGGAATTACTTCCAACTGATGCTCTAAGCTACAAAAGGCAGTGTTCACTGAACTGTCATAATCTGCTTTATGTTTTGAGAACAGTAACCTTTTTTTTTAACTGCAGTTGCACTGTATTTGTAGTCTGTGCTCGTTTCAAAACATTTGGAGAGAAGAAAAGGAGAAAGACATATATGCACCAAGGAACAGATCTGATGAGATTGCATTAGAGATTTCTGCTTAAAAGTACTGTTTTTTATAGCATGACAAGTGTCTTTGGCATATGATGAGAGGCGCAAATGAACACGTTATTTGTGATTTCTGAGCTGAAACAAGTGAATAACCTAGTGGAGGTCAGTGACAATCATGGATGGATCTGCTCAAGACTTTCACAGATTCATTGCAATGCTGCCATTTCTGTCCCTTAAGAGAGCCTTCAATCAATAAATGAACTAACAACGATAGAATGCACTGGAATTGGGAGCAGGAGAAATTAACAGAAAGTCATGCTCTTTCTGTTGGGCCAGAAAATTAACTGTGCTGCTAAATGGCTCTTTTTTTCTTCTCTCCTATCAAGATGTTGATAACACACACTCTCCTTCCATGATTTCTGTATCATTTTTTGGGGGGGTGTATGATAAAGTTTGCCCAATGAGAGCAGTGCTGTGATTTCTGAAGAAGAACTTTCTCTGAAGTGACTCACCTTGGATAAATGTTTCATTTATATATAGTCAATGGTGCTGTCTCACCCAGAGTTTGTACCAGGAGGGTTATAAAATAAACTGAGAGTGTATCTACCGAAACCAGCTACACAGCTTAGCTTGAAAGGTATTTAAATTTGTTTTCAAATGCATCTGTAATTTAGCTCTGGCCTGAATACAGTCATGGCCGTAGGACAGGATGCTGGGGTTTTTCCTTCATCAAAGATGCAGTCTGTAGATGTGAGAGCATCTGAGCCAGGGAAGACCTAAGCTTTTATCAGCTTCTGTGATACTGAAGGGAGACCTCATCAGAATCTGCAACTTTCTCATGAGGGACAGCACCAGTCTCTTCTCTGTAGTGACCCGTGACAGGAATGGGAATGGCTGGGACTGTGTTAGGAGGGGTTTAGGCTGGATATAAGGAAAAGGTTCTTCCCCCAGAGAGTGGTGGGCACTGAAGAGGTTCCCCAGGGAATGGTCGTGGCCCCAGGGTCAGAGCTCCAGGAGCATTTGGGCACCACTCCCAGGCACAGGCTGGGATTGTTTCAGTGTCCTGTGCAGGGTCAGGAGTTGGACTGGATGATCCCTGTGGATCCATTATTAATATTATATTACTGTGTGATTCTTCCAGGTGTCTGTCTCCACGCAAAAGAAATGCAGACACAAAGCCCAGACTGGCATGTTGGTGGGCATACACTCTCATACTGTTTTAGAAACAGGCTAAAAATTCAGGCTTACAGGCTTACCAGGCTGGTGTTTCCTCTGGGCTCTGTGTTTTCTTTCCTGTTGGGCTAGTTTTGAGGTAAAGCTCTAAATGTATGGATTTCTTTTTTCTCAGTAGAGGAATGCTATGTTGACAGGGTGCTGACCTCTCACAGGAGAGATCTGTTTCATGTAGATCTCTGAGTTGCTCTGGAGTTTACAGGACGAGGAAGCAGTGGTGTTCCTTTGTCACGCTCTCCCAGGAGGGGATGTTCTGCCCCCATCTGCCCCCATCTGGCCAGAATAAATGCAGCCATTTGAAAAGGGTCTGCCTTGGTCACTCACATTTATCTATATGCCATCCTAGATTTATTTCTATTTGTGTGGAAAGGGAGGAGGACCAGAACCCAAAGGTGGGAAGCACTCTCCAGTTAATGAACTCTACGAAGGAGCAGAGTAGATGATCTCCAGAGAGCTCTTCTAATACTTACAGAAATTGCTCTGCTTCTCTGGACTTTTGGGTCTTTAGCTGTGTGAAACAGATGAAGCAACACTGGGCCCAGGGGTATAGACTGGAATGTCTACAGGCTTGTCTGTTTATTTGCTGACTCTTCTTTGGCCTGCAGTAAAGTGGTGAGGTGGGACTGGAGTTTCACCTTTTTTTTTGTTGATAAGCAAAACGATCAAGTTTCTGCAGAAAAACCCCCAAACCAGACACCTGCTTGTTGAGCCTTATGGAAGGCTATGTAACTAGTTATTTTCCTGATTCTAGAAAAATAATAGCACCTTCACAAACTGCACTTGTGAGAGAGAAGGCTGGAGGGTATTTTAAGGCATCATCCAGTGAGGCTCCTCATTTTCCTCCAGAAAGAGCAATCCCACAGACTCGCAGTAATTACATCTTACATTTCTCCTTAGTTTTCTCTTTTAGACTTTCCTTACTCCAGTTTCAGTTCCTAACTTCTTTGCTGATACTCTTCAAGGAAGTTTATCACTTTCCCATGAGGAACTGCTTCCTGTGGATTGGAAGACTTGTATTCTCTCTCTGCACAAAACTACTGCTGTTCCTTCATCCCTCCATCAGAAGCTGCATTTTTCAGAGCAATCTATGTTCTGCATTACCATCGTCTGGTTCACCAGCACCAGTTAAAATTGTGTCAAACTGAAATTTAGCAGTAGTGGGCAGAAGAGGTACTTAAGGTATCTCACAAGATCTCATTCCACCTTGTGCAGTTAGGAAACGGATCAGTGACCCCAGGATCCTGCCTTGCTGACTGTTGTCACATTTCATCCTCCTATTTACCAATATAGGGGAAAAAAAACCTCATTTAACATGTAGGGTGATAAAAATAATAAAGGACTGTCATAGCCAGACAGAAAAAGTATCTATCACTTGTAAGAGCTCTGCCATCCTTTTAACAGAAAACACACAGACTGCAAAATGGTTCCAGTAATACTCTTCCTGGCAATATAATCTTGAACTAGAATCAGGAATTCTTATCTTCCCCCTTTTTTTTTTTTTTAAGCATGGTGGCCTCTTCCTTCAAAATGAGTGTGTGAAAAAACCCCAAATTCTACATCCAGGCACAGAAGAATAGGTCTGAAGTAAATGGGCTGGACAAAAAAAGAAATGCAATTGGATTTGCAGCATAAGTCTGTACTGGTCACTTTTCACTGTGTTCAGAACACCAGCTAGGTAGTTGTTCTTGTAAACTTACATGTCATTTTAGACTAATTTCTCTGGACAGCCAGAATTCTGCTAAATTTAAAATTAATTTAAAATCTATTATCTTGTAAAAAATACAAAGTTCCCCCCCCCACACCCCANCAGCAGGAGCGGCCTGACCCTTCTCTCTCTGCGGCTGAGAGCAAGAGAGCGAAGCTGCCCCCAGCCCTGTCCTTGACCTGTTCCCAAACTTCATGTTATCTCTCCCTTCTGAGAGAAACTCCCAGAAACAAGAAGTGTAGTCAGGTGCTACAAATCTCCTTTGGCCCCTTTGTTCCTCTTAAGTACCTACAAATACCCAGTAGTTAGTTTCCTGGCAACTTTTGGTAAAAAATTCTATAAGAAAAAAAACAAATCTAACCCACAATACACTCGTCTTTCCTCCATACTCTTTTTTTTTTTTTTTTCAGGGAAACTGGAGGAAAATTTATTTCAAGAGGTCAGACTAAAGAAATATACAGTTCTTACTAAACAACAACAAAACCAAAACCCTGAGGCCTACAAGAATGAATATTACATGATCTAATTTTCTCCATTAGGAGAGATGAAAATATGGAAGCAGTCCTGCATTTCGTGCAGTGTTACAGGCAAGGATCAATACCAAGCATAGTACAAAGCCAGCAAGCAAGTCCATTATTGTGATAATTTTCTCTCAGAGTTGCCTATATGAATTTTCACTAGCACTGCCAAAGCCAGGATGTGCTCTGTGCTTGTGTGTGCACTCTGCAAGGGAGGAACTGGAGTAGCTGTTATCTCTGTAGACTCTTCATGGAGTGTGAATTCTCTTTAAATTCTCAACACTTAAAGCTAGAGGCCTGAAAACCTGAAGTAAGTTTAACAGGGATGTCACAGAATCTTTCCATGATCTAGCCCTTCTGCCCCTCCATCCTGCACAGGCATTGATTACACTGCCTGGCAATATCTAGAGTTCATTTTTCTGCACAGAATTAAACAAGAAAAAGCAGCTCTGAAAAGTTCCTGAAGGGAATCATGTGGATAAAAGTAGAAGTTTTCTGGTAATCTTTGGCACATGGGTTTGGAGGCTTGAAAGGATGTGGCCACTTCAGCTTTGGTCATTTGCACCTTGCTGAGNTTTTAAATTTCTTCTTTCTGTTTTGTTGTACTGCTGTTGAATTTTTGTAAAACATCCTTTGTAAGGTGTAATTCAATTAATTCCATTGAAGTGGGAATGACTTTTACCAGGGTGGGGAATATCTCAATACCTGTAATATCTGTATGTGAGTATATATGTTGTATATACCTGCTGTTGTGAGTGTCTGTTACTTGAGTTCACATCTCTTAAATGTGAACTACAAAAACATCCCCCAAGGGAGACTGAGAGAGGTGCTTCAAAATTTGGTCCTGAGTGTCAGGCTTCTAACACTTCCCCTTGGAAAAGAGTAGAGTCAGTCATGGTGCAGTTCAGAAATCAAGGTGACAGTGGAAAGAACTGATTATTAAACATGGTCCATTTCCTGAGAGTCAGTTTATAATTGGAACATTCAAAGTGTTTTCGGAACAGTTCTGTTGATGAGCATTGTTTGTAGTAATTCTGAAAAACTGGCTGAATTCCTTTTCTCTAAAGAAGAAAACAGAAGTGGTGAAATTAATAATTGGAGTAGGAAATGTCAAAGAAGAACTTAATATAATGCAGAATATTTTATTGAAGAGTGATATTAAAAAAAAGTAGGTAGATGTGGCTCCCTGACTATGAGATTCTGTACTTGTTTCTTTTCAGTTAATAGTTCCTGGGTGTGATTAAATCTTACCTTTGGTGACACTGTGGATGTAAACTGATGCAGTCCGTCACACACACACAGACACACACTCACACTTTGATCAGAAGGCATGAACTAGGAGCTCTGCTTTATTTGAAAGTCTGACTCCATATATAGTATCTCTACAAAGGCCAGGGACTGGGGGAGAAGGTTGACACCTCTCCCCATCCCATTGGTCAGGACAACTGCCCATCAGCTGTCCAGATCTCTAAGAACAGGAATGAAAACTTTCCTTGAAACTACACCGTAACATTGGCTGTGTTTACAGACCAGAGCATGAAAAAGAACCCAAACCATGAAACTGAAACAGAAGAGAAGGCTGAAAAAATCAGGGCGACAGTAAACCTGTATCTGTTATAAAATCTGACACTTTTTTTTCCAGTTCAGATTCTCTTTTTTTGTACAGGCCAACGCAGGGAAAACAGAGGTGCCAGAAACATGTGTATGCCCTCGCTGGCTGCCAGCCTCCGGCAAAGCTCCTGCCTGTGTCTGCATGGCTGCAGCTGCTTGGTGCAGTGGGCTGAGCACAGCAGGTACCAGAGCAGCCCTCCATCAGCCCAGGCTTGTTATAAATGGCTCAGACCCCACGTGTGAATGAGTTATAGAAGTTTTATCAAGAACAATAAAAGATCAGCAAAGCAAAAGAGACGGTGCTGGGCGCATAACAATATGCCAGAGGCTTATGCACAAAATGGTGGCCGTGCCTTTTATACCCCTGATATTGTGAGATAAAGCTGATAAGCTGATATCAGCTTTACGCATTGTGAGAAAAGACTCCTCACTTCTTAAACTTTTAAAAGGTTTATTGAACCACAACAAGGGACTGAATAAGGAGACAGAGGCACACTGCCCACACTCTTAGTAACAAGCACAATATACATGCTATTGACAAGCCTGGAAAGGCAACCCTCCCCACACTCCTGCGGGTGTCACTCCTCTGACGCAGCTCCTGCTTCGTTGTGCCTCAGAGTCTGTGCACTCCTTCTTGCTTCGACTTTCCCAGTGGTCAGAAATCAACTTCCAACACTGCAAAACTTAGACAAAAACCCACCAGATCTTCACAGGACTTCTTTTAACCTTTTAACATACATTTGACATTCGCGAGAGCCAATATCACACTACCCGTTTATTACATGCATGTTTATTTTTGGTTTTACATAGTCTCGCCCCATGTCAATCTTTTTGGTGCCGACGTAGTTTCATCACTGTGGTCATCAGGATCCAGTCCTCTTTGGATGAAATTCCACTCCTTTTAACGTCGTGTCTCAAAAGTTTGTCTAGCAACAGTATGTCCAGTGCAAACTCATAAACCCACATTACAACACACAAACCCATGCTGTCCTTGTGAAAGCCAGTTTCCCAACTAGGCTATTGCAATCACAACCACTTTATAACATATATTATTATCTTAGTATTAACAATGTTGTAGTATTTAATAGCAATTCATGTAACACCTTGTAACAGCCAATTCCCACTAACTTTTTTCTCATAGGCTCAAGGCACTCTGAGCCTGTTCTCTCCTGAATTGGAGCCCTGAGGGGCTTGGCATCACAATGCATCCCCTGGGGACAGTAGAGCCGGCTGGTGAGGTCAGCCCATTATGACTGCACCAGGAAAGTTGACCACACCTTCATCAGAGAGTAGAGGGAATTCCAGTTGTGCCTGACAACCTGAAACTACAGCCAACTAAAGTTCGTCTGACTGGGGAAAAGAGACTTTTGCATGAATGGAGAGAAGAGTGGTAGAACGGGGTGGGGCAGGAAGAAAGGGAAAGGAGCGTGAAACTGGCTAGAGGAAGAGGAGGCAATAGCAGAGGCAGGGTTCATATGGACACTGATCCTACATGTGGATCTGGCAGATGCACTTAAAAATAATCACTAAAGAACAGAACCAAACCCAGCTATTCAACTCATCAACAAATCCCCAAATGCAGGAAAAAATACCCAGATGACACCAGGCTGACTCGAGCGGTTGACACATTGGAGGGATGAGGTGCTATCCAGAGGGACCTGGACAAACTCAACATGGCAGGCCATGGGAATGTCACCAGATTCTACAATGCTGTAATTGCAGCCCAGAAATCCAACCACGTGCTAAGCAGACCTTCAACATACCTCTCATCCAAAACTGACTCTAGGAATCCACAATTTCAGGTAAAGTGAGCATTTCTTCCTGTTGGGGACTTTTCTGTGAGTATGGCACATTTCACCATCTAGGTGAGCAGTTTGTCAAGAGACATAAAACAATGTAGTTCCTCCTTCAAAATCTCACAAGCCATTTACAGGACTTCAAGGTTTGAACTGTTTCTTTCTTCAGAATATGAAAACAGGCATTGTGCATGACAGCAACGTTACTGATCAGGGTCACCCATGCAACCTGAGATGGAGTTAGGGATTCTGTATTCCAACACCACAGTCAGTTTTATTCGTTGCACAAAATGCTGTCCTAACTCAAAGTTTGTTCTTTTTAAACCCGAGAAATTTCTGGACCCCAAATGATGCTCCAGTTAAAACTCATATTTGTCACTATTTATCTGGAAGTTAATTACTTATCAGAGACATCTATGTAACCTGAGTTCTTAATAGGGATTCAGTATTCGATCACCAGTACCACAGGCATTTTGATGGCAATTTTATCCATTGCACAAAAAGTGTTTCTTACAAAACTTTTAGTTCTTTTTAAACTAAACAAATTTCTGGACCACAAAACACTTTAGTTGAAACACACATACCAGTCATAAAACTCAACTGCAAACCACTGCATTCAATTGGCAGCTTAGATCTCAGCAGTGTCTTTCTAACTGAATTTCACATGAATGTAATATCTTCTGTCATGTCCCAGAAGCAGTTGCTGTGTCTCACAATTCTTATGTCTGTTAGGAATGCCAAGAAAAGGCCATCTTTGCTCTTCTAACACAGCTCTCCCTGTCTGTGATGCAGAATGGCACAAGTGCTGATGTGCAGCAGTTCCTGCTGATGGCAGGGACAGGGACGAGGATTCAGCAGGCACAGTGCCAAGCTGACAGAGGGATCATCTCTGACAGGGGCACTGAAGGAGAAGAGTTTCCTGGCAGGACAGAAAATGGCTATCAGTTTTATCTCTTCTTTCAGTCCTGCTAAGCATTTAGCCTGCAGCAAGCTGGGAGCACCAGAGCATGGAGCCCTTTCCAGGTCTGTTTGGGCTGAAGGGGCAGAGGGAGCCCAGCAGGGATCAGACACAAACCAGCAGTGGACTGAGCCCCTGTGGTGGCAGTGGGCAGCCCTGGGCTCGGGTCACTGCTCGTGGCATTTGCTATTGAACCCTCTCAGAGGTCTTCTGTGGTGCTCTGTATTTCTAAGTGTCTGCCCTCTTGGTTTGGTTGTCTCCTGCACCTTTATTTCTCCAAATTACTGGAAGGTAATTGGAGGTGCCTTGGACAGGAAGTGTTGTGAAAAAATTACTTTGATATGAATGCAGTCCCCTTAATTGTTTTTTTGCCTGAGGATTCTCTGAGCTCTTAAAATCCTAAAGCCTTGATCACCTTAAGTCAGACTGAAATTGATAAACAAGAAATGCTTTATGAAGTATTTTCATAGCACTGCAAAGAGGAGAGAAACCCTGGAAGTGGTGTTGAAGTTTCTTATCCTTCCTAAGTGGAACCACAGCAAGTAAAGAAATCAAAAAAAGAGGGAGGCAATATCTAATGAGAGCCTGAAGCAGTCAGCCCATACCTTGTCAATATTTTGCTTGGCAAACCAACAAATTCTAAACACGACCATGGAGATGTTTTTCGTGGCACATCTTACACATGACTATTGAAAGGGCCAAGTTTGCTTCCCTAAAGGATGAAAATGGCAAATGGAAAGCCCTGAAGAATTGCTGGCCAGAAACCTGAAAACCTAAAAGCCCCAAAGCACAGGTGTTTAATCCAGTGCAGATTTGTGTGAAACCAGGCTGGATTATCAACATCATGCCAGTCAGGAGCTACAAAGGTGTCTATCTACTATGGCAGCAGGGAATGATGTTCAGCTGACTTGAACTCACACACACGGTCTGACTCAGGCAGAAAGTCATTTGGCAGGCAGAATATAAAACATGGCACACTGTTAAATGTGTCAAGAGTTGGCCTGAGGCTGTTATAATTTGTTCATGGTGGTGGAGGGGAAATTCCACAGAAACTGAAATTTCAAGAGTTCTAGGTATTTGAAATTTGATTTTATGTGATGATTCCTTCACTGGGTTTAATTTTCTTCCTTTTTTTTTTTCCTAAAATAAGATCATTCTTAATTTTAGGAAACTTTCAACTATAAATAAGCCTGAAATTGGTTTGTTTTTTTGGGGTTTGTTTTGTTTTGTTTTGTTTTTTCTGGGGAAGCAGGAGTGTTCTTCCCATGTGTCACTCCTATGCTTTAAC
>WBMY01013246.1:272613-311948 GCA_013397315.1 Donacobius atricapilla | reverse complement strand
TTTTTTAGTGAACCATGTTTCAGACAGAGCTTTTGGGGCTGGTTCAGAGGAAAAATACTTCCCCACAAAAAGATACAATGTGCCAGCATACAGAAGTTTTTTTGCTTCATGCTAGTAGGTATCTTCATTTTGGCATATTTTGTTTTCTGTGCTTGTAAAAGTTTGGTGATTGTTTATTCATATGAAAACAATTTTCTTGAGAAGAGATATGAATTAGTAATGTAATGTCATATCACTCCAAGTGAAACTCCTAGATTTTCAGAATATACAGCTAAAATGTTTCTCCTGATAAGATTCTTCATAGCTTGTGTTTACACTTCTATGGGTTTTCTGAGGTAAACCATGAAAATGTAAGAAATGGATAGACAATCCCTACTTTACAGATGTTATAAAAATCATTGATACAGCTAATGTATCAGGTGTTGTGTTTCACTTGACAACATGAGAAATTATTTCTGTGGATGCCAAATGGCTGTTAAAGTCCTACTAAAGCTGAACAAGGATAGTTTTGCTGTGAATCTCAGCATCACTTACTGCCTAACTACTTTTTTTTTTTTTTCCTCCTTTCTGCTCATATATTTTTTAATGGCCTGGCATGACCTCACAGGCAGGTGTAGCAGGAACAGGATTAAGTAATACTAATCAGCAGTCATAACTGAAATACAAATAAAATAGGCAAAAATCAGCAACTGAGGTTTTTCTAGTGCCCCCACTGCTGAGTGTCTTCAACACTAGCAGTGTTCCTTCATTTCTTTTCTTACACTCTGCCTCTCTGACTCCAATACCTCTGTGTCTATCAGCCCTCAGCATCCTAACTGTGATAATCATTTATGACCTAGGAGCATTTTCTATTTCCTCTTCTTTCAGTCATCCTGGACTGCTGTATTTATCACAGATAAGACACACTATATAACACCGTCTTCCTTCCACATATCTCGACTGGAGACTGATGTGATAACTGTGCACCTCAAAAAACATAGCTGCTTTTGAAGTTCATTTGTCTAAAATAAGCTGTTTTGCATAAGCACAGTACTTCTTTTGCATTTTAACAGTATAAATAGTAGTAGAAACACCAAAGTGTTTGTTACCCCTTCTCATTTTGTCATTTACATTTGCTGCACCACTCATGCCACTAATTTTTGTGGAATCATTTCTTGCCTTCTGTCAAGGTATTTTCGTATATACTTCTCAGTTCAGTAATGCTCTGTAAACATTTCCCCCACTCCAGCTCTCATTAGGGCACAGCTTCCATAATCTCCCATTCTTCTATGACATAATTGGAAAATATTTCACATTGAGCCAATGAGTTATGGAATTTAGGCAGAATGATAGAGTTCACAAATTTTTTTTTCTTACAGTAAAAATGATATTCACAGTGCCTAACCATTACCCGCCATTCTGCCTTTTGGAAAAACCCGTCCTGCATATGTAGTCTCATCAGTGTGGCCCTTTCTCCACAAGAGGGATCCCAAATCTTCTTGCTGGACCCTACATGTCCTTTCAGTGACTTAGACCAGAGGCGGACAGGCATCTGTATGCAGCTGGGAGAATCAAGGGGCAGGTGGGAAGAGGAGGCACAGTGCAGGCTAAGTGGAAGTGATGGGAAGATTTAATGGAAAGAACTCCAATTGGAGTTTATGAGTATATGCACGTATTTCTGGGAAAGACAACAGAGCGCATTCTAAAATGTAGATTCAAATCTCTAATAATTGTGGAGATACTCTAGGGACCCCTGAGCCTGTGTCAGTGGTTCTCAGACTGATTTCTGAAACTTGCCAGAGTTTATTCGACACCCTTATACTTGGATTTTTTAAATAAAAACTGATAGGTTGTTTCACTGTTGCTCTTTGCAGTATTAAAATTAGGGGAATACTCTAAATTTGTTCTGGTTCTGTACAAAATATTTCAAGAAAAACCATTCTTCATTGCATTGTACTTTCAGTGCTTCTATGAGGCTGTTTTCTTTGTACAGCAGAATTAGTCTAATCTTCTCATACCTATGCACAAAGGCAGAACATTAATATATTTAGACTGTTTGATTGGTTACTTACTATTTACAGCAGCATAAAAAATTAATACTGTTGCTGGAGCATGAAAATTCCAAATTAACAGAAACTAATGCTGCCACTGAGCCAGATTTAGAACTACTGAGAGAAACTGAGGCAATTCTGTAAACCACAACATAATATGCTGTAACTACTTCTGATTTACACGTGATTTTTCATACATGGTGATCCAGTGTTTTATTCAGTTTTTCTTTTCTGCTTCCTGCCTCAGTGCATATGATTGCAGCAGTACTTTTCACATTAAAGGAGTTTTAGAAAAGAATTACTAGGAACTTGGTGTGTCAAAACAAAGGTGTATTAATGTCACCATCCTACAAAATATGCAGACAGTACTTACAGAAATGACACCTTTGTGCAACTTGCTTTTTTCCTGCCAGCTAAGCAGATGATAGCATTAAAAAAAAAAAAAAAAAGGAACATATAAACTAACTTGGTCCTTATTTATAAGCACTCTTATATTTTAAGTCCATTCTCTTGGACTGGACTTAAAAAAATCTTGGGATTTTGTGCTGCTGATTTAAATTCTTTTCAGATTACCCTCCTTAAAAACAAAATAAACAAAATATCCCCAAAAAACTAAATTTCAAGTGAACCAGATTTCCCCACACTCAGTGTACAGTGATGAGGTTATCTGTGAGGAAGGCCCTAGTTCTTGGAGAATGAAGGCACTAATGAAAATTAGCATTCTAATAGAATCTTCTGCAGCTGTCTCCACAAAAAGAAACTGATTAGTGGTTTGGACAGTTCTAACTCTGTAAATTATCAAACAAAATATGGCAGAAGCATCCATTTACGTATATGAAAATTACAATTTGAACATCACACTTAAAGCACATTAATCAACTTCATTCTTTGTTTTTATGCCTAATGAGGCTTTTCAAAAAGGTAAATAGCTTTCTAAATAAAGTTGCCTTGGCAAACATGGATTAAATGCATCCCTATTTAGTATTTTATTATTTATTCATTTATTTATTTATAGTCTGTTCCTCTACTATTTGTCTATTTATTTATTTATTTATTTATGTAAGTAGGTGCAATTTGGTAAGGTGTAGATGAACATTTGGAATGACCAGGCTTCTACATAATAAGCATTGGCACCAACAGAGGCAGAAATAAATACCACCTATTCTTGTACTCTCCCTTTTCTCTTTATTGATCTAATGTCGTTTATAGCAATCCCACCTTGTAATTGTGCAAGTGTGAGATCATATCTCACTGGTTTTTGTCTGTATCTTCTTTCTGTTAAAGCTTTAATTGTCAAAAAAGCATCCTCCATCCTCTTTCATCTGTGGACTGGGGGGAGGTGGGGGAGGAGCTGCTGTTTCCCCCCAGAAAGATCTACATTTAAGTGTTTTTCCTTGTCTTTGTAAGTATTGATCATTTAAGTATTGTTCTTTGGTGCTCAGACCATGAAACACAGTTGCTCTGTTTGTGGAAATTTGTGTTTATTTTGCTTGGTGTTTGTACTGATTGTTCTGATTGTTAGACATATAAATAACATCCTGTTGCAGAAGGTTTCCAGAATACAGTGATTCAGCTACTCAAAAAATAGTTTAAAAAATAAAATGGCGTGTTAGAAGTGACATCAATTTTCAGCCTCAGCACAGTGGAAATGTGGTGCTCCGCATGGTTACACTGTTATGCTTTGTATTTACTCCATCAAAGTCAATGTATCAAGGCCGTAGCATCTCCGTGGAGACTTTTGGCTGCATATGAATGCTGCATCAAATCACGCTGAAAAACCTGAGAAGATGTTTTTATTTATTGTGAGATGCCAGAACACTGTATATCATGTTCCTGTGCTCTGCTCCAGGTAAGGGATAACTCAGTTCTGTGTCCTTCAGTGAGCAGCATGGAGATTACACCACTCTTTCCCTACTATCATCTGGATGGTGCAGAAATGATTACTTACTAGATTACCAGAGATGAAAATCATTTTCTCATCCTTTTCTGCCATATGGTGATTAGATGATCCTGGCTGGTGCTTCTGGGAGTAAAAGGTACCAGAGTACCCGATCTCTGTCTACTCTGTGTGACCCATGGATTAAGCAAACAAAAATTGAGTCAACAAGTACTCTGTGACCTGCTGGGTGCTCAGGAAGGATGCTTTACTCCATATTCTTGTACTGATTATCTGTGCATATCACACAGTTCCTTCCTGAAGATTTTTATAGAACATATATTAGTCTATATTTACTCTATAAGAAACCTTGTAATTTCAAGTGAATGTTAATTTTCTCTTCAGTCTCCCCAGTCAATAGCATTCCATGAAAATGTGTAAAAAAGCAGACCTCACAAGTCACAGGCTGGAGATTTCATGTACTTAGAAATGACTTTTTACGGCTGATGAACAGCTGACATAAGAAGAGGAAAAATAGATCCTAGGAATGGGATGTACAGAAACAAAAAATAAGAAAGGCAAGAAAACTGAAATGTGAAATTTGAAATCCTTCACAGCAAAAAACTACATGAATCTGACCTTGATTTCATCCCACTTAAAGAGAATATTTCTACCAGCTTGCAGAGAAGTTATTTTGCACAAATTTTCCTTGGTGACCTTAAGACTTCTTTTTTCTTACCAAGAAAATTTGGGATGCCCTGACAGAGGTCTTCCTCAGAGCATCTTAACGGGGCTCCCTTGGAGGTGATGGAGATATGCCAATTTACACTACTCTTGTTTTTAGTGATAATGGATAGGACATGGATTAGATAATACCATGTTACTAAGAGTTAGAACAAAGGCCTGGGAATAGAATTGTCTATTGATCAATAGACAAACATATGGAAGCTAGTTAATGTTCCTTTAGGAAGCAAGTGCCCTGAGCAATTTCATAACTGCTGCAGAATACGCTGATCTAATACCATGCATTTAACCCTCTCCAATTTTATTTCTTATACTATATTAGCTGGGTTTTACAACATATTAAAGTACATCTTTGCAAAGGGTGATCAATATATTTGCTCAACATAAGTGTGTGTGAAGCTACCATTGCAGTGGGATTCATTATGCTTTGTTTATCATGTTTAAAGTAAATTAAACTGTTGCCTGAAATAATACTAGTGCCTTTCAAATTCTGACCTCATGATGGCAGGTGAACTCATGGGTCCAGGCTTCCAACAAGGCCAGGGTAACCCCCTGGCACTGCGCCTTGAATAGTGATCTGCCAAGAAACTACTTACAGTATGCAACCCCCTTTGCAGCAGGCATAAATAGTATCCACTAGTCATTGTTAGAAAGGCTGCCAGGGGACTCTGATTTGATACTGATTTGTTTCTTTGATGGGTGGAATGGCTCTTGGTTATGTCCTAGGTTAAAAAAGGGCTGCCTTCTAATGGCAGAACACCTAGAAGTGGCTGCAAAAATGCTGCTTGACAAGATCCAGACAGCTTTGTACTGAAGCGCAGGAAAAAAATGCATGTTTAAGGAAATAGGGTTGAATATTAATTCCTTATAACCAATGATAATAACAACTGAAGCCTTCTTCTTCTATATTATACCTTCTTTGAAAAAGGATGATGCACAGTTTTTTTACAGGAGGTCTATTAGTTGAAGTTCATACCAATGATGTGTGTCTTTCTCCCCTTTATTTCCTTTAATCACTCATCATTCTATCAAAAATATTTCTGCCTAGTAATGGATACTTTAGGCAATCCATTTGACAAGGACCTGGTTGTAGTCATTGCAGTGAATTCAAGTCAAATTCTTCTTGTTCAAAAGATCTCAGAGTTAAATGCTGTCTTTTAAACTGACACAACTTAACAAAGAGCTCCCACTGATAGGAGCAGCCACACTCTTCTTGCTTGCCTTGTGTTGGATGTCTGACCATATCATGAGTAGACTCAGAAATTTAAAATGCATTTAAAATATGTCACCTATTCCAAGACCAACCAAAATAAAAGGGGTGGAGAAGGGAATTCAAATCGTTTTCTGTTGGTTTGGTTGTTTATTCTGTCTCACTTGAAGAGCTGATGAGCACCCATATGGGTGCAAAAGAGAGTAGTTACAGGATTAGGAAAAGGTCTGGGTTGGGAGACTGGCTTTTCCTTCATTGCCAGGGAGCTGTTATATTGAAATAACTATAATGTGAAGCATTAGATTTTTTTTTTTCCAGAATAACTGCTCATATTTGAAAAATATCCCTCCTGCAGATTTGCATTCTGTGCCTGTATTTTGTTCATGATGAGCACAGAATCTCTGAGTAGGTTTGATAGGCTTCCCAGAATTCCATGGCAGCTATAAAATTATTCAGATAACTTGTGGTTTATATACTTCTTTGTGTCTCTCTATGTGCATGCATATATGTATGTAACAACAATATAGAGTGATCTGATGCAGTGTTTTCCATCTGCTGTTGAAATATTTTTAACATCTTCAAAGTAAAATAATGACAACAATACGCAGATTTTTTTTTTTTTCATTTATTGCACAATGATCAGGGAACAGGGTATAACCCTATCAGGTGACATACATAATTCCTTAAGATATTTGACACTCTAGAGATGATTTACTTGATATGACTTATTTGGTATTAAACCTACTGTGTAGGTTTAATATAAGGTATTAAACCTTACTTTTTAGTATTCAGCTGCATTGGGGATTATTTTGCTGCACTCACTTGTTTTCTTGTACATCATTCATTGACCTCATCTTTGTACTTTTTTCACCTGCCCACTTATTGGCATTCTAACTCACTTGATAAATGGAGTGCCATTTCTGCAAATGCAATAACTACAGTTTGTTTGGTAACAGAAAGGTCTGATCACCCCAGACGTGATCCTCACATATTGTTACCAGCCCTCTTGGGCACAGAAGATATTAAAGCAGGCTTACAGAAAGCATGTTTAATGGATGGTGTTTCATATGAAATTCTGCACAGATAATTCCTGAATTAGAAATCTCAGACTGTAGTGAGTGGCTTACTCCAAGGACTGCATATTTGATGTTCACTATTCAAAGCAAACATATAAGTTAATGTTTGAATAAACGTATATTTTCAATAATGTTTAGGGAGACTTTCATCTTGTGAATACTCAGAAACAATCCTTTAACTTTCTGTTATACGCCTCTTCCTTTTGGGAATATTATTCCCAGAATTTAAGTAGGCATCATATTTTTTGTCCACATTCATGTGACCTGGAGATATGGCATTGTAGAAAAAAAAAGTTGATTCAAAGCAGGTCTGAACCTTATTTCACTAGGTAGTTAAACTATTTTTATAGCTGTCTTACACCCATAAAGCATGCCAGTAGAGCCAGAAAATATTAACACATATGGCCCAATATATGCAGAAACATGATGTAAGAGTAACTTCTCTAAAAGCTTTCATAAGCTTATAGGGATTTTTTCCCCCCTAGCTTTTGTGTAGTTCTCGTTGCCCTCCAAATTCTGACTGAATTATTAAGATCTGTTCCTCACAAATATAAATGATAGAATTATCTTTCTTAAAGGCTGCTTTGAAAGCTTTACTTGCAAGCTGAAGTCAATAGATGTGAGATTCTGAACATCTTTTGTATAAAACTGTATCACCTTTAGCTGGTATGTCCTTGTTATCAAATAAGAACAGCTCCACAGAAATCCTTTTATATTTAACTGCTGAACTTGGAATACAAAGAAAATGCAGCACTTTTTAGTGATTAATTTTATTAATTTCTTTTTGTCAACTCCTCTGGAGCAGTTTATTTTGTCATTATTTCCAGAAGTCACAGTGAACAATGACACACATAATTAAAGTTTGATGGACATGGGCCTTGTTTCTAGGAAATAGAGACACGTGTTAAAAGGTGTAGCTTCTTAAGTAGCTGAATGCCTGTGTTTGGCATTATGACTTCTTCGTGTCAGAATCAGAATTGGTGTGAACAGCTTTTTTATCAAGGATAAAACAGATGAATTTTGAACGTATAACAAATATTGTTTATTTCAGTATTAAAACAAGCAAATGCCACATTAAACTCTTTCAGTCTTCTCATCTGAAAAATAATAAGTGATGGTTATTTGAAGTAATCATTCATGATGAATGTGGTTAATACACTTTTCCAGAAAAAAAAAAATCCTTATTTCTTTATCTTTTAAAAAGTATAAGATTAGGCTTAAAGAAATGGGGCTTTGTGGATTTTTTTTTAAAAAATTTTCTAACTACTTTTTTTTAGCAGAAAGTGGTAGCCTTTCAGAGATATTACTCACAAGCACATTCCTACTTTTTGATTTTTCATTTTAGGTGGATAGGCTAAAAGTAAGCAATTTTCTAAAAACTAATAACAACTTTGTTAATTAGCTGACTATGGGGTGGACAATTTCCAATTTCTATATAAATCAGATTTTTATTAGAACATATCACTCTGTAGCCTCTGATGTACTGCAAATTTAAAGATTTGTTCTTCCTGATGAAGGAATTTTTCAATAATAAACTCATGCTACTCATATTTTTTTTAATTACTTCCCCACCCCATTTAGAAATCTTTTATACCAAGTAAAAATAAAAATAGTGCCACAAAATAAGTTTTGCCCTGTATTGCATCTTTTTTGTAACCACAAATGAAGGAAGTATTAGTGTGAAGACTGTATATTTTATCTGAAAAGAATATACATTCAGGAAGACTTATATTTGGAAAGTAAACTGTTTTAAGAAGGTGTATTTGTTTTCAGTTCTCTGCAAAAACTCAGGGAATGGATAAAATGACTAAGTACAACCGTGAGGTCTTTTTGTTTTGCTTCTGACAAAGGATGCTACATTTAAAGCTACCTATGGGAAGGCTGAGAAGGAGGTCGCCTTCTGATTTGCCAAACTAGGAAGCATTTTTTGAATTAAAAGGAATGTGTCATCTAAGTAAAAGAGATTAACATTAAGCCCACAGTGTAAACAGCTTGGGTGGAAAAAAGGAAGCTGATTAGCAATTCAAGCTTTATCTTTATTGAAAAGCAACCGATGCCCAGAGAGTTCTGACATTCTTCACCTTTTGTTGACCATCTGTACCTATGAGCTCTCCAACAGAGATGCAGCTCACTTGGGGACAGAGGAGCAGAAGGGCATAGCCTCCTCTACAAGAGCCACAAACCAAAAGCCACGCTAAACACCATCAATTAAAATTCATTAGTCCTGCAGGAGCTGCCCATTAGAGTGTTGAGTGTGCACAGATGCCGCTATTACAAGCATGACACCAATAATTAAGCACCGAAAGTAGGAGGACTTCACAGCCTATTTAGCAAAGATATGATCTCTCTGTTCTTGCGTAAACTTTGCCATAACTTTAATTGCAGTAAATTTCACCTACATTGGTCAAAAGAAATATTGCCTTTCCTCTTATAACTGCTAAGACTATTGCTTTCTAATTAGGTTTAAGACACATAACAAAATAGATGAGATTACTTAATGGAAAAAATGCTATGCTATTAGAAGTGCATTAGTTATGATAGATGTCTATACTTAGTAAAGAAAAATTAAAGCCCAATTTATTCTTATATATTTTCCTGTTGACTGTCACTGTTGACTGATGACTTGTCTTCAGAATGCATCCGTAATGCTTTAAAATAAATAAGAAAGAGATAGTTATCTGTATGTATTTTGTTGGCAATTGCTTTTTATTTCCATTTAAAACTTGGGTTTCCAAAAACTTCAGAGGGTAGGAAATGATTAATTTTATTTTATTTTTTCTTGTTTTCTTCACCTAAAGAACAGGAATATCATAGGCTTTGTCTGACAAAAAGCAAACTCCTGTCTTATTCTATTATCTGCTTTTAAAGGACTATCTGGGGCTTTTTGGTTTGTTTTGTTTTTTTATTTGGTTGCTTTATTTTAACTTCTTCCTTAAATTGTATCTATGCCATAAGTAAGAGCTGCTATAGGAAAGGTAAGAAGTTTGTTAGACAAACTTGGAGAAATTCACAGTTTAATTTGTTCTCCCTTCCCCTCACCATTGTTTGGAGTAGTGTATAATATTTGGTTCCTTAGAATTCAGTTTCAGCGTCTTATTTCATTCACTGAAGTCTTGTGAATTTGTCTCCCTGGAAGAAACTCATCTTAATTCCAGTGTGTATGAAAAGTGGTGAACAATGGGGTAGATGCAGATCCCAGCTGCATGGATTCTTTTGTTGTTCCACAGGAAACAAGGTGGAAAAAATCCATAAGTTAGACATGCATGTTCCAACCTCTGCGTATAGCTTCTGTCTCCTGGGAGCTGGACAATAAAAGATAAATAGGTCATTTTGCAGTGTTTTCATTGTGGTAAGGATAAACGAAAAATAATCTCTCAACTCAGGACACATTTCCCCTAAATTGTCTAATATATATATATGCTTAACTTCAGAAGTTTGTATTGCAAATTTATGGAGAGAGAAAATTATTGTGCCATACATAAAAAATTTAGTATACAGTCATTAGAATATCCATCCATTTGCCAAACGTTGTCCTATTCAACATGGGAAATATGATCACAGTAAGAAAAAAGGACAATAAGTGGAATAGATAAAAGGTAGTTCCAGGCATCACAATAACATGACAGATAGCAACTATTTATAGTATATTAATGAGCTGTAGAGCATAGTAGGAGTCCAATAATATTTCAGGATCAGTCAAATGCATTAACTTAATCAAATCATGAAATAAGTGAATGAATATGGTGCTTTTCTGCTACTTTTAAAATTTATATTTAGAAAAGTTATTGACATTTTTTCTGCATGGCCAGAGGCCCTGACTCAAGAAATGAAAACAGCAGCCAGTCGGTGTTTTGTCTCTGCTGGTGCTCCTACTGTTATCTCAGTGGTGGCAGCAGGAAGAGCAAAAGTTTAAGGGGAAGGAATACAATACAAAGGCAGCAAGTCTCTAAGCATTACTTGCAATCACTGCTTTTGTGACGCAACGGCATAATCACTTCCTGGCTACATATATACATATATGTGTATCTTTGGTTATTTTTGATATATATTTTGATCCATGTCTGATAATGAGGTCTTCTCTGCTGGTAGCTTTTCTCCTGCAAGTTAGTTACAATGAAAAAAGAAATCTAGCTGAGCCTCCTGTAAAAGATAAAAACCAGTTTTGTTCAAAATTGCACTTTGATTGAAGTGCAAAAGTTCAAAGCCAAAAGCAGCTAAATATACAGTAGAGAAAATAGTTCACATTCTTTAGTAATGAAAAATATACCAATTTATCACACATTATATTCTTCCAGCTTGACTTCCATTTTACAAAAGTAAAAGGAAAATTATAGATATATTTCACAGAGGTATAAAGAACTATTTCAAGTTCAGTGTAAGCTGTGACCATGCATGAAAAATGAAAAGAAGGTGACATATTGGTTTAAGTAAGCTGAGCCAAGTAGGACTGTAAATAATAGAAAAGATAAAATATTCCTTAAACTAGTTGTGACTGACCAGAGGTAGCTTGGTAGTCAGCATAAATATTTCCAATACAAGACAAATGAAAGAAACTTACAATAGTGAGAAATATGTGAAATAAAAATTGCTGCTCAAGTCATAAGTCTAATAATTTACCCAACTTAAATCATAAATAGTTGTGTGTTTAGGAAACAAAATACATTTTCCACATACTTCAAGAAAATAATAGCTTGCAAATTAGATATAAATAACAAGACTGCCATCTTTTCTGCCCCTGAAAATATGTCAAAACTTTAGTCTAGCTCTAAGAGGGTAAATATAAATTAAAAACTAATTTTGAAAAGGGTAATCTTGAACTACTTCTACAGCTATGATTCCTGTTTTGATCCAAGTTACTCTTACGTTGTTTTCAGGGTTATTATCACTGAAAAATTTACACTCGATTCACTATTTTTTACAATAAATATAATGATATGATTTATCTGTTGTTGAAGCTGGCATACATAATCTGTATATAGACTGTAAAGCAATGGTTGGTTCTGGACACGTGGTGTCTCAATTAGCCAGACACTATGTGGGTATAGTGGAACTTCCTTCAAGTCTGTCCAGCCAGCTTCTCCTCTCACTGAAACTTGGCTGCAAGGGAAGTTGCTATGTACCTCAGCTCTGTCTCACTCAAATGCAAAGGTAGGAACTTATCACTTACTTACCCAGTATGGCAATGACCCCTCCAGACTCATTATCAGAGGCTTCAGTCTGCCTGCATACAACACATCCTCCAAACACTATCTCTCTGGGTAGTGATTAATTTCTGATATCATTCCTACAAGAATGTAGAAATGGTCTTGACTTACAATACAGGACACTAGAGATAACGCTTAATCAGATTATCACTTCATTCAGACAAAGATTGTCATTTCCTAAAAAAAAAAAAAAAAAAAAGTTTGAGAGCTCAAGGATTTCTTAGTTTCCGACAGAAAGTAAAACCACTGGAATCTTCTGTGGGTTTGGGATGTTGTTATTCCTGCAGTGCAATACTGCATTAGAGACCAGCCTCCTTTTATAGCCTGGTAGGTCAGCAATGGTTTTCTGAGGCACCTGCATACTAAAAAGAGATAACAGCATTGGAAGTATCTGCATCATCACTAGAGCAGAAATAAATAATTTTTTCTCTACCATCACAGCAGAAAAACTGTGTATGCCTGGGATACTGCTACTCTCTGCAGCCAACAGGCTAAGCAATCTCTAAATAGACACAGTAGACTACCAAGTGTTCTCATGTTTCTTTACTGGAAGGTGTGACCTAAATGAATAGTAGCCTAAAACCCCACAGTATTAAACCAATGTAACCTATACAAAATTCTGTCCTCTACCAGTGTTTGGATGCCTTGTATGTAGTAAATATCAAGAAGCACTCAGAAATATTTATGCTCAAATATGTTATATATTCATATGAATCTTGGTCTTGACAGAACAGTAACTAATAACATTAAGCAATGCTAATGGAGAAAAAATAACCAGTATATGTTTTAGAAGTGCACCCATTTGTGTTCTCACAGAGAGGGCCAAATCTCAGAAAGTTGGCATTCAGGAGATGTGACCTGTTTTCCATTTGCAGGCAAAATCAGTTCAATAGAGTTGACCTAGCAACAGCATACCATCATCTTTGCTAACATTTTTAATTCTGAACAATGACACAGCAGCATCATTCTTAACCAACAAAACAAAGCAAAACAAAACCTTCTTCAAGTAGAAAAAATAATTTTAGGTTTTAACACAGTTATTGCTTCATATTTCTGCTGCCTTGATACCCATCAACCTGAAATATTGTTATTGAGACTTTATGACATTGTGGGAGTAGTTTGTACAATGTTACCATGGTTCAACCATTTCTTTCCATATCCATATGAACCATGGATTTTCCACATAATCTATTTGAGCATCACCATCCTGGGATCAGGAATGTCTTTCAACCTTTAAAAATTTTTACTCTCACTGCTAGAAACACCTACTGTGGTATATTCTATAGGAATGAATATCCAAAGGATATATATCAAGCCCTAATCCAAGTTAAATCACAATGTCTTTATATGTTAGACATACACAGATATATTACACGTACACAAATACTGCTGATGATAGGGAAAAAAGGGCACTGAAGGGGAAGATGAGGAGTTTACTTGTACTTCTTTCTTAAGTACTATTACAAACACTAACAATCTTCTGAACCTTCATAAAAATAAATTCATGCTTAAAATAAGTGTATATTTGCAGAGTCAAATAATTTATTAGTTCTTTTAAATATTTGAAACCAAATTTATTAGAAGAATCTTTTTATGAAATGTTACATACCTTGTTATAAAAAGGGGGGAGTATGAACTTAAGTTATACTCCTCCTTACTCCCCCAGAGTAGGATGCTCCCCAGTAAATTCTAAATACTTAATGTTTTCTGTTAGTTAAATGAAGCATCTTCTGCTAATATAAGCGTTTGATTTTTATGTATACCTAAGCTCTGAAAGTCCTTTCTTTATCCATGCTTTTCTGTCCTTTGAAAAGGACATTCTATATACAGATAGAAAATCTCTGTAGATTTCAATGAGCCTTTTGAGAGCCCCATGCACAAAGGCTCAATTCCAAAACCTTAAAGCAAAGATAAACCGCAAGAAAAAGTTGAAAAGTATCTCTTAAAGGCTTGTCTTTTCTGTTTTGAAAATCCATATGATGTGAATTTTCTGTGGATCTTTAAATCCTAACTTATGCTGATATTTTTCACTTGCCTGCTTGTTTTTAATGCATCTTCATTTGTCTGTCCTATGATGATAAAAGTATTTTTTGCTTAATTGGTGGCATAGGAGTATAGGTGCTTTATGATTCAATTCTATACATGCTATAGACTCGAATTCCAGGTCTGCATTATTGTGTCAAACATGGATATAATGTGTAAGGCTAAGAATGAGGAGAAAAGCACTTAAAGAATACCAATGAATCATAAAACTCTCCAAAACCTTTTAGAATAAAATCTTCTTTTTAAAGACAATTTTAGAGTCACACTGAGTTTCTACATGATCATTTTCTTTTGAGTTGGCTTTTTTCATTATTTAATTGTTTTGTCATTGTTAAAAGAATTTTGTTTACTGTGTTCTTTAATACGGTCAAGATGCCCTTGTCTAATACAAAATATTACGTTCCTTAATAGGTTGTTGTTATGGTTGCTGTTAGGGGGAACAAAACCTTGACAGAATTAGACAGCAAACTGAGTAGATAATGTACCATGTAGGTGACTTAGCACATACAACAAGTGATTTAAATTTTGAACTTATAGTCTGCTGTAAAAGAGAAACAATGTACAAAAGTAATTTCTTTCTATAAGGATTTATTTGTCCATTGCTCACCAAAATTGAAGGAAAAATAGTAAGCCAATGTGTCATATCACTCCTTTCCTGAGATGGAGCATCATATTGATAATTGATTAGTTCATTTCCAAGGGATGTTGCAGAATATTTTGCAGATTTCTTTTTTCCCTCTTGTGTTATTGGTCCAGCAATTCTTTGCAAAGTTCAATGTGGTTCATTAGCTTATCTGAAGAAAATGGATCTGGTACTTTGAAGACAGATTCTTTCCCTGAGTTTTCTAATTAAGTCTATTTCATCAAAAAAAAAAGCTGCCCTTTTTACTTGACAAACATTTGTTCTAATTTGGCATTCTCTCTGTTTTTTGGTACTTGTACTTCTTTCTCTTTCTCCCTCTCTCTCCACAACAGCAGAAGCAGCTGTTAGTCACAGGTTCACAGTGTGTGACATTTACTCTAAATGTGCTTGGTTATTAAAATAGTTCACTCTTAGACAAGCTTATCAGCTGAAAAAATACAATAAAGCAATTCCAGTATGTTGTGTGAGTACATTTCTAATAAAGTACATTTTTAATATTTCAGTGAACTGCTATTAATGCATGCATTTGTAGATATAAAATGTACCTTCCTGTAGAGGTTGGTTTTGAATCCTAAGTAATCAAGCATTAGACAGACATCCTGATCCACAACAAAGAAGTATATAGTATACACAAGAGGCCTAAATTCTATAGGGTGAGCATATTTTACTATTTTTTTTTATTAGCATATTCCAAAAAAATTGTCAGTTTTGAGAGCTCTGCTTCAGAGTGGAATATCCTAAGGGGAGGGGGAAGAAAGTTCAAGAAAAGTTTAGTCAAAGCACTTTTTCATAATGCCTAGAAAACCTTTCTGAAAGCTTTCTCTGGACAGGCATATAATTGATTAATTCTTCAGGTATGTACTTTTCTTCTATGTGAAAAGATGTGATATGGGGTCAAATGCTCGCTGAGGAAGCAAGAGTTTGGTCTTTCAGGTTTCCCACCGGACAGTGGGAAGATATACTCAGACTGTGACAAGCATCACTGTACACAGTTTATACTGCTATCCTTAAACTCTCCCTAGTGCCATTAGCTTGCCAGCCATGTAGTCTGTAAGTAATAGGTTGCAATTGCAGCTAAAATTGACAAGTGCTTAGCCCAGAGCATGGATTGAATGTAATTCATAGGGGTCCTGACTTAATTTCCAATACCTGTTTCATCAAGGTAGACTGATAGATGACTGCCAGCATCTTCTGGCTTTCTCTGCAAATCCCTCTGTCTTTCACTGCCATCATTCTGGAGTTACTGTTGGGTTTTTTGTTTGTTTTTGTTTGTTTGTTTGTTTGCCTTCTCTTTACTTGTCTTTTCCTAGCTCTCTTCTTTCCAGTCTATTTTTCCTTCTTTTTTCATCTGTCTTTATTTTCTTTCTAGTATTCTTTCCCTTGCATTTGCTCCTCCCTATTTCCATAAATAAAAGTGCAGCTTACTCTATAGGCACATCATTCATTTAGATTAGAGGCCCTAGCAGCTAAAAGCAAGTCCTTCAGATTTTATTGAAGAGCATTTTTCCATGTGGCCCGGTTTAAAGTGACGCTTCTTTAGGGACTGCAGGGTGAAATATGAAGTTATTTGGGAGAGTAAATCTGAGATGTTGGACAGATGGTGAAGCATCAGTACATCCACAGAAATGCATTTTATTTTTATATATGGGATGTTCTCAATCAGTTTCAGCCTGAAAAAATAGTTTCTCTTGTTGCATCATTGGCATTTCATGTTTGGTTTTGTTTAGGGGTTTTTGCTGTGGTTCGCTTTTTATTTCTTTTTTTGATTTGGAGTTTTTAGATCAATAGGTAAGTCAATTCAACGACAATAAATTTTAAATATATTTATGAATTATTTGGATGTGTGTCATGTGTCAACAGGAGCACAATTCAGGATCCCAACAATGATAGAAAACTAAAAAAACAGTAAGAGTATGGAAAAGAAATAAATATTGCCCAATAAGATCACAAAAAATTGTTTAGTGAAAAATATGCCGATTTACTATATCTTATGTGAATTCATTTCTCACTTCAGAAATATGAACTTATCAAAAAATTTGTTATTTAAACTGTATAGAACAACACTAGTTCCCACAGATCTCATGGGTGTGCTGCCAATTTCAACATTGCTTTTGAGGTATATCCTTCTATAAAGGAGAAACTATCTTTTTTGAACATTAAAGAATCTTATAAACAGTGACTACACAGAGTACATAAGGACACCAGGTGAAGTTTCATTCTATCTAGCTGTAATAATTTCTTCTCTGTAACCAGCTAAGGGGTTGTTTTGTTTTATAAAAGAAGTATCTAACTTCTATGGCTAAATGGTTCTTCATTAGAATTCTGTTCCGTTAGCTGTTAATCGAACTATAGACAATTCTCTCTTTTCTGCTTGCTTTGTGAAGCTTTTAAATCACATGAATGAGACTTCTAAACTGCTTCTTAAAAAAGTTGACAGTCAAGGGGATAGAGTCTTGGTTTTCCACTATACTTTGGGTTTGCTGATATACATTTATGCTGCCAACAGAGCACAGCCATTCATTTCTTTTTGTGTCCTTTGTTGCATTTTTGTTTGTTGGTTAGTTTTGAGGTTTCTGGTTGTGGTGGTGGTGTTTGTCTGTTGTGTTTCTTTCAATGAAAGGGATGAAGATATGCCATCAAGCTTTCCTATTGTTTTCCTGATCATAGTGCTTAATATCTTTGGTGTATATTTTCAGGTATGAGTGATCTATCAGATTTCTCTGCTCTCCTGGAGAAATCAATATTTACAGGGGTCTTCGGAAATTCATGCCAATAAAGAAAGAGTTTTAATGTTAAAAAACAAAACAAAAACAAGCCAGCACAAATAATAATGTGAAGAGCACATACAGCCTGAGTACCAACTTTTAGGGATGCCCAGTGCTGCTGGTCTGGTAACTGCTAGTGGAGTAAATGTGTCATTAAAAATAATTTTACTTACAATCTCAGCCATATCAACATTAGGGATTTCTTAAAATATAAATAGAATGTTGGTTTTTTGGTTTTTGTTTTTTTTTTTTTTTTTAATTTTGCAGTTTCTGTGAATGTCTGATTTTTAGCGAAATCCTTCCTTGTGGAACTTACAAGGCTTTGTTCAATATTTAAAAAAATAACAATATGTCTGATGGTTAGTTTGCCACTAAATCTTAACCAGTAATTTTTTTCTGCAAGAAAAAATACCTTTTTTTATTCATTCTTTTGGGAATATGGCCTGTTTCAGACATGATATTTCATAGAAATTGAGTAAATTTAGCTAATCTATTTAGAACATTTTATTAGAAAATTATTCTAAAATATTAGAATTAGAAAATTTTTAAAAATTTTGATTACATTTTATGATAGCTAGACCAATGTCAAAGATTTTTTTTCCTTTCCATCAAGAGAAAAGTGATGAGAAAAACACAGCTTGAAAGCTTTCCCATTTCTCATATGGGTTCAATCTTACTTATTTTTTACCTAATTCCAGCTTGTGTGTTCAAAAAAATTAAGTAAATGAATACTATTGGTTTTTCAAATGATTATAAATAATTTTTAAAAAGGGAAACATACTGGAATATGTGTATATATGGGGTGCACCTGGAGGATGTCAGCTAAGAGAAAGTTTTTTGAATAACCTCTTGTACTTGCTCTCTCTCATAAGTTTTGAGAATGGAAATGCTTGTTCGTAAGTCTGAACAGCCACATACAATTATTTCATGAAAAACATTGAATCAGTGAACCTAAAATAATTTCAGCTGCAGATGCTTAATGAATTTGGCCTTGGCTGTTCTGTTACTTGCCCCAGATATAAAATTTTCATTCAAAATCCTTGTATAAAAAATGGTAAAATTCAAATACAGATAGTCTAGTCTAGAATTATTTTTGTTTTAATTTAATTCTGGGGATGTTTGCAGATCAGCAAAGGCAGCAGGAGCTATCCTAAACACTACAGAGATATAATATAGTTTGGGGCACTAAAAAATCAGTGTGTATCAATTCTGACTTGCAACCTGACAAACCAGCCTGTGAGCAGCACGTGATGGGTAGCTATTTCATGCCCTAGGAGGCAGGAAAAACGGTGGAACTTGGTTTTTGAAGGATGGCTGTTCATACAGTTTCATTTCACTGGATGTAACCTGACAGCAAATGGTGGAAAAGGTGGAATTCCAGGAAACAACAGTTTAATAAAATGTTTTATATCAGCTATTTACAAGGTCACCTTAAGTTACAATACTGTCTTACTGAGATTTCCTGCTTTGTCAAGATATCATTAAAATTTCCTGTTAACTTCTGAAGTATTTGAGCAATATTTCCTTTCCAAGTAGTGTTTATATTGGAGATTATTGTTTCTAATAAAGCCATCTGGATAAACTTCAGGTATCATTTTATCAGCTTATGCAATATTTAATTGTTAATCAATCTTAGTTGAGATAAAAGGGTTGATCAAACTTGTCAGAGTAACATATTAAGTTGGGAAGAGATAAAACTAATTTCATTTGTAAATTAAGGAGAGAATTTCTTCTATTAGAATCAGTTCTACTTTTGCTGGTTTCCCAGGTTTCCTCACATTACTGTGGAAAGGTCACTTGCAATTCTTCACAGAAGATTACATCAATGAGATTGCTGCACCCTGCGCATTGTATGTTATGTTATGTGTTGATACGAAGTGGTATTTGGGTGAAGCAATTATTGCCATCTGAAAAAATTCATCCTTCTACAGTAAATCCCTATTACAGATTTGTGATCATTTGTGTCAATAAATTGACATTCTTAGTGTCCTGAAAAATGTGAATAAAATTTTAAATTTCTTTGAAGCCTTCTGCTGAGTGAATGTTTTGTTACTCATACTAGAATATGTTTAAGACTGATGTAGGTTTAGGACAGTGTGACAAATTTAGGACAGGAGCTAATAGAGATCCCTCTGTTACAGTTCTTACTACTGAGATAAGAGGAAGGTAGAGACCAACACAGTACTAAAATGTAAATTTTACCAAGAAAATTCTGATAATGAGATTCATTGGCCATGCTTGGAATTGGTTTGAACTGGAGACTTGTTTTTTAGGAAAATCTGACCGGAAAATAGCTGAAAAGGAAACCACTGTGGACTGTCAGAGTGTAATAAGAGATAGAAGAAGCAATAGGATGAGAATAGATCTAAATCTGACCAGGATTGATGAGATTACAATTAAGGTTTAGATTCCAGATTCTGGGTACCAATGCGTGAGTACTTTTTTTATATATAGGAGGGATTCAGGGGTTTGGCTTTGCCCCTATTGTCCACATGTTAGGTGTCAGAGATCACATGTCTAGGCTTAGTGTATTATATGGATGTGGAACAGCTACCATTTTGGATTTACTGGTCAGTGAATCAGAAGTATCAGAACTTCATTTATAGACTTGTTTTGCCAGATGTACTCACCTGCATTAGTTTCTCAGTGGTGTTACTTTGCCTGGCAAAGAGCTCATGGGCTGAGGTTGTTGGATTTGGTTTTGAGCAACCTGGTCTGCTGGAAGGTATCCCTGCTTATGACAGGGGGACAGAAACTGGGTGATCTTTCAAGGCCCTTTCAACTCAAACCATTTTTAGATTCTGTTGTTCTATGAAAAAAAAAAACAAAACAACCAGGCTTATAAAACAGTTTGGGAATCAGATCACTGATTTCCCTTGCTAATTGGTGGCTTTCATACTCTTTTGAATCTCTTCCTCTCCCTACTCCTTTCCTGTGAGGTTTCCCATGGCCTGAAAGGGTTGGAATGAGGGATACGGTCAGATTTTGGAAGGAGTTGTAGCACTGTCAGGGGTCATTTGACTAGGTTAAATATTGGACTGGCAGGGGTCACATGGGTCATGCAAAGGTTTGGATTGGGATCCATGTAAGCATGACTTCTAACCAGTAGCTCACATCAACAAGGGCTCTGTATGCTATTCACAGCCTTCCAGTTAGCTTTTCCTCCTATCTTATTTGCCTGCACACAACCTCACACAATTTTATATTGTGGAGGTACCAACCCTTTCTCTTATCTTTCAGTGTAACATCAAAGGGAGTGTAGCTTCAAAAGAGGAAAGATTTAAGGTCATTTTCAGCTCCACTCTCTGAAGATAGTGTTAAAGAGGGTGTCAGAGAGGGGAATTCCTTTAACTGAAATACCAGCTTTTGAAAAATTTCTGTTGATGAATAGCTCAGTGTTTATGGGTAGGAATTCACATTCTAACAGGAATACCAGTATTTGGAAAAAATCTAAAGTCTTTGTACCTGTGAAGAGACTGACAAAAAGAGATTGGGGTGGAGATATATGCATACAATTGAAAAAATCCCCAGTAATGTAGAGTAACATAGGAATGATGAATATGTAATTGCACATAAAATCTGATTGCCACAGAAGTATTTCAGTAAACAACACCACAAACTGGTCCAAACAAAACACTTCCTCCAATACATGAATATAGCTTCTCTGAACTGATCAATTGATCCTCTGCAAAACAACAGAATTTCTTTTAAAATCTACAAAATCAGCTGTAATTTTATGACTTAATGAGTCATTGTAGGAAATAAACCAATACTTCTTTTCCTGTATTTTTCCTGTTTCAAAAACATTAAGTGATTATAGAGGAGAACAGTGCCATTTTTTCCCTGTAATTGAACATTTGCTGTTGATACTGGAAAGAGGACGTTATTGACATTATTACATGTAAATTAATATGAACACACAGTGTTTACTAGTTCTCATCAAGTTCACTAACACATTTTTTCTGGTTGCTTACAGACTTTTTTTCTTTCATCTTCACTGTCAGAGTTGTAACTCAGCTCTTCCTACTGCTCCAAGGTAAAATTTTGGGTTGTTTTTGGTTTTTCATTGGTTTGGTTTGGTTTTAGCTATGGTTTCAGGTTTTTTTGGCCATCTTATTATTCCCTTTGTTTTTTATTAGAACTCTGGACACTCCTCCAGAATCATACAGATTGTGTTCAGTTCTGGGTTAATAATGTGTTAAAAACTCTAAAAATCAGAACAAGTATACATGCTTATTCAGTTCAAAGCATCTGTGTATAGGCACTAGTAAAGTTTATTTTTCATAAAAATTTAATAGTTATGTGATGCTAACTAGATGCCCTCTGAAACAGATAAAAAGAGAGAGACTGTCAAAAGGTGATTCATCCAAACAGCCTTAGACAAATACCTTAAGGTAGAATGAATTGCCTGCTGGAGGTGTCTATCTCTGTCCATTTACTTCAGAGATAACATAGATGACTAATTTAATCTCTTAAAGTCACTTCACTACAAGCTTGACTGATATTCAATAGTATCAACCTTTCCCTCAGTTCTATTACAAGAACTGCACAGCAAACTAATTAAATATGTAACAGCTTTGCAATACAGACTTTTGAATTAGGGCTAAACAAACACTTACACCTAAATAGCCTAGGTGTTTGAAAAACTCCAGGGAAGATTTAAAGTGTTGTAGTACAGTTTGATGTCTTTGAGCAGATAGTAAAATCTTTTCTATCTCAACTGGAGGTTCTCTCTCATAATTCTCATATTTCTTTACTTTCATTGTGCAGTCATCTCAGCTTCTACCAGCAAAACTAGTTCAGAAACCAGGTCTTTATGTGACCAGTCTTTTTTGAGACATTAAAATTATTTCCTTTGATTAGAAGTTTTTATACTGGATCTCAGCAGGATACTTGTTCAGAAATCCAGCGATTTTTTTCTGAAAACTAATGTGCTTTTTTTCAAACATCTACCTTTGTCAAGATAAAAATATCTCAGTTTCTGTCCGGAATGTCACATCTCCTTATGAGGCTTTTAAGTAGAGGCTGTCTTCCAATGCTACTGCTTTCAGAAGTTTAACAAAACTCTCTTGCAGTAGTAGTAACAGAAATCCTTAAAAGTAAACTTCCTTCACACATGTGCTCCCTGCTTTGCAGAATATTCTGAGAATATGAACGTCTACCTCCTGTTTTAAATTGTTAACTGACAATTAATCCCTGTGCACTTTTATCTAGTGAGTGCCTATGTACATGTGCTACAGAATATCTTCTCCTGTCAGTCTTTGTCACAGGCAGACGTTAAACTTGACAGATTAAAGCCAGTGCTCAAAACCCCTTCAATTTGTATTTTGCCCCCACCTCTTGCAGCAAGCTGAATAATCCCATGCATCTATTTAATCATGTACTCAACAGGACTGCTTTTTTAGTGTTGTTACTGCAGAGAGAGGCCCTAGAGGACAAAAAAAATCTGCTATATGGTATGATATTCCTTGATTAAGAAAGCTTTAATTCTGAACACTATGAGAACCGTGGGCATATGGTGGAGACTTGAGCTACATGCAGTCCTTTGGATAGGGAGGACTCAAATATCAATAACTAGAATAAGTGGTAAGAAAATAGTTTGCTCAGCACAGAGTGTTTTTAAAAGTAGGTCCCACGCTCACATTCACGCTTTTTCATTGCAGGAAAATTCTTTGTCTTGCCTTCCTCAAATATTAAAATTGTAGTTTACTTCCCCCACCAGTTTAATTTTTACTTATTATGCATCAGTTGCAATACTGTCAGAAAATAGAAGAGCACATACTATTCTGTCCCAAGTTAAGCAAAGTGAAAAAAACCAGCCCTATCCTAAAGTCCTTGTAGCCCAAGCTTGAGACATGGGATGAAATTCACCAAGAGTCTTTCTAGAGATATTGATATGTAATAACAGCCTGAGAATTTAGAGTAATTTCTTTCCTCAACAAAACAAGAATCACTGTTAGAAACAATATAAGAGCAAATGGGCTTTAATCCGATCTCCTTAAATTGAGGGACTTGCACAGTTGGACAGTTCATCATAAGTCATTTGTTTAATTTTAGGTGTATAAAGATTTGAAATTGACATTTCTGCTGGTCATACTATAGTCACTGAGTTAAAATTTATGGAATAATTTTTCTGATGGATTTTGATATCCAAATTAAAGAAATATGAAGAATTTCAAGAGCCTCCTGATTGATTGAATCACGTATGCTCATCAGAAGACAAATTTTCAATTTTTTGCATAAGGTGTTACAGTCTAGTTTACCAGATTATACTAAATCTGCTGCTTTTATTTTTTTAAATTAAATAACATTAATTAAAACAGTTTCTTTCATTTTTACATTTTTATTCAACACCCTAATATGACCTCTCTCTTTAGTTACATGCTCTTTCTTGTAGCTCAGCAGTTTTAATTTAGAGAAAACACAGGGACAGGAGAATCACTCAAGTCTGAGAAACCTGGTGTAAAGAATCCTATCACAGTAGATAACAGAAATGGTCTGCCTAACTGAAAAAGTTACTACCTTTGCTTGTGATATCTGCAGAGATGCAGTAACCATGTGGACACTGCACAGTGTGAAATGAAACAAACAGAATGGAGGTGACTGGATCAAGCGTCTTTCATTTGTTCATGACCATTTTTTGATGTACTTTGGGGACCAATATTCTGGGAATCCACAGTGATTCTGCTGGTTCTTTCCCTGGTTTTCAGTGTGTCCTGTTCAGAAATCTGGCTTAGTTAATGTTTTTTTTTAATAACATATAACCACAGTGTAAAATTAAAATGAATATGAAATGCAAATATCTGAAAAGCCAGAAACTGATGAGATATCAAAATTTAATTTCATTAGAAAATAAAGAATTCATGTGATGTAATCTAGTTTTCTATTATTTTATAATATTCAGCCAATTATTTTTGTAGGGTTCTAAGTGGTTCCAAATTCTAATATTCAACATGCAGGTTTTTGTCTTCATAGAGGCATCAATTCATTAAGGTTGGAAAAGACCTCCAAAATCATCAAGCTAGGACTTTGACTGAACACCACGAGGTCAACTAAATTATACCAGTAAATGTCACATCCAGGCATATCTTTAACACTTCCAGGGATGGTGAATCCACCACTTCTCAGCACAGCCTATTATAATACTTAATCACCCTTTCACTGAAGGAATTCTTCCTGAAGTCCAGCCTGAACCTCCTCTGCTGCAGAGTGACGCCATTTCCTCTCATCTTCTCAGGCTTGTTGCCCAAGAGAAAAGGCTGACACTCACCTGGCTACAGCCTCCTTTCAGGCAGCTGTAGAGAGTGAAAAAGTCTCCCCTGAGCCTTCTTTTCTTCAGGCTAAACAACCCCAATCCCTTCAGCAAGTTTTCATATAACTTACTGTGGTGGTTTGACCTAGACTGGCTGTTAGACACTCACCAAAGTCTACCACTCTCCTCTGCAACTGGACAGGAGAGAAATTATAATAGAAGGCTCATGGGTTGAGATAACGGCACAGAGAGATCACTCATCAATTGCTCTTAAGGGCAAATGTCACCCTGATTTTTTCAGCCTTCTCTTCTGTTTCACAGTTTCATGTTTTGGGTTCTTTCTCATGCTCTGGTCTGTAAACACAGCCAATGTTATTGTAGTTTCAAGGAAAGTTTTCATTCCTGTTCTTAGAGATATGGACAGCTGATGGACAGTTGTCTTGACCAATGGGATGGGGAGAGGTGTCAAACTTCTCCCCCAGTCCCTGGCCTTTGTAGTAATACTGTATAATGGAGTCAAACTTTTAAATAAACGGAGTTCTTAGTTCATGCCGTCTGATCAAAGTGTGAGTGTGTGTTTGTGTGTGTGTGACGAACTGCATCAGGCAAAACAGACTTGAGTTAGGGCAATCGATTGAATTAATTTCTAATCAAAATCAGAGTAGGTTAATGAGAAGAAAAGCAGATCTTAAAAACACCTCCCCACTTTTCCCTCCTTCCTAGTCTTTCTTCTCAATTCTTTACCTCCTCTCCTTCATCACTGCAGAGAGACAGGGAGTGGGGGTTACCATCAGTTCACTGCATGTTTTTTGGGTTTTTTTTGCTGCTGCTTCATCCTCAGGAAAACTCTCATGTGGGAAAGACTCAGTGTGGAGCCTCTCCCACGGGAAACAGTTCTCATTTAACTTCTCCAGGAGACGTTTGTCCCACAGGCTGTTGTTCATGTACTGAGTCCCTCCTGGAGGGTTGCAATCCTACCAGGAAACCTGATCTTGTATGGGCTCGTCTCTCCATGGGTTCATAGTTCCTGCCTGGAAACTCCTCTAGCATGGATCTCCCATGGAGTCACAGCCATCTTTTGGGCATCCACCTGCTCTGGCGCAGTGCTCCTCCAGGGGTTGTAGGTGGAACTCTGCATTCCTGTGGACCTTCATAGGCTGCATGGGCACATCTGCCACACCATGATCTGCACCATGGGCTGCAGGGGAATCTCTGGTCCAGCACCTGGAACACCTCCTTCCCCTCCTTCTCCACTGAGCTGGGTGTCTGCAGAGCTGTTTCTTTCATATATTATGACTCCTCACTTCTCTATTGCAGTTCCTTCTGGGCAATAACTATTCTGCCTTCTCAAATATATTATCACAGAGGCATTGTTATCATCTCTGATTGGCTTGGCCTTGGCCAGCAGTGGGTCTATCTTGGAGGAGTCTGGCATTGGCTCCTGGAGCTTCTGGCAGCTTTTCCTGGAAACCACACCTGCATATCCCCTGGTACCAGAACCTTGCCTCATAAACCAATACACTTACTCTCTAGACCCTTCTCCAGCTTCATTTTCCTTCCCTGGATACACTCTGGCACCTCAATGTCTTTCTTGAAGTGAGGGACCCAGAACTAGGTACAGGACTGAGGATGTGGCCTCACCAGGGCCTTCTTGTCATTTACACAAATCTTCTTATGTGATACTACTTTTAACCATGAAAATCTAAAAAAAGGACTGCTATGATCAAAGTTTTACTCATAAAGCTGATATAAAAGTTTCAGATGTTATATCATGCTCAAACATTTTCACTTATAAGTCGCATATCAAAAGTGATTTCTTTCAATGTAAACGTACTATAATGCTATATTGCAAAAAGTTTTATTATGCATCTGAATGGGTTCTAGAGTTAAAAATACTTGGTTGTATACCAAGCAGATTATGTTAGTTTTGCCTGATACCATGTGGGCCAGAACCAAAAGACTCTAGCAGTCATGTGTTTCTAGGAGAAGATTTCATTTCTTCAAGTGAAAAAATAGGATTGTGTTATTATTTTGATGAAGCATGAATAGTCCACTGAAATTGAATAAGATTTGCTTTGCTTTACCTAGCAAATTTAAAACCATTCTGAGACTTTTTATCCAATGTCTGTTTAATATCATTATGCAAATACTCCTGAGAACAGGAATCAGATTGCAAGTTTTCCATTGCTCAGCTGAGCGACTGAGCATTGGGCTAGAAAATCTCTTGTTTGGTTATGAAAGTAGAAGATGATAAACTGGTTGGTTGAGTTTGAAACTACATATGTAGTTCCAGCTGAACACCAATTATCATCCTCGTAGAAAAGCCACTGAATGGACTATAGGCTGGTTGAGTAGGGTGTAAGATTGACTAAAAACTGGATGAATGTCTGGGCCTAAAAAATGGTGATTGGTGAACAGACTAGTGAAGGCCAGTAATTATCAGTATAGCTCAGGGATCAGTACTGGGTCCAGTCCTGTTCAAAATCTTCATTAATGAGCTGGGTGATGGTGCAGGGTCTAGTCTCCAGCAACTTTGCTCATGACTCAAAACTGAGAGGAGTGACTAAATCACAAGAGGGTTGTCCTGACATTTAGAGGGACTTCAACAGGCTGGGGATGTGGACTGACAGGAATCTCATGGAGTTCAACGAGGGGAAGTGCAAAGTTTTGCTCCTTAATAGGAACAACTGCATTCATACATGTATATGCTGGGGTCTCTGTCTTATAGGAGTAATATTATACAAGAGATTTGATAATGTCTTTATGTCCATAAAAGACAGATGAAACATTGCCTTTTTTTTTTTTTTTTCAATTAGCCTTTTAATAACATAAAAATAAAAAAACCTCAATAATTTTCTAGGTCATGAGCATAGGAATTTTTTACTGTGACTTGAAAGCACTTGGGCAAATGTTATAGGAGGGCAGAAGGGAACTGAAATCACAGACTATAGGGCTGATATAAAGAAAGGAACTGGTTTTAACTTCCTAGGAAAAGAGACTGTCTGACAAAACCATTCATAAAGTTGACTACAGAATAAGATTATGTACAAGAGTAACGGAAACTGAGTTACTGAATATCAGTGGTCATCACTGCTCACTTGAAACTGAAACAAAATCTGATCTTAAAGCTTAAGGTCATTGTTCTGTATTTGGTAACAGATATTTTAAGGACAATGAAGCAGTGAAGAACCATGTGGAAAAAAAGATTTAAACTATCATATATAAATGATAAATAACAGACAAATGAGGAATGTGGATTTTCAGATTGCAGGAACTGCAATCTACATATACATAATAATGTATCTACAATACATAATAATGTATTAAGAAGTCAGTGTTTCTTTTCATACTCAACCAATAATCCAGTTTCTGAAAACATTATATCTAAACAAAAAAGATATGATTTAATTTAAAAGGGAATCTTGGGTTTTCATACCAAATTGTTTTGGGCAGCAGAAATATTACCACATCATCATAATCTTTAAATTATTCAAAGTGATTTAACAAAATGTTTCAATTCAATTAGTTTGCTACATTGCTCTGGATAAGAGTAGATTTGCTCATCCAAATATTATTTTGATATAAATCACATCAAAGAACATAGACTGAATGCAAACAAAAATGAATAAAGTCCTGAGTCAGGATACCTATCCTGTCTGGAGTTTTTGCAACTTCATATTTCACAAAGATAAAACAGGGATTAAAATTTTCTCCAGAACTTATTGCAGAGTAGGGATGTTTTCAGAAAACACTTAGTCCAAACAGGATATGCTTTCTATATGCTGAAGGACCGCAGCCTGCAAATAACAAACTATTTAAGAAAACTCAAGCAAATCAATAATATATCTTTCTTCTAAAATTACTGTTTCTCTTTAAAGGAACAAATTATAATTCTTTCTGTTTGAGCTGTTGAGCTTGACCCTGGTGTGAATTGAGAAGGGGAGGGAGAAAAAACAGTAAGAGTCTGTTGTTGATAGTTTTTCTTTTCTGCTTTATATGTGCTACATATTGACAGACAATACACTGCTTACTGCTTGTAAGCAAAAGATTGAACAGCTTTATGTTATCCATGAAAACTATAAGCCTGTCTGACACTGCCAATTGGTCTGAAGAAAGATCACATAATATTTGAAGGAGATCAACAAAAGTGTTATAAATTCTCAGAACCAAAAGTGAGTATCTGAGAAGCCTTAGATAAGGATGCTTCTCAAGCATGCCCTGGGTATCTAGCAGTTAGATGACCAGCTCTAAACAGTTGGTTAGGCTCTCTCAGGCATGTTCAGATGGAAAAGTACAAAGAGAGAAATATACTTTGGAAATGCAGTCTCTTTCCATTTCCTATATAAGAAACCTAAATATTTGTCTTAGACTAGGTATCTGACTTTTCAATGAGTAAAGCTGGATAGAATGCATCTTCATTTGGATCCAGAATATGAGAACACTGTCTTTTGGGAATCAAGTATTTTTAAAACATATGAAAATCCACAGACATTAGTTTTTATATCAAATAAAGATTTTCACAGAAATTTACGTTGGCTTAAGATCTCTTCTATAGAAATTGCCACTCTCAAATACTGTTTCTTAATTAATTTCATCTGGGATAGGTACAAATTGCAAAGATAAAAAAATACAGCTTATTGTCTTTTGTTAAAATAACAATTGTATGTCATAGTAATTTCCAATATATATTTTAATACATTTTGCTATTTTCCAGTGGTTTATGCCTTCTTATGTTTTTGATATGAATCCAAAGAGCTTTTAAAATTATATATACAATTGGCTGCATTTTTAAAAATATTACATACCTCCTGTTTATTTGATTTTTGCTGTATGGGATTATCAGACATATCAGATATTTTTATTCTTTTGTCACTTAATCAGACATTTTGGTGGAATCTATCAGTCACTCTTTTTTCCTGGGATGTCTGTTATAATACATAAATGCTGCACTGCACCAATATTTGGAAGCTCAACATGTTCTCTATGAAATTCAAGGAAGTCATTCCACCACTTGGCTCCTCAGACTTCTTTTTTCAGCGTGCTAATTTGCAGAATTGGTTTACTGGGTTACTAGTTTCATTGCTAATGATGAGATCAGAATAAGCTGTTGCTGCTCTCACTGCATTGAGTGACAGATACCCCCCTGCAAAGAGCAAGTTCGCGTGAATTTTTTCTGAAGAATCAAGCTGTTAGTTCTGCTGCTAAATGCCTATATCAGCAAAGAACTTTTAAAAACCAGAGAGTGTGCTCTTTCTTTAATCCCCAGAATAGAGTAGTCCCATCTATCAACAAGAAAAATACACTGTGTAAAACCTAGAGGTATACTTGAAAGAACAAAAGAGGTGGCTTATTACTCTTGTACAAGTTTCAAACGTGTCTGTATCAAGAAAAGTTGAAAGTATCACAGAACTCTAGAATATGTCAAAGGTTGCTTTTATAAAGTGTTTGTGGGAGACAATGCACTCTTTCAGGTCAGTTGAAGTGACAATAAAAAGCCATGCACATTTTATTGACGTATATTTGTGTAGGTACTAAAAGTATACCAACTGGTGTGTTATCAACCAAACTGTCAAATAACACCAGTAAAATGCTTTTCTGAGGATCTCAGATTCCTAAAACATTTTTTTATTTTATTTCAGAACAAAAAAAAAATAAAATAAAATAAAAATTCTGCAATCATAATGTGAGGTTGTTGCCCTTTCCTCCTTGGTCACTCCTTTTAAAAAGCCTAGACTTTTTAAGTGGCTGTTTACTTTTAGTGCAGCATAAAAAAAAAAAAAAAAAAAAAAAAGGATTCACCAGTCACACTGAAATTGGCTGAAAGAAAGAGGAGACTATAGACAGCAGGACAATTGAAGAAGGAGACAATAGAGGCAGGGCAATAGGCAAAGGAATAAGGACATGTAACACTGAGGAAAACCCTTTCAGAGCAATAGCCATGACATCTCTCTTGGGCTGTGATCCCAAAAACTGTCACAGAATAAGCTGCATTAATTATGGTCATTTATTGTTTGTTGAGCTCTGAAATTTTGCATGATTCTGCAGCTTATAATCACTCCAAAGAACATGGGAAATTAATTCCAAATGAACAGAGTTTCAGGAAACAGACAGTCATAGAAAATGATCCCAGTGGCTCTAGGGTGTCATTTTCATGAACTAGAGAACTACCTTATTATCAAAAAAACAGCAAACCCAGAAACAATCAAAAATCCCAGCAAACAACTAAAACACCAACAGAACCAACAAATTAACCAAACAAAAAAGTACAAACCCAAAACCTTAAACACAAACAAACAAAGAAACAAAAAATACCAACCAAATAAACCAACCAGACAATTTAAAAAACCCACAAAAACAGCCAGAAAAAAATAATCCTAAATTGTTGCAACTCATATGAAATTTTTCACCACTGGAGGGCTTGTCCTCAAATAGACATTTCCTGGTATATCTATAATCTGTGCTGCTATAACTGTATTGTTTGAAGATCAGTATGGACATTCTGTTTCAAAATAATAGTAATTTTATTTGGAATAATTACTCTAGTGTAGTTATTCTGGGACAAAATAACAGTTTTGGCATACAGAATGTCCACATGGAAGCTAAGACTGATAGAACTATGGCAGAATAATTAGTACAGTGTATCCATGCCAGGAAATATCTATGTGTATACAAGCCACCATGTCAATATTATATTCTTTTTACTTATATTCCCTATGGCTTTTTGTTTGGCTGGTTGATTGGTTGTTTGTTTGTTTTGGGTGTTTTTTTCCACTGGTTTTTATTTTTTTCATAGTCTATCTTATTCTTCTCATGTAGAGGACCATTATGAAATGTTCTTCTTGAAGATGTGCAGCTAGAGAGCAGGGTCTGTGCCCTGGTAGCAGGGGTTGGGAGCCATGTGCAGTGGAGCACTCAAGCAGGCTGAGCCTGAGCCCTCCCTCAGCAGCAGGAGGAAGGGGTGAGTGATGGCAGTGATGGGGACAGAGGATGCTGTCTGCCCACGTGGCTTCCTGCCCAGGACAGCTTCCTGCTTGCCAGGTGCTTGGATGTGTTACAGAGAAACTGCCAAGGGTCGTCCAACCCTTGCTGCTTTTCCTGACAGGCCCCAGTAATGCTGCCAGGGAGATGTGGAGCAAACCTCAAGCGTGAATGCATTACTCTGGGGTAAGGGTGAAAGCCATGGAGCCTGGGGTCCCAGGCAGTTTTCTTCTCAATGCAGATGGGGATAGAGGGTAAATTCAGATTAGCTATTGGGAAGAAACTCTTCCTTTGAAGGTGGTGAGGGTCTTCAACAGGATGCCAAGAGAAGGTGTCCCACCCCTGGAAGTGTTCAAGGCCATGTTGGATGGGGCTTTAAGCAATCTGGTCTGGTGGAAGGTGCATGTCCACAGCAGTGGGGTTGGAACAGATAAGGTAAGGTCCCTTCCAACCTAAACCATTCTGTGGTTCTATGTTTTATTGTGAAGATGTTTAAAAACTTGAACCTGTTTTTTCAATGACATTTTGAAGTCGCCAGCCTTGCAGATATTCAAAAGCTGACAGGAATGACCCTGAGCGATACATGCTAGCTCTACCTGCCTTGATGAGAGAAGGTGAACTAGATGATCTCCAAAAGTGCCTTCTGTTATCAAATGTTCCGTGATCCTTTAATTCTGTAAAATTCATATATTAAAAAAAACCCTCTTCTTACTGTGATTATCAGAATTTCTGCACTTTTACTTAGCCTTGGTGAGCTCCAGCAACCAGGAGCCTTTTTCAGTATTTGTCCTTTATAGTGATAAAGTTGTTCTAGGAAAAAGAAATTACACCATAATTAAATATTCAGCATCACTTAATGGTTTTAATTTGGTATCATAGTTGTTATAACAATTTTTCATATTTAATTCAAAGATTATAGAAATACCGCATGCAGTGCAAGATCACACATTTGATAGTCTAATACCCAACCATGCAGAGAAGAATCCCTGCATCATTTAGGTGGGATGGATAATTTTTATTTAAATTTGAGTATTTGAAAGGATTGGTGAAAGATACATTTTTGAGGCCTAAAATCTGATACTTTTGATTCCAAATTACTTTCATTTCTATAAATGATCAATGTAGCAAATGTTTTGCCAAAAATGTATATAATTTGAAAATTTTGTGATGGTGTGTCCTTATTCCACACAGGTCTTTTAAAATGTTCCCCTTGCTAACTGTGATGCCATAGTACAAAGATTTAACAATGATTGCAGCCAGTAAAATGGGCCAGTGACATTTTAGGAACCTGCAATGGAAAAGTCAAAATTTGATTGGGAGATTTTTTTGTCAGCATCTAATAAAGAATGAGTACATTAAATGTCAAGATTTTAACTCAAAAGGAATTTAAAATTCATTGACAGTCATTCAAAGAATGACTTGCCAATATCATCGAGCTAGACTGGGCTACAGGAAAGGAAACCATGACTGCCCCTTGTCCTCATCTTGTCAGCAGAAAGAACCACTGAAGAATTTGGTAAAATATTTTAGAGTAACATTTTTCAGAGTGCAGTGGGTGGTTTTCTGCTGCTGCTATTATAATCAAGCATTTTCTTTTGGCAGAAAGTGAAGCAAGATGGTCATCAGTCTCAAATATTTGTTCCTAGATCTTGATGGAAGACAAAATTTCTCTTCTAATATGAGTGCCAGTGGCTGCATCACTCTGGAAAGAAAGAAGCTCAGTAATGTTGCCAAGAAAAGTTCCTATCACACATGTTGATCATGTTATTTTTGGGAGGGACAGCTTGATGTTGGCTGTAAACACTTCATCTTGGAGCCCCAGAATTTTTCTGTGCTTTTATAATTTTCCCTCCTGACATTCATTTTTCCAAATATCATGAGGCAATGTTATGCTGTTAATTAATATAACATTAGCTATTATCAATATAGCATTAATACTTGTCTTTTTGACTTGTTGCATTCATTCCTAATAAAAGAGGGATCCTAACACAAAGGAGAATCATTTGTGGCTGAGATAGACTTTCATCTCCACTTCCTGCTAGCAAAACATGAATCCATGAAACCTTAGAGCATTTAATATTATGATACTTATTTAGTATGTATTGCTATTCAGTGATAAAGGTCATATTGAATTTAGGTTTGGGGCCCTAGCATTTTTTTTTTTTTCCTCTAGTCGTGCTACTGATGCACTTCATTGTACCTTAGGCAAGTTGCCTTAACTTTTAGTACTTACTTTTAGCACCAAGTGACCAGGATAATTAATTAATGAATAGGCCGTGCTCTAAGGAATTATATCATGGATTCATGTGGTGCAGACTTTCTACAATACTCTGACAATATTTAAAGTTCTGGGTATTAAATGTGAAGAGAATACTAGTATCTATTATTTGATATTTGGTCAAATAAAAAGACCAGTCATCCTCTGTATATATTTCCACTTGTAAAAGTTTAGTTTTACAATGAAAAAGTAAGTTAAGGTTAGGAGACAGGCTGAATTTTTAAAGCAGGATGGTAACTACAAAGGAAAATGACAACTGATGGGAAACAGGAGATGTATGTTAGAATAGTAAATTACAGGAAGAATGGTGCTCTAAAGGAGTTATCTTTCATACAGAAGAGAGAAAAAACATCAGAGAAAGCAGAATCATAAAATATACTAAGGGATCAAAGTGTAACTGGCCAAGTACAGAAATGAAAGTTTGATGATGATATAAGTGATGCTGATGAAAACAAGTAGCTAGAAAAAGTAGTATGAGAATTAAAACCGTTTGTGTAATTGCTAGCAAGATCCTGCAAGGAAGGAAGTTGTAAAGTACATTTAATTAGAAATAAAGGAGGTGTACATGTGTGTATATTTGTAAGAATAGCCCAGAAAGAGAAATTTAATATCACCAAAAGAATAAATCTTAGATGATTCTCTACTTCAGCAAAGATTCAGAGAAGTTTTTCTCTCTTCTTTCAAAATTTTTGAAGTTTCCAAAGCAAGAGAGTTTCTGAAGAAATGTAGACAATATAAGCCACTTACCCTTAAAAATCAATTTACTAAAGGGGATGCTGGAACAAATCCAAAGCTGATTTGAAAATTAAAGAGGATATGATTGTGGTGACAGTGGTGCCCTGCAGAACTGAAGTGTTTGAGGAAGAGCAGTATTTCTGCGTTGGTTGTTTGACCTGTGTTGAAAAAGAAACATGAAAGTCAAAGCTCTGCTAGGTACTAACACTGATAACTGGAGAGGTGTCTTTGTAATTGAAGTAAAAGCATGCCAGGGAACACTGTGTGCAACTCCACCTCCAGCTGCTACTTCTTCTAGCAGAGGTCAATAATGATAACACATATCCCTTAGGAAACAGCCTAAGATTTTCTATTTATTCTCCCACTGCTTGGTCTTTCCAAATCCAGAATTTAAATCAGTGAAACGAGTGACCTAAAGAAGCTTCTAGGACTAAAGAGGGTCTAGAATTACCGTCATTAAAAACTTTTGTTCACTGAGGTAATAATTTAAGAATAAATTGTCTCACCTTTCATCAGTCCAGGGCAGATTATGACCACAGACAGCATTGAATCAGTCTATCAACAGAAATCATGGCTGGTAATTTTCTGAGACCAAGTCTAATACATATATGCAGGTTACAAAAATATTTAAGTAACACATACAGATGGACAGATAGATACATGCGCAGGATTGAGCTAATCATCTTGTTTCTAGTGCTACACTCAATTTCAAGCAGAGCATGACACAGTAAACTCTTTTGGACATTTGTGTGCCACATTCTTTAACTAGTAAACAATTAATCATTATTATAGATATGGTGTTGTGCATATTTCAACTGCCAGGACAAAAAAAATCTTTTTTTACACAGCTTTACTGTCAACAAAAACTGTAACAGTTCACTAGAAATTTCATTCTTGAGGGCAAATTTCTGGTGATAATATTAATGAGTAATTCATTAGATAGTATCTGGCTTGGATAGTATCTGGCATTATCATGATTTATTCTTGTTTCTCAAGTTGTAGAAGATGAGGTGCATGCACTGTAAATCTATTATTTTGCTAGGCCATACAAGCCTTACATGGAATTCATTGGTCATATAAATGGTCTTTCAGTAGATTTCCTAATCAGGATGCTCTAAGGATGCAATGCCAGCATCCACTCAGGTAATTATTGCAGGATTTCTGTAAAATCTTTCAGCACCATGCTTCTCACTCTGTTGACTTTAGAAAATAATTGCAAGCAAGCAAAGGCTTGAGACCAGCAGGACAGCCCTTCTTGAGGATCTGAATAATAATAATACAGTCTAGGGAGTGCGTCTCTGTCATGAAAAACACCAAAACCTATCCTCAGGTGTTGAAGAGGCTCACTGAGCTGGGAATCGAGTTCATTGCAAAGCAGATAAAACAGTGGTGCTTGAGGCAGGATGAAACAAGATCTAGGAAAATAATCAGACCCCTAAAGCAAACAGACTTGGATGACATTTTCTGAACTGAACAAGGATCTCTATTAAGTGATCATTCACAGTCATATTTATTGACAGGATCAAAGTAGGAGGAAGCAGTTTGAGAACAGATTGTTCTGGACCATGGAGTCCTGCTAACAAGGACTCATAATGAATGGAGTAAAAACTGAGATGATACAGAGAACTGTTCACAGAATTATATTCCTTTGTGTTGTGATTGTGCCTTATCCCTCAACATGTGACTAAAAGATATGGTTGATTATATTGGATCTCTGTTTCTGGCATTTAAAGTCACATTTATTTCTTTAAGAAAAACCTGCCACAAGGGGCACTCTGCCAGTTCCCTGCCCCTCCGCCCCAGTACATATGCTGAGCAAGACACCATATACGCAGCATGAAATATCCCTTTGGTCTTGGGACCAACTGTTCTGCCTGCGTCCCTTCACAACTCCTTGTGCACTCCCAGCTTCCTCACTGGTGGCTGAGAGGCAAGAAGTCTTCGGTGCTGGGAAAACTCTGCTGAAAGGTAATGAAAACATCCCTGTGTTATCAACACTTTTTTCAGCATAAATTCAAAATTTAGCTATTATGAAGAAAATTCACTCTATCCCAGACAAAACAAATGCAAAGCTGATGCAATAGGACTACACTAACATGGTGTCAAGCCTGCAATTACCTTCCAGTTGCATACATCAGGGCACACCACTGTTCTTTTTGCATCTATGCAGTTCCAGAGTTAACTTATCTTTTATCCAGACCCCTAGAAATATCTGCACAAAGATTTTGCATTTTTCCATTTTCCTCTTCAGCAAAATTTCTTCACTGTGAAATAAAATCATCAGTTTAAAGAATTGCTGTGCTGTTTGAGACCCAGGAAAGAATGGGAACAATATGACTTCCTGCCTTATTATGTTAAATACAGATTACTTAGTATAAGCATTTCCTTGGTATTACAGTCTCAGTTTACTCAAGAAAAATGTCCATAAATGGGCAATTAGTTTTTTACAGTTTCTTTTCTTTGGTGAATTAAAAAAAAAAATTAAAAAAAGAAAGCCAATATCTATGATATAGTCACAGGAAAGAAAGAAAATATTTCAGTCTTCTGATACCTTGATGTTATGCATATCTGTCTCTAATGAAATTCAGTTATGCATTGCCAAACCTGAGCAATACAATTTTAAAACAAGTGTAATATTCTTACATGACACATATTGAAAAGGCAAGTTCACCCTAGGCATTTTCAGCCGTGAGAAACAGGCCCTGTGGTTAGGGCAGCAAAAATCATGACTACAGTTAGTCTTTTACCTTTCATCACTCTCCTTTTTAAGGGGACTTAGTTCTTAATATTAGAAGAAGCTTCCTAAATAAAATTGCAAAAATACCTTGTCTTAAAAGCACAAGGTCCCCTGACACTACCAGCACAGTCTTCCTTTATCTTCAATGAACTGAGTGGAAAATGGAAGAAGTCAAGAATAAACACATTGTCTTGCCCAACTAATATCAGGCATTGAAATAGAGCTTGTGCCTCACCCTTGGACAGCCTTAGGGGAGAGCATTACAAAATTATAAAGTATTAAAACAGTCAGCAAAGTGAGTAGCAGAGATGTGGTGTCCCCATGCTACTGTGGAAAATACTGCTTAAAACTGCAGAGATGAAAGACCTTTTAATCTATTGAGGGAAGAATAAGATCCAACTGAAATGTTATAGAGAAACTTGCTATAATTCTGCAGATATTTAGTTCTGCTTATAGCTTTAATACCATCAAAAGAACCCTTGGAAACTAAAGTGGTAAGAAACTGACTTTTACAAAATAAATATTTAACTTGTAGGGTGGCCAAATTACTTCTTGTAGCTAGAATGTGACCCACATTCAGCAGCTCTGCAATGCAGCCTGAAGCAGTTTTATTACTTATTGGAAGCATATAGCTTATGGACAACCATAAATCCCAGGACAGGCCACTCCTGAGAAAAGAGAAACTCTTATCCCTCCTCTGACTCAGAACAAGATTGATCAAGCTTCAGGCATTGTATGCTGAGAGCCACTGGCCCTCCAGATTATCACAGCTCCCCTCTTTTTAACATAGCTATTAGCTACTCTTAATAAGTTGTAGATTTGCAGTGCAAGCAAGGCCTTACTGGGATGATGTTGCTTCACTCACAACAGAGCAAGCTGTTTTATTGAAGTGCCTCAGTGAAATTCTGGTTATATTTTAATAGAGAAAAAGATATTCAGCTTCCAACCTGATTTCCACTTGCATAGCACTGTTACCCTCCAAGCCCAGGAAAACACACTGATTAGCAGCTTTTAGTGACTAGGAATCATCTTTATGGTAAAATTTAGCTATGACTAAGACACAGGTCATAGTATAAGAGTGGAATTTTGACCAATGACAATAGGCATTAGAATTGTTTTGATCAATTCCTTTCTCTTATGAAAATCACAAAGAAAACCAAAGAAACTCCCTTCTTAGCCCTAGCCTTAACTGAGGTTTCATTTCACCTGAACAAGTGGAGCTTTAGATCTAGACACATACGCAACAAGATGATACCTAATTAAGCCTCCCAACCTTTTTTTAATTCCCAGCTCATAATTCTGGGATTTTTTAAACTGAAGACAACTTGCCACAACAGAAATAATCCTTTGGCATAAGAGAGCCATCAAGTTGCATTTTAAGATACAAGAAAACCATTAATTGTTGAGGGGTGGTATACAGTTTTACTCAGAGACAAGCTACCTCAAGAGGTTCTGGTCTACCTGTCACCGAGCTCAATCAAAAAGGGGCCCTAGGAACAGTTATCTAAGCAGGACTGGGAGACTATGATGACTGAGCCAGTGAAGGTAGCTGTAAAACTTCAAGATATTTCCTCTCAATTATTTGAACCCCAACAGCTATATACTTTGCTACATCTCTTTTTAAGGAAGTCTTATGTACTGAAGTAGGCTGGAGTAAAAAGTGGTCAACAAAGGAATTTATAGGTGTGGGCTGCTGAGATATTTTAATATTATACAGTCTCTTATATAGTCACTTATATAATCTCTCCGGTAAAAAAAAAAAAA
>WBMY01013246.1:257553-272584 GCA_013397315.1 Donacobius atricapilla | reverse complement strand
AAAAAAAAAAAAAAGCTTCTAAAATCCACCAAAATAAAGAAAGAACATGCAAAGAAGACTTAAAGAAACCCCCCAAATCTCCCGTTATTTTATCAGTTTTATCTCCTTCTGTCTTGTTCTCTTCTGTTTTCTGGTACTTACTTCTATATGCTATATTTTGTTTATCCTTATAGTCCTTCTCTACTGTTTCTCAGTGTGTGAATATTAGAAATGCCCTCAAGGTATATATACAGCCTTGTATATTCAATTCAATTTCATTGTGTTTGTATATTTCACTCCTGAAATAATAAATTCTGCAACATGTGGTGAAACTATAAACTTTGCAGGTTTGTGGCGCATTCTGAACACAATAATGACATTGTTACTGATGTACCTGGCTCAAACCATTCAGGATTTTAAAACCACTCCAGTTTTGTTCCATCCACTTTTTTTTTCTCATTTTTTGTATGATATATGTTTACATGCTATATAACAAAAGCTCTTGGTTCTGCATTTATATACTAAAGCAATGTTCAGCATTTGTTTATTGTAGTAATACCACGAAATTGTGATAATATTAATGATCACATATTTATACTACAAAACAGAGTTTTGAGAAAAGCAAGTTATTGTTATTGTTGTTATTCTATTTTTCAGAATGTATGATGTAGTTTTCAGGAATAAAATAAAAATTCTTTATACCTATGTGGTCCCCATTTCATTGAGACTGATCTCCTCACAAAAAAATGCACTTACCTTGCCAACAGAGATCCCTTTGCTGGAAAGAAGTGGCATTATTTCCATTCTGCTTTTCAGAAAGATGGTAATGTAAAGGTCATGACAAGACAAATCAGTAAGGTACCTAACAATTCAGATGGCAGGTTTTAGACAACTTATTAGCCTAAATCTCAAAGAAAACTAGAAATCTCATCTTTAACTACTTAAACATCTTTCTAAGTTGGTGAGGTTTGTCTCACAAATGACCTACCTATGTAGATTAAGCTAGTTGTGTAGATGCCTGTTATTCTCAATTGAGAGTCCTTCCATAATTTTTGGGGGTTAGCTATATCTCTTGATATGAACATATGTTTTACAAGAGAATTAATCTCTTTCTCAAGGTGCCTGGTTCTCTCTCTTGCAGCAGGAGACTGGCTGATCATCTTGATATTGTATGATGGAAGTTGGATGAGATGAATTCAACCGTATCTGACTTCGATGCAATTGCATGATAGGAGGGCAGCAGAAGAGGAGGCTCAAGAGGATCTTTTCTGTAACCTCAAAGCTTTAATTTGTGTGCTTGTATGGTGGTCCACTATTTTCAATACAGTACTGTGCAGATATACAGTCTCTTTAAACAGAGGATTTGAAAATGGAAATGGAACATAAAGAATAATAAAACAAAAAAGAATAATGAATTTAGAGGGATTTACCTAGTGAGTACTTTATATAGCAGGTACAACTTCTGTAGCTGACACAGTGTATTCAATTTAAGTATAACTCGATCTTCTCTTTCTCTCCAGCATAATTTTATGCACCTAGACTTTTTTTTTAATGCAATCTGTTGATTTTCATCTTTAAAAATCTGTAAAGCACATTGCAGGATAGCTTGGAGAGAAGAATGATATTTGTGTTAATGATATGGAAATACCTAATTATGAATAAGAGATGATTGTGACAAACTCTTGCCGTAAAAAAAAACCCCAAACTTCCAAAGAAGCTAGACAAAATTTTGTTCACTTTTTCCCCTCCTTTTTAATATTTGAAGTTCATTATAATTTTTTATAATTATTGATTTTACATGGACAGAATTCAGACACTATGGTAATAGGCAGCATAAAACACAACAAACAGAAGTTACTTACACATAGGATATCTAAGATAGAGTTCTCAAAAACTCAATGATTTTATTTTTTGATTTATCTTCTGGTTTTTTTTCTATAAACTTATTTTTAGTAATTAATGGTCTAATTCAAGATCTTCAAAATAAAGGAAAATAATTTTTAGTAATTTTAATATTTTTATTAGTCCAAAGGACATGTTCATTGCAATTTTTTCTTAATAGTTTCTTTCTAAAATTACCCATACTTTCAAAGTAATGCTCTGTACTGCAGTAATATGTGTACCCTAGCTGTTTTTTCTCAATACCTACTAATTTTAAATTCGTGCTACTTCATAAGCTTTCCTTACTATTACTACTCTCTACAGTCAGTATATAATACAGGCTGGTATTATAATAAAGCTATTGGTCCAAGATCATTAATCCTATAATACTTAAAAACTTTACTACATAGTGCTGCTTAACTGGCTGAGAGTGTTGGGCAGATTAGTATTTATTCACTGTTAATAGTGTACTGAAACAGGCATGATTTCTGTTATATAAATATTGCTTAAGCATAAACTCTGTCAACATGCCGAGCTGGGCATACTGTAATGTCTGTGGCTGTAAGAGACTAAATGAATGAACATATGGTCAGAACTTCAGTTTTCTTTAGATAAGAAAATAATAAAGAAAAATGTAAACATTAGGTAAATGTTTAAGGAAAAAATTGGGAGAAAAAGACTTTGGGAACTTAGGCCTGAATACATTTAACCTAGTTTAAAGATCTTAAATATGACATTCAAATATGATTACATCTGATTCAGATTCTCTACAAAGGAGAAGGGGAAGCACTTCCAAGTGTTGATGTAGATTGAAAATCTCTTTGCAGACATTTGTCTCTCACCATTTGATTGTAAAGAAAGTTTAGACTGTCACTTTCCTAAACAAAGGAGAGCCCTCGGATTTAGGTAGGAGGAACTGAGGCCCCCAGGGAATGCTTCATCAACATTTATGATGAAGAACTGAATGAGAAAAGGTATTCATTGAAATGGGGAGAGGGAAGCTTAACCTTCAGTCAATAGGTGTTCATTAACTCCATAAAAACAATAAAAAATATTTGCCAATTAAAGCTTATCACCAAAAGCATTTATCCTGCGTTGACTAAATTATTTTAGATTTGTGCTCTGGAATTTGGAAAGTGGCTGTATCAGATATTCTGGGCTGATCTTGGCTAAGTTCATCTGAATCAGGGGTATTACAAGAAAAAAGAGTGAAAGAAAGACAGTTACCTTTAAACCTGTAAAGTGGTTGCAGCTAATTTTCAGTAATTGCAGTTTTGAGAGATGTTTTTCTTCTGTCTTGCTGACAGAATTATTTTTACACACGGCTTTATTTCTAGAAGTAGCATTTAAGGACAAAAAGAAAGAAAAGATCAAACTTCTCTAGTAAATAAAGCCCCTGTTCTTGGACTGAAATATATTACAGTCACACCACAGATTACTCTGTTTATTTTTAATGGTTGTTTTCATTTTATATCTACCTTTCTGTTAAACAGGAGACTGACTAAACTGCTTCTGTTTACAGAAGCTTTGGGCTTTACAATAGTTACTAGGGTGTAGCTGACACCTCACCATAGTGATGAGTCTCCCATTCACTCCCATTGAGTTTCTACCATGTATAAATAATTTTTTTTTTTTTTAATGACGAGGTATTCTGCCTTTGATCAAAGCATAAATTATTACCATTTTACTTTGCTGTTGCTATTGAAGTTCTGTATCAGGGCTATAATTTCAATGTGGTAAGCATGCTAAGGGTTCACACACACACACACACACACACACACACACACTTATATATGTATATACACACATATACATAATGGTTCATAGATATATGTACATACATATACATACATACATACAAAAAAGGTAAGTCCTTTCACAGTTAAATTGCAATATAAAATAAGTTTAATATATAATTATTGCTTGTCTTAAAAAAAACAAAAACCTAGAATGTATTTTGTCACATCTCTCCATCAGAATATCAAAAAAACCCAGCCCAGTAATTATTTCATCAGATGTTACTGTTTCCTACCATTCGTATTTTTCTTGCTTAGGTACTATTTCCTCATTGTTAGTTTATCTGTAATGACAAATATTTTGATGAGTATTTTTAAATTAAGGCCACTGATGTATACTCACATTTTTCTGTTTAAATGATGATTGTTCTGTTTTGAACTGTAAGTGTATTTTGATTTTTGTTTGTTAGCCAGTGGATGTATGGAGATTTTTGCGTTTTGTAGAATATTTGTCATATATAATATACTTCAATGTATCTTTTAAGTAGTTGCTGCTTTTTTATTATTTCTCATATATAAAGTTATGGATATTAATGAAGACAGACATATAGAGGAATGCAATGCACATGCATGCACATATCATATTTTTAATATTACAATAAAAAAAAATTAAAGCCAAAGAGTCAAATTTGCAAAGGCCTTATCAGGCCTTTCAGATTGGTCCATCATTGTGTGCCACTTTTAGGAAGAGAATCACAGATTGAGACAATGGTTGGAGTTGAAAGGGATCTCTGGTGGTCATTTGATCCAACATCTCTGCTCAAGCAGGGCTACCTATAGCAGGTTGCCTGGGACAATGTTGAGACAATTTCTGAATATCTCCAAGGAAGGAAAAAGAAGAAAGTGTTTCCTGATGTTCATGTGGCTCCTCCCATATTTCAATCTGTACCCATTGCCCCTTGTCCTGTTACTGAACACCACTGAAAAGAGCCTGTCTCTGTCATTGTAGCCTTTCCTCATGTATATATATGCATCAGAAAGGTCACGCCAAGACTTCTCTTCACCAGGCTAAATAATCACAGCTCTTTCAGCCTCTTCTCACAGAGTAGTGGCTCAAGTCCTTTAATGATATTTGTGGCCATATACTGGACTCTTGCCAGTATGACTGTGCATCTCTTTTACCAAGGAACGCAGAGCTTGACACAGAACCCCATGTGCGGCCTCACCAGTGCTGAGGAGAGATCAAAGACCAGCTACTTCAACCTCTTGGCAATGCTCCTCCAAATGCAGCCCAGGATGTCTTCTTTGCTTCATGGAAACATTTTTTGGCTCTTGTTCAAGTAGGTGGCAGCAGCAGCCCCAGGTCGTTTTGTACAAATCTGAAAAGAACATTGTTTTCTAAAATGTGAATCATTTATTGAAGGTATTTTGCCTTGTTTTAATAGTTTTAGCCAAAAATAAGATAACTAGTGTGTAAAGTAATGTAAGATGTGTCCACCACTATGTGCATAATCCAGAAACCACTAAAAATATTGATATACTCTAGAATAGGCATTCTACAACAGCTTACTGAGAACACACTTTAAAGAGTATCTTTTTTTAAATTATTGTGTAATACTTCCTCAGGTCTGAAATAAGAAAGCATTTATATGCTAGTCATGCATTCCTGAGTTATTACTGATCAATTATTCCTCTGTATTTCCACATATAGACAAGCTCTAGATGTAAGCAGTACTTACATTTCTTTTTGGAGTTATATAGTTGGATCAATGTAAACATGATGCAAAGAAGGGCCTGACAATCCAAAAGCTTTCCTGCAGATTCCTAGATACTGGTACTGATTGGATCAGTCTGTGGCTAAGACAGAAATACATATGGAAAGCAGCAGACAGCGTGTTCCTCAGAGAGGAATCTTGGCCGTGTCAGAAAGTTCAGCACAGAAATTGTGAGCAAGGAAGCTGTCAGTTCCTGTTTGTCTTGACTTCATTTAGGAAAGAGAGACTTTGTGCCCATTCCATCTAAGTAAATCAGACAGTAACAGCAAGTAAAAGGCATCTGAAAGGTATCTGTTTCACTTCATGATGGAAACTTAAAGACCTGAATGCTACCTGTCCAGGACCAACAGTACATAAGTGGATAACATAACCCATTATATTGGTTTAGATCAACACTGCAAGGGCTGAAAAGGCTCTTGAGAAGCAGAGACAAGGAAAGTGCAGGATGTATTGTTACTGCACATTTCACATAAAGAAAATAGAGAGACAGGGACACAATTCTCAAAGTAATAAGGGTCTTCCCCAGATGGGAAAAAATAAATCTTAAGAAAAAAATAGGCAGATTATAGCTATTAATCAAGAGAGTTTTCTGTAGTTTATTTTTCTGGATTCTTGAATGCATTATTCTGAGACCATAGGGCATCTGTGATAGTCTGGTGTCAGTCTGTTATGGATATATAAAAACCCCACCCTGAGAAAAGAGGTAGTTTGTCACTCCTGCTAGGATGATTCAAAGGCACTGATCCAGACAGATTTCCACTGCTGTATGTCTGTTTTTTCTGTTCCTCTAAGTGCCCAAGTCAGGGAATTAATGGCAATGCATCCATTTGACTGCATTTCTTATGCGTGAAATTCCAAGTGTAGTGATGGAATGGAGAAAGGAAGGGGAAAGCAAAAGAAATATGAGTAAATATCTGAGATGAGACTGAAAACCAGACAGGTTACACACTCAGTGTGTCCTATTCTTTCATGCATGAATTTGAGTGTGACAAAAAGATCAGGATGTTTCCAAGGGCAACCTTCATCAGTTGCAAAGACCACCTCTTTGTTTATGGTAGTCTAACTGAAGACTACTGTGATGCATCTATTTGACAACACGCAAACTCACTAATTCCTGACACACAGGTTTTTATTGAATCTATTGTCAGGACTGGGAATTAACCTTACTTCTGAGTTAGTGGATCTGCTATGAAAATCTGATTTAGCAAATTTCTCAGGAGATCATCTCTGTGCTCATTTCATTTCTGGACAGTGTGCAACAAACCTTGGAGTGGGAAAAGTATTTGATGAAAGGGACAGCAATATCTTTGTCATTTTTACTTCCAAAAGGTTTATTTGTGTATCTGAACACAACTATGATTCTGATGTAGGTGTGACAATTAGCACTTAAAATTTTCAAGATGCAGTGATGATGACCGCGTGGATTGTTGTGTCATCAGGTTAGAAAACACATTGAAAATCTTTAATAAAAGACATGCTAGAATTCACTACAATATAAAGACAAACACATTTCAGACCAACTTGTGACTGCTGACACTTGCTTCCATTTAATTTTTATTAACTATTGTTTATTAACTGAGTCAAGGAAAATCTGTTCATTATTTTATCAAAATGAAGACAGGTGTTTTTCTAAACTGCTCCTCAAAGACTCTTTAACTGTCTTCTTCCATTGCGAAAATAGTCAGGGAAGTTATTAATGAATATTGCAATATTGCACAGATGCCATGGTGCAAAGTGACCAAAGGGATAGAGCAATGGTAAATGGAATTCATTGGAGTAGGTGGGGGATGAGGAAAGAGAAACAGTCAAGGGCAATTTTGTTTAGACAAATGAGTAGGATAAGATCTACAGCCAGGAAAACAAATGAGGAGACTGGAAAGGAAACAAATAAGCAATAAAACAAAATCCCACAGGGCAAAGCCATGCTTGTGATGAAGAAAGCCGGCAGTATATTTTAAAGGCACAACAGGTGAAGATTTTTGTGGACACTCTTGCCTATAAGGTGCCATGAGGAAGTCTAGAAGTTTGTCTAGTCTTATGCAGCCATGGTACCTATCCTTCAAACCAGATTAGGTCATAAAATCAGTTTCCCATGAGTTAACAGCTGTGAACTGTGAAAATTAATTTTCTGTTGTTGTATCTCCTAAATAATTTGGGATTAGTCTGATGTCTCTATTTAAGGCAACAGCAGCTGCACAAATGATAGCATTACTGAATCCTAGTGCAGGTGGAACACTAAGTGATTACATGGAGACCATGTAGTAGGTAGTTCATGCTGGAGTGACGGAAAGAAGAACAAGATGTGTGGTGTATTTTGATGATGGTAAGACAACAGACATGAGTAATGGCTTGGGAGGGACAGACTGAAAGTTTGGAAAAGCATCACCCTAGGAAGGTTTGGGGAGCACAAAGAAATACTGCACAGTGAGACTGTGTTAATCACCATCCTGGAGGTTATGCAAAACTTGGCCAGTTTAGTCAAACACTGACCTACTTGGCTATTAGAACAACAGTCCTGTTATGAAGGGGGTATTGGAGTGGATGACCTCCAGAGGTCTGTGCCAACCCTTATTTCTCTGATCTGTGGTTGTCTACTTCTGTGAAACCTTTTCCTTTGAGTTAGCTACTGCTGCTGCTACTGCTGCTATGTTGAAATTCCAGGCAAAATACAGCTAATCAAAGTGGAATGTAGAGAAAATGAACTTCAGAACTTAGAAACACTTACCTTCATTCCTGGGGTTTTCATGTCATATTTTTTTGCATTGGAAGGGAAGCTAGTTCAGCACCACAATCCCTATTTTTTTTTTTTTTTAACGAACAGAGTAAGCCCCTAGCAAACTGCATACCTGTTATGTGCCTCTTTCCCTGACACTTAAGTGAAGAAATCACATCTTTTATCCTATTAATCTCCCCTGTCTCTTCTTTACTGTTAGAATATACTTCTCTGATTTCTGCTGTGCTTCTTGTTGAGGGTCCTGATTCTTTATGCCTAACATGCTCTCCTCCAAATATACTGCAGCAGCAGCATTAGTCACTTTGGGACAAAGTGCTTTTGGATACAGCACATTGCTTTCTTCAACAGACACACAGAATGGATGACATATCTGAAGCTGCTTCTACAATGCCTTTTAATGTTTCTGACCTCCTCCAGCCCAACTGGAAAGCAATGCATAAGTAGTGGAGGATTTACCCTTTTTATAGACATTTAAAATCATACACTGCATGTGATTTTAGGACAAGAGGGATGTAATTTTTACATATACTTTCTAAATAGAAATGTAGTGTTTCAGATATACTCTGAGCTGGTGCTAATGAGCATCTGTGGCAGACTTTGCCAAGTATTATTCATACTGTATTCTGTGGTGGGTTATACTACCCATGAGAAATTTCTTCAGGCACTTCCATTAACACTTATAAAACCTAGAAAATGCCACAAATGCTTCCTGTTTTAGTTCTATGCTCCAGATAATGCTGGTTTTCTACTTTTAACTAGTCTTAGTGTGAAAAAACACTGCATTTCTAAAATATTTTCATTAATAGACTGCTCTCTCCCTCTTTGACTCTAAATTTCTCTGAACCCCCCAGAAAAATATTCTTCCCCTTCATGGGGAAGACAGTGTCTTATTTAATTTTCCTTGTCTAAAAGTTTGGCATCAAGACCAATGTAGTCACTAAGGCTACAGTCTACAGCTGAGAAATAGTGAGCAAGAGACAGTGATTCAACCTCAAAGTTTTGGACAGCTATTTCAGGATAGCATGAAATTTCCTCTGGGAGTGCCTACTTATTTCCTTCACTGACTACATATGGTGCTGCTCACTCAGCTTCAGAAAATGTAGCGTTAGGTACAGTGGGTCCTTTCTTTGGATGCATTTCCTAGGCTGCTATATGAAAACTTCAGAACATTAATTTCTGTGGAATAAATCTTGATTCATGTGTGACTGATAATATTTAAATGAAGGGAGTTAAGTCTCTGGTGATGTAAAGATATTTAATTTTAGGTATTCATATTACAGCAGTATTTGGAGAATGTCTTGTGATGGCTGTGAAAAGTGAAATTTCTCTCTTATAAGGTTATCTGAAAAATTGTTTAAGTAGGACAGGGTCCACCTTCAGAGTGAATATCCTTAAGACTAACTGTTGTCAGCTATTTTAAACTATATCAAGTCAATATTACATTAACAAGTACTTTGAAGCACGGTCCCTTTACAAAAACAACCTCAGCCTCTTGTATAAGATCTTTTAACAAAAGTTTCAGCTCTGAATCAACTCTGTACACTAACAATGCACTAATGTGGAATTTATGGGCTATGTAAAACGTTTTTTTCAGTGTTTTAAATAGTTTTTGCTCAGATTAATTTTCAAGACTGTGTAAAAGATAAGTAAGCATTAAAGAGCTAAACCCACACAAAGATTTAATAGTAGTAAAATCAGTTTAGAAACATGGCTGTTTAAATACAAATATAAATAAATATATATAGCAGTATCTGAGCTTGCATAGCCAGTGATAGCAACTTAGAATCATAGAATTAAAGAATCATAGAATATATTGAGTTGGAAGGTACGATCACATTCATCAAGTCCAGACCAGTGCAGGATTCCTAAAAATCACACTGATTTTCAAAACAGTATTTATTATCATTTGGATGGTATGTGTTTTTCTAAAACATTTTAAAGTATATGAAAATGCAAAATAGTGGTCGATTATTTCTAAATATTGTTCTCTGTTGATTTTTATACAGTTGTTAAAATAAGTGTATAGAAGATTATGAATGGGATTAAAAAGTGGATTTTATGGGAATAAAATACATATTCCAGCTTGAAACTCTTGTTTTGTTTGTAATCTGCTTTTAAATTCCTTGTGTTTGGCCTAATTATATGAATTTGAATATCTGATATTTCCCAACTTTGTAAAATTATTTAAGGTCAAAATATTCTTGTTATTCCCTTAAGAGTATTTAATATGATAACCCAAAGGGGGGCAAATCAGACAGTATAGAGTTACTGTCCATCCTGTGAGATATGACCTAGAGACAATCTGAAAAGTGGTGCAAAAGAAATGTTTTTCTTGCCCTTACCAATTCCTGGAATAAATGTATTTTACCCTACAAATCCTCATGCAAGTTCTGTTAGTATGGTTTGAATGCATGGTTCTGTGGTGAGCTACACCTGGTGATACAGTGGGCACTGTCTCACATGAATAAGATAATTTCTTTACTTCTTAAGTCCATCTTTCTCCCTAGACACATCACAAATCCTTTCATAGAGTGGTCAGCCTTCCTTCTGAAATCTGGGTATGGATTCATGCACTCAGTTCTGTCATACAAGATGCAGCATGTACTGAACTACTAAATATTGAGTAATTTCTTCAGGTTAAATGTGTCAAAGAATATATCTCAGTTTTTCCTCATGGTAATGGGGAAATTTGAAAAAATGTAAAAGAGAAATCAAAAGATGATGATTCTGATAACTGTTGGTTTTCTCAAAAAATTTCATTATTTGTGTTATAGAAATATATAACATAAATGTACATAAAACAGAAGATCACTAACTGGGAGTCCAGGAAAATGTAGTTGGGTACTAGACAGATTATTGTCCTGTGCTTGATATTGTTGTTCTGTGCACCTAAGTAATGCAGGGAAGTAGATGAGTCAGCCCCAAATGGGAAGAAAGACAAATGTATTTTTCTCTGTACTTATTACTGTTGTCATATATTATGTAAAAATTCCCCTAGATTGTGTAGCAATGAAACTAGAAACTAGAGAGAAAGAAGACAGTCCCATCTGAGCAATGACCTCTCTGATATGCACAAAAGAAATACAGGTGAAAAATTTGGAAGCTGTTTTTAATCTTTTCTGGTGGAGGAAGAAGCAAACTATATATTTTCTGAGCTGGAGTAGAAACCAAGTCATAGATGACAAAGAACTGTTTCTTCTAATAGTTTCTCTATAGCTTTAAGAAACTATTTTCTGTGCGCTGTAGCAAACAATGGGTTCAGATACTTTATATTTATCCTAGAATGTCTGTTCAAGGCAAAATATCTTGTTTAATTTACTTTTTGGCTCAAAAAAAAAGAAGAGAAATGTGTTCTGCTAGTAGTGTTAGAAAATGCAATGAAATTTATCAGTTGAACTACCTAGGAAAGATGCAATTTGAGATCCCTTTGAATAAAAAATCTGCAGAAACACTGGTGGCTTGGTGACATGGTATTCTATGAGTAGTTAGAACTAGGTTTATACCTTAACTGTTCTCCTGGCAAATCCTTGGACATTGCCCCCAGGCAAGTTTCTCCACTTCTGGGGTACTTTCTGAAGAAGTACTTTCTGTTTTAGAAAATCATATAACATTCTGTGAGTTCTCATGATTTCTTAAAATTTGCAGATAAAAAGGGCTCTACAGTTCAGAGCATGCACTTTGGACAATTATGTGCTTCACATGCAGGGAATATTATATTCTCTATCATATTTCAGGCCTTTGAAAATGTTCCTTCAGTAGTAGATAATATCATCTGATGGGCAATTTGTGTACATGTCTTGCCTGTCAAATCTCTTTCCTTAACTATATACTTGAATGTGAGTAAGTAATGAATAATAGATGTAATGTCATTCAAAATCTGTCATGATGTCCTGGTACTCTCATTTATATCCTACTGATCCTGATGCCTCTCCCTGACTCACAGCTTCTGTTTTGCTGAAAAAATACATCATTTAAATAAAGAGAAGAGGGGAAGAGGAAGTGTGTTACATAAGTCCTTGCTTCATTCCTTTTGTTTTCTTGATAGGGCTAAGTTCTACTCTAAAAGTTACCATTTTGTTGCTTGCTAAAATATTGCATTATCTTTCCAGAGGCAAAGTGCTCCCTATCATGTTACTGCAGATTTCTGTGCTATTCTAACACTTGTCCACATTATGGAAGCACTTACAGCTTCTGTTAAGGGCTTCAAGGCATAAAAGATATATTCTGTTACCTCTGGTGTGCATACGTAAAGATGCATGAGCTATAGCATGAGTGAGTGCAGCATGGGGAGACAAGCAAGCCACTGTTACAAGAGACATAGATTTTCACAGCAGAACATGCTGTCATGGCTGGTGCAATGCAAGGGGACAGGGACACACTCTTTTCCCAACCTGTAGAATTGAAATAGGAAAAAAATGAAAATTGAAAAAAAATTGAAAAATGGAAACCTCCAGCTATGCCTAAGGACCAAGAATTGCTTGCAGTTATGTAACAAGAAGAAATAAACAAAGAGAAAAATCAAATAAGACCACTTATTTCTGTTTCTTCTCCTTGTTTCAGCCTACACCAAACTACTAATCAAGGTTGCCTTTTTTTGCTCCTTTCTTGGTCTCTCTCACTCTGGTTTTTTTTTTCTTCATTGAAACTGTAATAAGCTTACTATTCTGGTCCTACAACATTAACATTTCACTAGTAACACTAAGTGTCAAAAAAAAATATTTTGCATGTCTCAGCAAAATATGTCTTCTGTTTGAGACACAGCAAAGTTAAGGTCAGGCTGCACAGTTTCTCTGTATTTTCTGTACATGCTGTAAAGGAATCTCTTCCCTTATTTAACATTGTAGACATGATTCTGCTGCATCCCTATTTTTTTACTGAATCTGAGTTTTCTAGGCACAAACTGCAGTAGTTCATGGAATCACGGGCTTTTACCGTCTTTCTTATCCTTGTGGCAACTCCATTGGTTTTTTAATGTGCATGTGTTCTTCCTCTCCCTATGTTATTTTTCTTTCTTTTTTCTCTTTCTTTCTTCCTTCCTTTCTTCCTTTCCTTCTTTCTTTCCTTCTTTCTTTCATTCTTTATTTCCTTCTTTCTTTCCTTTCTTTTTTGCTGCCCCACCACCTGGAACTCTGACCCATCCCTTTACCACCTACAATATCTCACCTAGTGAATAACAGTGGCTTGTCAGTCTTCTCAAAGAAAGAAAAATTATCCAGAAAATAACATCTTTTAGTTCTTGTACTAGAAATCCAACATTTAAAATAACATTCATAATTATTTATCCCCTGGTATTTATCCCTTGATCCATTTGCTCCAGTTTTCAGCTTGTGCCTGTAACAGCATATTCTTTGATCACAGGGAAAAATTTGATCTAAAGCATGTGCTTCAGCAAGCTTAGCTCAAGTTCATTTAAAACCAAATATTTTTAGGTTCCCTCTCTGGGAAGCCTGTGACCTCACTGTATTAGCAACCTTGATTCCTGGTCTCACTCTCTGTACTGTGGCGTACAGATTTGCACACAAAAGCTAACTGCAGAAGTCATGCTGGCAAAGAAATAAAATTCTCAGTTTCCTCTTCACCATTCTAAATGAAAGCTCTGTTTTCCTTAGCCTGAAGTGTCTTTGGCTCCTCATTCAAGCTAAGAGACTCAAAACTATGCTTGAATAGCAGCACCTTTAGCGCAGGCTGCTTTGGGAACCAATAAACCAATTTCCCCTGCCCTTGATTGGTCTCTTGAGGAGCTCAGCATGTTCCCAGCCATTTTCAGATGCCAAAACTGTCATGACAAAGGCAATTAATATGGTAACAAGAGAGTTAGCATCCAAAACACTGTTTCCTGAGGGGCTTGTCACATAAGCTGCTGAAAACATTAGAAACAGTAACAATCTGCATTTCTTTCCCCAAATGCAAATTTCTACGAACCCTTGTAATTGCCCACATCTTGTATACTTGCAGTCAGACAAAGATCAAAAGCCTGATTGAGTCAGATACAGAATAAATTACTCTTTGTAGTAACTCAGACCAGTAAAGTCTGCCTTGGTGAAGGAATACAAGCAGTGAGCAAAACAACCTGGCAGTAGAAAAACGTGTATCTCCCAAATGAGCATTTTATCTGTATGTTACTGGGAGATGTGCAGCCAAACTGGATGTCTACACACAGCTCAGACATAACCAAGGAATGTCTGATTATCATATCAGGGTGACTCTTGGCTTTTTTATTATGTTGGGGTGTAAATAGTAGTTAAATACATTGGTTCAGCTTCTCATCTGCACCCATATATACTGGACACAGGTGGTAAGACATAAAGAAATTATTATTGTATAGCAATCCTGGGGCTGATTCCAGACCTAATTTTGTGAGTCTAATTCCAAAGGACTATTATACTCTAAGAGCTCACTGTAACACAGCAGCATTCTGAACCATGCTGCTATAATCCAATCAGTATTGCAAAAGAAAGGGCATATCTCCATTTCATATTCCCTCTCCTCAAGAGAATCTTCATCGGCTTTGTTAAATTGACTTTATAGCCCATTTATGATACCAAAGCAGCACAAAGAGTGAGATCAAGAATCTGGCTCATTTCTGTGCCTAACTTCACTATGTGTCTTAATGAAAATATAAGTAATATTTATTTTCATGGTGCTGGATTAAATAGATTTACCTATGAATACACTTAGTTCTCTGAGGCTTTAACAATTAGATGGTTTTGGTTTTTGGGGGGTTTTTTAAAGTATTTTTATGCCTTTCTTGGGGTAAAGTGGAGTTATTCTGGCCCCTTGGGTAACTCTGTAATTATGCAGCCTTAGAAGACCATTGTGGGAAGATTTTCCAGCCTACCGTTAAATCCTTCCATGAAAAAAAATGGATTATGTATGTTATAGACTATGCAATGACTCTAACCCTTCCTGACTATCTGCTAAAAAAA
>WBMY01013246.1:130536-251814 GCA_013397315.1 Donacobius atricapilla | reverse complement strand
AAAAAACCAAACTATAAACTTACCAGTGTTCCTGCTGAAGAGCAGGTAAGTGACATGTTTTAACTCTTTCTACTTCTCTACTACCATGTGTTTACTGCCTTTTGTAACATTCCCACAGGCAATGTAAAGAGTACAGTCTGAATGAGACTTCTGTAATGTGACTGTGAAATGGCTAGAAAATCACACTGAAAGAGAAGCTGTTGCTATCCAGTGTTCAGTAGTGAAACACAATATCACTGCTAGGCTCTGTAAGGCTTTCTGCCTGGTACTTTAACAGCTTAGTACCAAAAAGATAAGACCTAGAGGGTCCATGATGCTAATGTTCAATTCTGTCAAAGACTTCTGCACAATAGAAAGGCATAAAGTAATAGTTCTGTGTGTTGTTCAAAGAGCAGTGTAAGCCTATGAGCAATACAGCAAGAAATTATCTTACATTTGAAAAAGGATTAAAAATAAGCGTGATACATGTTAAAAAAGAGCATTCTGATGGAGGTAATATAGACCAGTGGTAGCATATGTTGTCCATGAAGGTCTTTGGCAAAAATGTTGTAGATCATATTACAAATCTGTCAAGAATACTATGCATATAATCTAACCTAAATTGGAACAGATGGATAAATTAGGTGAATTTTCGAGAACTTTAGAGAAAAAAATCTGGGATTCTATAATGACTTTATGTATTGTGACAGCTTCTCCATCCTGAGAAAAAATACAGACTTTAGGTGTTCAAGACAACAGCTGGGAAACAAAACTGGTTGGCTGGTGAATATCATATCACCTGCAGGTGGAAGGAAAGGACAAAAGCTCCCTGCCTTAGAAAGGGAGGGACTCAAATTGGACTCAATATCTTAGAGCCATCTACCAGTTGGGGGTGCTTTATGAACCAAAAACTTTACCTCTATGAGGTAAGACAGCTGTAATCTCATGTTGGAAGAATGAGTCCTCTCCATGAATCCTGTTCCCTCGCTCAGAACGAAAAAAAAAATGTCAAACACCAAAAAAAAAAAAAAAAAAAAAAGAAAAAAAAAATTTATTGTACAAAAAAAAAAAAAAAAGACAAAACAAAAAAAAAAAAAAAAAAAAAAGGTAAGAAAACATTTATTGTACAATAAATGATAAAAAGTGAGAGAGAGATGCACAGTCTTAGAATATGTATTAACTTCTATACAATTTATTTGTTTTCACTGGAAAGGCCATATTTGAAAGGCAGGCAAACTTTTAGTTTATGCTGCTGTTGCCTTTGAACTACACAGTACTGTAAAGCAAGTTACCAGTTCTTGAGGATAATTGCTACGAATGGGGTTTGTTCATGCACAGCCTCAGTGATTTTTTACAAGTGGCTCTTCCAAAGTCCCTGTGTCACAAAGAGATGGGTGTTGTAAAGGATTACACTTTTTGCCCCATATGCTGCTATAAGTCAGAGTGTTCTGTATGGCCAAGACACAGAAGATACAGCACAGAAAGAACAGTGACACTGTAAATTTGAAATATATCCATATCTGTTTAATATAACACTGCCATTTCCTATTTTAAAACCTTTGCGGTATATTACCCCTAAATTATAATATTCCTAAATTGTTTGAACCAGGAGGTAGATACTGGTTCCAGACTGACTACAATTTTTCTGTCTGGAAAAACAGCAACAACAACACCACCACCACTACAATGAATTGGTTGAAGAGTAACATGTTCAGAGAGCCTGAAGTAATCTATAAAAAGTTAGTAGGTTAGTGACAGAGATGAGAGATGAGGATGGGGAGAAATGCACTTATTTTTTCTCACCATACCCCAATTAATCCCCTTGCTCTCCCTGTTATGTTAACAAATTACTCTTGAGGTACAGACACTGGTTTAAGGTGTTGATACAATCTCTGATCCCTATAGAGCAGTAAGGTACTCCTACTGCCTTTGGGCTTTGCAGTAAGCTTCAAATTCCCATTTAACCCTGGTTGAAACTATTTTGGATATTGCATCTTAATACCAATAAATTAGAACCAATAAAGAGAATGTAGTCTTTAATCAGACAAAGTGAACCTATGGAGACCTCTACCTCAGGCTATCAAGGTAGTTATAGAGGCTGAACTTTAAAAGACCAGTACAGTTTTATGGTATCTGAAACCTTTGTAGTTGAGCAAGTTATGTAAAAGAAACCTCATTTCCTGTCACAGGACTGCAGAAGAGCACCTAATGTGTCAGGAAGGATTTTCTATTTGCACATCATACTTCACTCAATTAGGTGGATATATCACAGGATATTTTCACAATTTTAACCTTAGGCTGACACATAAAACTGTGTTCATATTCATAGTGGAGACTCACTTTTTCCCATGTCTCCTGTTGAATATAAGTACTTTTGTGTTCCATTCATCAACACAAAGTTTGACTATGGATAGTTCGCTAAGAATGAGAAGAAAGTTTCATTCACAAGCAACCATTATTTAGCCAACTTTCACCTCTTGCCTTATTTTTTTTTCCTTGAACATCTTATGATGTAAATTCTTTAGCAAGTATTGTAGAAGCCTGGTGACTGAAATGTACAGAAGTTCTGCACTTAGGGGGGAAATAATTGAAGAGACATATTTCAAGTACAGGGAACGGGTTATTGAGGTAGCTCGTAAGTAATATAGATCCAAAGAGCTGCCAAGCATGTTAGTTTACCTTTATACTACTTTTTTCTTATGAGCAAGAGAACCCAGATTCTTCTCTTGTCAACATGTTTGCTTTGGCACTAAATTGAATGATGGGTAAAGAAAGAGTTAGAAATCTTTGAGCTCTTTGGCTGTGAAAATGGCAGCTGAAAAAACTTTTAAAAAGTTTTTGTGGCTTATGTCTTTGAGGAAAAAAAGAATTTGAATGCTGGACAGTTTCATAGTCATGCCTGATTTTTGAATTCAACTTACTAATTGCCTGCTTGAGATAATTAAAGCATTTGTGTTCAAAATAATTGGTGTCATTGAAAATAAAGGATTTAACCTTGGTATTAGATTCAATCTGTCTGCTCCAATTCATTCCTGTGAAGACAAGAGGAATCATGGTGTGTGGGGTTTTTTCTCTCTCTCTTAAGATTGCTAATAATTAGTTTAAACATTCAACAGATCAGCTGGGTAATGGACATGCTTAGTTCTTTATTGTTCTGCTTTATATGGCAGGACTAGAAGCGATGCTCTCTTTGAGGATAGGGGTAGTGTGGTGCTGCATTGCAAGAGAACGAAAATGGGAGATGGTTTTTATAATCCGATCACATTTTTGTTAAAGTTGAATGTTACAGATTTGAAATTCAGCCACGTTTTGCCTTTTTGGAACTTAATTCCAGAGAACATGAGATGGGAAGAAAATACAGGAAGATGGACCAGTGATCTGAACATCAGTCTGGAGGGATCTTTTGAGAATCAGCTGTACGTGTTTGTAAGTCACAGAATGGTTGAGGTTGGAAGGGACCTCCCAAAGTCATCTACTCCAGCTGGACAGATGTACCCATTGTGATAGGGAACAGCTGATACAGTATATGCCATACAAAGATTTTACTGGGAGAATTTCCATGGCACATGGATGAAAATCCAGAACCTAATATTTACAGTCCCTGAGGCAATATTTAGCCCTCATAAAAATAAAAATATGAATTCATCTAGTATTAAGGAGTAGAAACAGGGGAGGGAGGGAAATTTCCAGATCTCACAGCTGTCTTGCCTGAGGATTTGGCTGGATGACAACTTCTTTCTTCTTTTTCTTCTTTCCCCCTTTTTTTTTCTTTTTCTTTTAAGAAACATTGAAGTCCAGCCCTTCCAAGATGCATGCAATATCTTATCTAGTAGAGGAGGATATGTAGTAAGGGGATAAGAAGCCCTCCTTTAGGAAGGAAGGAACATATTAGAGCAATTATATTAGGTTTGTGACATGACTGTTTATCCAGAAGCAGGAAGACTGTTTCAGTTCCTTTTACTGCCTGAAGGTGATTCAAATATCACAAAAAAAGATAGAGTTTTTTCATAAAGCATTATAAAATGCCCCAAAATTGAAAAATGATGTTTTCTCCACCTTCTGATATTCTTTCACCATGAAAAAAAAAATCAAAACTGTTAAAAATTTATTGGGCATTCATTAGATGTTCATTAGAAAAATATTTGCTGAAATCTATGTCTCTGAAATTCCTGATATTTCATTTGGAGGTTCTGGTTTCCACACGGTATTTTTGGATTGCTTATGACTTTTGTATGGAATAGGAACTCAAAGTAACTGATGAGCTGACCTTTTATTTTCTCTTTTGCTACAACTACATGCTTACATTTGGCTTTTGAAAAATTCACATTACATGGGACTTGAATAAGCAGGAAATAGCCAACAGTCCAGGTGATTTTTCCTTCATAAAAATAAAAGGACTTTACATAAAAACTCCAGTTCCCTCTAGATGAAGCTGGGGCTTTCCAAGACCTGTTTTGTAGACAGAAGCATTTGGTGGTGCCATCTTTGAACCTCTGCTTTGTCACTTGCCCCATCTCCAGTGGGGTCGCATTCTCCTCTAGTCTTGTACCTTCAATGCGTCAACAGGTACATTAGGACCTGTTCTTTGTGCAATAAATTAAGAAAGCCTCTAATGCAGTCTTGAGAAAGTCCCTCAGCACTGGCGAGGCCACACCTTGAATCCTGTGTTGAGGTTTGGGCCCTTCACTGCACTAAAGACATTGAAGTTCTGGAGCATGTCTAGAGAAAGGTGACAAAGCTGATGTAGGGTCTGGAGCATAAGTCTTATGAGGAGCAGCTGAGGGAGCTGGGACTGTTTAGCCTAGAGAAAAGGAGGCTCAGGGGGGTCCTTATTGCTCTCTAAAACTGCCTGAAAAGGAGGGTGTAGCAGGTGTGGGTTGGTCTCTTCTAGGCAACCAGTGACAGGACGAGAGGAAATGGCCTCGAACTGCCCCAGGGCAGCTTTAGATTGGATACTAGGAAAAAATGTTTTTCACTGAAAAGGTTGTCAAACATTGGAACAGGCTACCCATGGAATCACCATCCGTGAATCACTTCTAGGGTGGGATAACCATCCCTAGAAGTTCTCAAAACATGTATGAGTGTGGCACTTGGGGACACAGTTTAGTGGTGAACGTGGCAGTGCTGGGTAATGGGGGAACTTGACAATCTTAGCGGTATCTCCCAATTTTAATGATTCTATGATAAAACTTGTGCTAACATAGCACATATGTAAGGAAAAACTTCCCTCAGTGAAGAGCATAACTCCATTTTTTACAGTGAAACACACCTCCCATATCCTTTTACTCCATAATAAATAATCATGCAGTTGCTCCAGCAGTCTTCAGGGAATAGTCTATTGTCATCCTTCATTTTGGAAGCATTGATTAGCCTTGTACCTTAACTATAGCAGACCGTAGTTAATCCAACCTCTGGGACTCCTATTTGCAAACAGACCTAGAAGATCCCTGATGGACACAGAAGCATTCTCCCTTTGCTTCCGGACAAGGGGGAAGGGCTTTTATCTCATTAGGTGGGACAGCCTTTATTTTGATCCCTCAAGCTTCCTGATATTGTAACAGATCAGTTGAGATGCTTCAGCTATTGTCTTCATCTGTCTTGATCATTATTCTTAACAGAGTCATTGCAGCTGAATGATAGCAAGCAATTGTCAGTGCTAATTTCCAAATATGAAAGTCAAAATAAAGGTTGCATTGGCAACCTTTCAACTGAAAGAAATTAAAAAAAAAAAAGAGGAAAATAAATAAAATAAAAATTAAAAGGAAGGAGAAGTGTGAGAAAGGAAGGGACATGGAAGGGCAAAGACAAAGGGAAAAAGAGAGGGAAAGAGAGAGGAAGGAAAGGACATTTCTAAGAAGTAGAATAGTGTGAAGATAAATGTTTGCAAGGTTTCACAGACTATGGCTTGGAAATCTCAGCCATAAGCGTTCATTTAGTTAATTTAAACTGTGTGTCTATCTCCATATAAAGACACATGCATGCAGTCATGCAGAACTCAGGACAATATCTCATTTTCTAGAAAATCTACTGTAAGTGGAAACATACATAGGAAAGAGAATAAATGGGTTTAAATTGCACTTGAGGTTGGAAGGGAAAAGGTCATGAACTCAATTTAATCTTACAAATGCAAAAAAAAAAAAATTTTAGAGCTTCATTTATCCTCTGAATTCATGAGATCTGCCCAGACTCATTAGACTGAAGCAGTAGAACAGGAGTTAGGTGATATGTCACTATTCTTCCAACAAGACAGTGGTACAAGCCAAGTAAAGTAGGTAGAAATACATTATTTAAAGTGAAGGAATTATCTTCTTTGCCTTCTGGTAGCATAATATAGATTTTAAAAAGTCTTTAAAAGCTTATATGTCTGTAAAACCAGTTCTCACTAATCTCCATCAATGTCAGCTCCCATTCAAAAAAATTATGCTGTTCATATTCAAATTCACATATATACACAGTCACATGTATACATATGTATATGCACATACACATTTATACATATACATGCGTATGCATACACAAAATTGCACAGTGACCCATCCCACCCACCTGCATCGTTGAGAAAAAATTAGTAGTATAATATTTGTATTATTGTTAAGGATTCATTTCTTTGGGATTCATTTTAAGGATACATTTCTTCATCTTTACTGAAGGCTTTCAATTTTCCTTTCAACAACATCTTTAGGGGACTAAGATGATAGAATAATAGAAAAGAAAATATGTCTTTCTCCTTTTTCAGAAGTTAATTCATGCCCATGGGATGTGCCAGACATTAATGCTACAAAATTAAGTCCTCTTATGTTCTGTATGTCCAATACATTTGCAATCTGAGCACTGAGTGTGCGATGTGCTCTGCCCAAGAAGCTTAATTGTGCCCAAGAATGACTAGCATTAGGGACAAGACAGTACTTGAGCCTCAGTGAGCTTCATGGAAGCTGAAGTTTTTAACATCATCAGAAATGGTAACTCTTCAAGAGAAGGAGCAGTTATTTTCAAATCAGAAGAAATGTCTAGATTGTCTACATTTCCTCAAAAACTGGAATTTTTAAGCATTCCTTGCCACCTTGATCTCATTTGACCATTTGAGATCCTTTAATAATCATTTGGGGTTTTTTTATAATGTGCTGTATACAATGCCCTCCTGATTATTACAGATTTGTGGCAGTTGCAGGACGTGGTGGGCCATGGTATTCCTATGGCATCTCTAAAAAGAGCATTCTGGATAGATGTTTGTGCTAACACAGGAAGAGCAAAAGGCCTTTCACCATCTTAATATTTCATTAAACCCTAGCAAATGGGCAAGGTTAAACACACAGAGCTGCAATCTGCACATGGTACATTTGTTTACCCCAAAGAGCACTGTCCTGATTTAGGCCAAGGACAGGGTTAATTTTTTTGCAATAGATGGGAGTGGCCAAGATCCAGATATTTATTATTTGATATCACCTCAAGCCATTGTCAGGAGCTGGGGGAAGGGAATCTGGCTTCCAAGCAGAATGCGAATTCCGATCCAGAATAAAATGTGGCTGCTGTGGCAGGATTGGGCCTGGTGAGCATTTTGCATGTAAATTGCCTCCTCTCTAGTACACTTTTGCTATTAATATTATTACTGTTACTTTGTGTTTTCTTATCTCACTGCTGTTTCCAATAAATTGCTCTTATTTCAACCCATGATCTTTGCCTTTTATGCTTCCAATTCTCCTCTCTGGCTGTCTAAGAGGGGCCAGGGATGGGGGAGGGTGCACAGCAGTGGGGAAGGGGAGCAAGCAAGCAGCAGTGGTTTGAGGAGTCTGAGTGGGAGAACTAAATTCGGGAGGACCATTCCTAAACCACAACATAAGCCTTCTTAGCCCTAGTAGATCGTATAAAAAGAAGTCTTGCACCAGGCCAAGCCCAAATTCAAACTGGAAAGAAATGAAACTCATAAAAATTGAAATAAAGACAAGATGTTTTGAATTTTTTACTTTTGCAGCTTAGATTGAATTAAAATTACTATGTGGATATAAAAGAATGCGTTCCAGTCTCAGGTTGTTGTCCCAAACTGTCATAATACTCTGCTTTTAATCTGTAAACATCACTCCATTTTACTTTGAGTTGCTAGAGGGAAAAATAACAACAATTTCTCAGACTTTAACAGATTTTTGTCATTTAACATCCAGTTAGAGGAAAAACATTAGTGTCAGCAGATAGTACTTATGAACAGCTATGGTATTTTCAGCCATGTCTATTGACTATCACAGTATCAGCTGTGAGAGAACCAAGCAAATATTCTGAGATGTATTTATGTACATATATCTGATTTTGCACTGCCCAGAGAATACCCAGCGCAAGTCCTCATAATCAAAATAGACACATATGAGAATACTGAGTGAAAATTCAATGTATAGAGAAAAACATTGATGTCTTTTATGGTAAGAGCTCCATCTTGATGTAGCACCATATTCCAGCATTATCAACATTAAGAAAATTTTGTTTAAAGGAAAATTTTCAGAGAAAAAGTAAATACGGCTTTTTCTAAAATTGCCAAATTGTTTCTATACATCTGTATAGAAGGATATGCTGATAATCTAAGTACAGCTGGTTCAGACTGTTACAATGTTGAGAAGTTTTAGTCATTGGAGACATACTATGAATGCAAATTTCTTGCCTTTTTGTCTTCACATATGAATATTTCTTTATTTAATTTTTTCGTTTTCTTTTGGGAGGGGGTGGGGTTTAAGTCAGGCACAAAATGTTTTAGCTTTAGGAACAGAAAGCAGGATTAAATAGGTGGCCAGGATAATCCATATATAAAGAAAAAGGAATCTGGAGGAGCTCAGAACCTTCCAGGTTTCACTGTAAAAACTAACTGGATCATTGTTCCTAAATGAAGGGAGATGCAGCTGAATCTTTGGTTCAGAGAGGAAACAGTGACTACCATTCTCCTTCCCTGCTCTTATTCAGCTCTTCTGGCTATTCTCAGGACGGTATGGCATTCGGCTCCTTCCATCCTTTCCCTTCCTGTCACAGGGATTTATCTGTGATTTTACTGTCTCCACAGTTCTCTGTCACCATGAAGAGCAGACTGGCAATTAATCCATATTAGAAGTCAGTAGAAAACTATAGATCCAGTTTGGTTCAAAGGACTATTTAAAAAATACTGAAACCCTTTTCATTGCCTGAAACAAAAGACAGGGCACTGTTGTCAGAAGTGTTAGAGGTAAGTAGCTCCACAGGCAGGGCCGAAATGCAGTCATGATTTGGGGCTTTAGAAATTTAAATCTACTGGTTGCCTATGTATATTACTGGTTATGCGTGTGGCTGTGTATGCATGCCACGTATACGTGTGGAGAAACTCCTCTCACAGGTTCTATCAATAATTTTCTTTCAGTTGGTATCATGCACTTGTCTGATAACCACACTGTTTAAATGGTGCATCCAAAATTCCTGTTCTCGGTATGTCTGGAAAGCAGTTTACTTTTTGATATGGCTGTGCCTGCAGAAGTACTGATCTTATTATCACACCCATTGCCATTTTTCATGCATACTTCCTTGTGATAGATAGGCATCCTTGCCAGGCTAAACAGGCATGTGACAAACCCTGAGGAGACATGCCATTAGTGTCTTCTGTCATTGCATTAACCTAGGATTTAACTGGTGCAGAAAAGGTTCTGCCAACCTGCAACCACAAGCTGAATTTCATCTATTAATAACTGTATTTATCTCTTTTTTCAATTATGTTTTTTTTTTTTTTTGCGCATAATCTGCAGGAAACCAAACCTAACAAACCCCAGTAATACCTAACTGGTATCTAAAAAGCCTTGTTTGACAACAGTGTTAATTATACACTTAAACACATTACACAATAAGAAATTTAGTTCAGCAAACTCTCTTTTCATATCTACTCTGTTTCTGTGTGGTTTATTCCCCATGGAGGTTATGAGATCTATTTTCAGAGGACAGTACTTTAGAATGTGGCAGCAGTGTGTATTGTTGTGTGTCATATAAAAAGGAATTATACATTTATTCTCTCTGACATCTCTTGTAAAAAGCTGAATCCTGTCTTTTCACTCCTCTAAGTCTGCACTTGCATTTTGCGCTTCCAAATACATTGATGGTGCAAATCAGAGATTTTGCTGCTCAAATGATCTAATTTAGAGCTGCCATCTAGCACCTTGCAGATTTTCTTGTGACCACTGCAATAGAGGTATAAAGGAAGATCACTCTTTCAAAATTCCTCATATATGCTCTCAAGAAATACCAGGGAGAGAGGAAACAAAAGGACTACAAAATAAAATACAAGGAAAGGTACAATATAGATCTGTAAAACATCAACTTATTATGAATATTTTTATGAGGTGCTTTTTATCTTACTCCTTTGCACTTCTGCTTTTCCTTTCTCTGAAAAATAATCTCAGGCCCCATCCCTCTGAAAGCTAGTGCTTTATCAAGGTCTCTGGCAAAGTTCTATAAGCTTTTGTGGACTTGGGGTCTCAAAATATTGTGGCAAATGACAGTGCTCAATTAAAATAAGCTTGAAATAAGAATTTGTATCTCTGGTGTAATATATTGCTTAATAATCAGTTATGGGGTGCAGGCACACTGTGTGCTTGAGAAGACTTTAAACTTATGATTTTTAACTTTTTTAAAATAAAAAAGTAGGACTTGATTTAAATAATAATAAAAAACCAAGTTATCGCTCCAAATATATATGTATTTATGTATTACAGATCTTGCTGAAAGGTATAGAAATTCCTTTCAGGACATAGTACTTGCATGCGTGATGGGGTATTTTGTCCTTTCTGCTGCTTATTTTTTCTTCTTTTTCCTTGGCTTTGATTCTGAGAGCAGCATGCTCTTTTCATTTTGCTAGAGATGTGGTTCTGCATAAATCTCTCAGGAGATCTCACTCTACCCAAGCAATTTTATGGTAAGAAAAGGAGTCCTTCCTTATGTCTGTATAATTTCAGTTGTGTAAATCAGAGCATTGACCTTAAAACCATCCTGCCTTTACTGTGGATTCGCCTTGTTCACAAAGTTTAGCTTGTGAATTATAGTAGCCGTAATATCTTTTGCTTCCATGTTATGCACCAGTAGATTGCATTTTTTCAGTAAGTGTTTAAAAAACATAAAGGTTTTATTTTTCTAGTACAGAAGCAGTTTTCAAGGGGGGGAAACAAAATAAATAAAAAGGAGAAAGAAAAAAGAAAAAAAAGGTTGTGAGGAAGAGTGAAATCTGAGACTTATTGTTAAATAGTTCTGTGATGACCTGAAAGAAGAAAATGGTATCTTGGTTTGAAAGTATCAAGCAGTTTTGCCATCAAGCTGAGAAGAAGCCAGCTTAAGTATAAAATATGGCTATAAAGCTTCCTATAATCTACAGAAATGACAAAATAAAATATCTGTATATGCTAATTATATGATGTAGACCTAGTTTTCATTTCCATAAATCTTTCTCTTGAATTGTTATATTGGCTAGTAATTAGGAGACTTATGAAAAATTACTTGATTTATATTCTCAGGCAGGTCTGGACCTTACTATGTACTGATTTTAGCAGGGAAGCTTTAAGAGACACACTGGAGTATGTCATACTTTACTGAATGAAACTGCAAAGTTTTTTGGGTTTTTTTCGCTGTCAGATGCTTCTGGAGTGTCCACGGATTTTATGAGGATATATGAACCTTTCAGTTGTAGAAGACTTGTTTAAAACATAGGCTTGCAGTCTTGGAAAGAGAGCAAGACTGTATCATCACATACCTAGATATACCTAGAATACATTGAGTATTTTTTTTTTTAAAGTCCCATATTAAATCCCATACAGTATAAATAAAATTCAAATTTCATTAGACCTCTAAGAAGAAATCACTGCCTGTGAATCCAGTTCTTGACTCTAATTTCTTTTTAGCCAAAAATACAAAATCAAAGAAATGCATGGAATTATTTTAGACAGACTGGTTTACATAAATTTTATTTCTTCGTTGCAGAGAATACCTAGGATGACCATTCCAAAGATGACACAAATAGGTTGAATATTTGATTTACAAACTGTTAACAAAATATTCTTTCAAAAAAAACAGAGCAAAACCATTTTGCATCTCATCAGTTACTGCTTTGGCATTTTTTGATTATGCGTTATGTCTTTTTGATGCTTCCTTATTTGATTTTTTTTTAAGTGGCCTAATTCATTTTGGCTACATCAATTTAGTGTATATTTTGTAATCTTTATGCCTGTGAGGTGTTACAAATTGCTAAAGGTTAGCAGCACAGGTCAAATTACTTCTCTTTTACCTTTTCTAAGGTAATTCATTTCTAGATCTTATACAAAATGAAGCATTACAGCTGATCTAAGCTGTTTAGAAGTGTCAGTCATGAAAAAAACCCCAAAATCTTTAGACATAAGGAATAAAGAGATAATTTTACTCCATACTCAGGTTCTTTGCCATTAAAAATAAATAATGAATTCTTCACTCTGAGCTATATAATACATTTTTGTAAGGAAACCAGAGCTTAGACTTTAATAATTACTGGAGGATTTGAAGGACATTTAAGTATGATACACTGTGGTACCTGCTACAAAGAAAAGAATATTATCCAAGCAGTATGAATGTAAGTGCTGTGTTCACAGGTAAGGAGGGTTGTTTTAATTCTATTTTAAGAGTCACACAAATACGTGTCAGACATCATAATTATTACCTCAGGTTGGAAGGTTGCAAGAGAGAAAAATGTTTATGGATTAATAATCTCTTGTGGCCACAGGTGTCCAAAAGTACTTTTTCTCTTCAGGAAAAATAAAAAAAGACAAGAAAAAGTTTAAACAACAACAACAAAACCCCAACAGAGTGAGAGAGAGGCATGACAGGTTAAATATGAGCAAGTCACACTTCAATGTAGAGCTTCTAGCAAGGAACTGAGGGTGAACCCTAGAAAAACTCCTGTCCAACTCCTGTAAATACTGCTTTACAGCAACGAAATCTTAATTAGTATTTTTCTTCCATTTAACTGCTCCAGTTGGTAAGAGATGCCTTGTACCAATTTTTATCTTTTCACTCTGCATCTCCCTCCCCTGCTTTTTTTTTTTTCCTTTAAATTTCTCTACCTAAGAACTCCAGGGGGAATGGTGTCTATAAATTAAACTAAGTGGCCACAGTGTTATATGATTATTGTCTAAGTGGAACAGATTTATCATCTTCAGTTTTTCATTTCCTGTTCCAAGATTTCTGTTAAATACTTATTGCTCATGGATGACAAAAGGACTAACAACAAGAGAGGCTATTTCCCGGGGGGAGTAGGTACATTTGGAGTGTATTTATTATCTAGCTAATGTTCTTCACCAATAACTGATTGCACATTCTATTAGATTTTGTGCTCTGCTTTCTAAAAACTGTATGTATTACCCGATGGGATTACATGTGTTAATCCACTGAGACCAATGAAAGCTACTGCCCCTCTTAACACTTCAGGAAACTGTAATTCTTCACCCTAGTCTCTCATCACCTCTCCTATCCCAGTCTCATGCTACGGTGTTGACTTGGAGGAGAATGCCAAGTAGCAGTGTCCAGAAGTATAGTTCCTTGTGTTGTAAATGTAAATTAGAGATCCATGGAGAGTTTCAGCTCTCATAAAATCTCACTTTAAGGCACCCTGGGCTGAATTAATCATTATTAGTGCATTGAAGTCTGCTTTAATTAATATAGTCCATTAACATATAATAAAAATTCAGAAATGTAATTGAAAATTGTCAAAAGAACCTGAATGATAATAAAAGATCTATGCCCAGGTGATAGCTTCTGCTTTAAACGCATAAGAACAACATTAAATATCACCTATATCACAGACGTTTTCATCTGGAAAGCATAGTGCATGCAGTGTTCACCCCAGGTGAACATTGCACACAGCTAGCACTAAACTTCCTACTCTTCCCAGCTCCCTTCCTCTGGGTTGTAGAAGCTGCTCTGCAATATTTGAACAGAACATGAGAGCCTTTCTATCCTTGACTATCTGATGTTATTATTTTGTTTTCCTTTAATTTTCCTCATTCTGAAATACAAATAGCATGGTTTGACAGTAACTGCAACAACATAGAAGCACTCTGTGTAAACACCGTGTTTGGCTATTTGTGGTGTCCTCTGATTACAGCCTCTTATAAATGAAAACGATGTGTCTCTTTTTCACCTGTCACAAAGCCGTATCTCAGGAAATGCATAGCCTAGACTAAGGGCCAGGCCAGAGATTTCTGCATTTTGTTCTTGTCTCTTCTATTCGCTGAATTCTATGTGTTTCATTTGTCATTTGTATAAAATGGTTGACTGAAATTTAAGGTACATCACAGTTACTGTTGCAGCTGTGGGGACATTCCTGCCCTAAATTTAAATGGACTTTGGCAAAACATATGCTCAAGCACTTGCTTTGATTTCAGTCTGAAGTCTGCTATTGTGTTGTATGTTACAGCAGTTAGACCATACATAATATCTCAGATAAAATCTAACAGTTAGATTCCTGCAAAACCTGCAGTCACATCAGGTGTTACCAGTTACCAACATCAGACACTGAAATAAGACAATAAATTCTAACCTTCTCTCAGTTTTCTCAGGCTCCCTGGACTTTCAACTGAAATGAACAGACAGATTCAGAAGTAATTAAAGAAAAAATTACTTCCAAATATGACAGCAGTTGAACTCTTAGACACTCTGATTTTCAGTCTGTATGCTGAATAAATAAAGCCAGGAGGTGACCATTAGCTATGAGACAAGTTAGCAGCAGCTTCTTCATAATCTATGCTTTTAATGCTGCTCCACCCCTGCTAGTTGGAGCAGCCCAAAACAGATCAAGTGCTGGGTGCTAGCTCAGCTCACAATGAAACAGTTTGGGTTCAGCACTCAACCTGGCTCATTTTTCTTTAACAGCACTTCACCAAATTACTAATTTATCCAGGTCTAGTCATCCCATCCTCTCTGACACCTTAATTGAAGGACCAAAGCTGACATTTTTGACTAGGTCGTCTTCACACTCAGTGAGAGAAAAACACCTCTGAAAGGCAATTCATCCCAGTTAAGGATTTAGTGTCATGAGTCTAAAATTAGGTAAAATGAATCAATTTCCTATTGCTCTCAATTGTCTTTGGAGGAGCCAAAAAAGGCTCTCTCTTTCAGTAATGTGTTGGGATTTAGGCAAGTAAGTTCTTTCTTATTGGCCTACACATTGTGCAGTGTGACTAACTGTCATCCTTTCCCTTCAATGGGAGTTTTAGACAAAGGTTTAAAAAATATTAGTTATCAAGTAAAAACATTCTTTCAGTTCTCTTATTGAAATCCATATTTTCAAAAAACTTTTAACAAATATTTTTCCACAAATTGTCACTTACATTTAACTACTACTTTGAACACTAGGCTTTAAAAAGTTCCATCTGAACATTCCCAAGTATCTGGATTTTTGTGAGGTTGGATCAAAGTTTATTAATAGTTTATTATTACAGAAAGGTAGGGAATAATATGATATCGAGAAGGAAAGACAGGTGTAACACCAATGAACCATAGTACAGCTCAATGGATGGTGAAGTTTTGCTTGCTAGTTTGTCTGGTTTTTACATTTTCAGGAAAAAGTAAGCTATTCTTTTGCTGTGGAATCAAGTTCCCAGAAAATAAGGACCAAATTAGTCTTAAAAATAGTGGATTACAATGTCCCTACTTACTATAATCTTATCTCTTTAACCACTTACACAGTAATTGTTCGACAAAAGACTGACACTCTTTTCTATTTCCTGGTTGTGATCCTGCAGGATTGCAGCCATTAAAGGATCATTGGCAGAAGAAGTGTAAAGTCTTTGTTGTCCATTTTTCAAGAACCTTTATTAAGGTTTCTCTTTTTTTCGTTTGCTTGTAGCACACAATTTCTCCAGCAATGATATGCTGGTACTTGACTTTCTTTCTCCTCAACAACAGGCTCAATTAATATTTTTTAAATGCTTTTTGGATTTAATTTTCTTCTCCTGGATTAGCAATTCAGACTGAGCAGAGTTAGAGAACAACTGTATATCCTTTCCCCTCAATATTCTTATATTTACCTTCTTGATTTTAGAGGTTTCGCCTTTACAGGATGTGAAGCTCTGGACAAGAAAAGCATTCTTAGTATTTGGAATTGAGTCAATCAAGATAATATTGAATACTTAAAAAAAAAAAAGTTTCAAATGAAAACTGTGATTTCAAACTGAAAGCTTTTCTTTCTTTCCAGATACTCTAAGCTTTTTATTCAAAAGGAAAATATTATTGCTCAAATCCCATGAAACACATACTTAACATGTCCATTTTTATCATGAAACATATTCTTAACTGTACCTAATTAAAGCTGACTCCATCTGCTAGCATAAATTTTCTGCATTTTTAATGGTTTTCTTAATAAACAAATAGACATATATACATTATGGTTATAGTGTGCCTCCCTTGATTTTCAACCACCAGAGAAGACCTGCATATTACATCCTCTTCGTATATATCCGGTGAGTGTTAATATATCTAACTCTTGTATGAAGAGAGATAGTGAAGAAAGGATCTTGAACCCTTTTATTCATGTACCCCTCCAGCTGAAGACAGCTATGCCTTACTGCCATCTAAGTCCTGGAATCAGAAGAGCAGGGAGGGAGAAGTTATACCTATATAGGAGAGGAAGGAAAGAAAGCAGGCTTTGTAGTAATATCTGGAGCTCTTGAGCTTTTCTCTTTCCCCTTACTCTTGCTCCCAAGTGAGTATTAAATTCCGTCTTGTCTGCTCACTGTCACATCCTTCCATGATGCTTTTCTAAGGTAAATGTCAACATGGCATATGCAGTCCTATAGCATCCTCAGTGTTTGAAGCAATTCTGAACCCAAATGCTCTGTGAGTCAAGGTCTTTACTGATGGCAGGCTGTTACTCGTTGTGAGCTTTAGCTGAGACTAGATAAGCAGCAGGTCAGAATCCATGATGTTCTCAGCTGGGATGATCATAGAGATGAAACCCTGACACCCCATCAACCACCACTTTCTCAATACTAAAAGAGGCAGCAACTCAAGATGGAGTCTGCCTAAGAGTTCATGCAGAAACTCAGGCTTCCCTCAGAAAAAGGGGGTATTCATAATTCTGGTACTGATCTCAAGGAGTGATCATACACTTCAGCTGAATGGATGGAAGAAGGAACTTCTGACTGATGAAGAATTAGTAGTGTCATGTAGAAGGCACTTGACCACAAATGTCACATAAAGGGAAGGGTGGGTGGCAAAATCTGCACACTATTTTTAGGCATCTTCCACTGTCAGATTACTCTTCCTTAGGAGCAGGACTTGTCTTTTCTCTTTGTCAAACTTCATGAAGTTCCTGCTTGCTGTTCCTCTAGCCTATTAAGATGTCTTTGAAAGACCACTCTGAAAGACAGAAAAACCACCTGCTGTATCAACCACGCTTCCAAATTTCTGTTGCCTGTAAACTTGATAATGGTGCACTCAGTCCCATCTCTCATGATGTCACATAATCTGTGAGGTCTCTGTTTTCCTGAGAGCTGAAGAAAAAGAATTTTTTTTATGCAGAAATAAATCAGTGTTTGAATGACCTCTTATGTAGTCGAGCTGTAAATGTTATGCACAATCCAGTCTGAAAACGCAAAAATCTCCTTGGAGGTTTTGATAAAACTCAGTAAAACTGGGATGTGCAAATCGAACTGCAGTGCTTCTGCAGACTTTGTTAAAGCCCTTGATGGAGTGAATTTTCATGCTCTGGACCCTAATACTGCAATTAAACTTGACTGTATAGACAGGAGTGACATTCACCTTCATTTTGCTTGAGGGGACAATGGAGAATTTCACAGTTCATTGTCATTTTTTATTAAAACAGATAAGAATGGACTCTAGGTTGTGACCCTTGTATTCAGCAAGACCTCCAAGAATCACTCAGCTGCAGAGATAACAATCAAGAGCACCCTCGAGGCTGTGTATGCTCTATATCAAGAGAACCAAAGAATCCAGTGAAAATGCTACATGAATATTTTCCCTGGCTTCGTCCAAATGTTATTGCTCTATGTACCTGTCTTGTAAGATCAGGTCTGAAAGTTTTGCAAGTAAAGTGGAATCTGAAAATCTTGTTTTATGGCTGGTAACAATAATAAATAATAGAAACATAATTGTACTAGGCTGTGAAATTTCCTTCAGAAATGTAGCGTGTGTACAGACTTATCAAAGAACAATTCTCAGTATTGAGAAATACTAAAAATATTCATTGTTAAGTAACAATAATCCCATTATTTTTCACATCTTTTCCATAGTAATAAAAGACAAATTTTTCCATTTATTTATCTTTAAGTAAATGTCAGAAGCTCTACTCTAGGATATAAATTGCATTTTAATCTGAGCAGTCCAATCTGACCAGAGTCAGTATTTAAGCAGTTGTCTTAGTGATAGATGTGAGCTGTAAGTGTCCATGAGGTCAAGGAATACTACATGGCATTTTTAGGTGCAGCAATTTGACAATGAAGAACCTAAGTACACTTTACATTTAAGGTCTTCATGGACTGCCCTGCAAAAATCTTGAACTACAGGAAAAAGTTTGAATTAGTGAATAATAAAAATTACTTTCCTGTTCCTCCAGATGATTAAGAAAATGGAGAGATTGTCCTTCCACTAGGGAATTGCCTTTCCCTTCTTAAAACAAACAAACAAAAATTCATGGATTTTGGCTTTGTGGAGCTGTGCAGGGTTTTTTTGGTTTAATAGCTGTTCCTCAGTTGTCCTTCCAGTTACATTCTCAAATACTGACTTTGAGATATTTTCCATATATCCTCTGTACTTTGTTTTCAACATGGGAAATGAATGCACTATAAAATCCTTAGTATCTCTGCAGTGGAGCCAAATTGAAGCTGAATCAGAGACTCGTCTTTCATCTATCTCTCTCTCCTTCCTTTCTTCACCTCTCAAACCCTTACATCCTATCTGGTCTTCTTCTCTCTGCATTTACTTGTTCTTCTTCCAGTCGCTCCATGCCCCCCAGCTCCAGGGCAGGGTTCCAGAGAGGTAGTGAGCTCCCATAGCCTGTTCGGGTTAGCAGAGAGACAGAGCTCCCTGGGGTGCTGACTCAGTACGGCAGAGCAGGGACTGCTTTGCACAAGCATTTAAACCCCAGCGCTGATGGCAGCTAAAAAAAAAAAAATCTGCATGAAAATTACACAATCCATGAAATTTATTACACCTGCAGTTTGCTAGTTGAGTTCCTAATTTGCATATGATATTTTGCCTTCAAGTGACACAGTATTTAAACACATCTACTTCTACATATAAAACTCTATTCTGATCTAGTTGAGACAATTTTCCACTGCCTATAGTAAATGCCTATATGTCAAGCATTAGCATTTCTGAACTTTATTTGTTCTTTTAAATAATTTTGTCATGGAAATATCTTACAACTTCCCAAATCTGTTGTTTTCAAGAACATTAGCATTAGAAAATTCTTCAGAACCCTTACTCCCTAAATCTTTCTTCTTTGTTGATTTGACTTGTAGCTTCTAAATTATTTACAGAATATAATTTGTAATTAAGTACATTCTTATTCACATATGCAAATTCTAATGATTTTACTATTTTTAATAACATTACTGCTGCTATGCAGAATATTCTTGAACATCAGATCAATTTTTAATAGGTCAGTGTTCTTTTTATAATTACCTGACTCATTTATTTTGTTTGCCTTTGCATGAATATTATTTGTTTGCTTTATTTGATGGTGTTAGCAACAGGGAAAATTAAACATCTCTGCAGGTTTGGTGCAGAAAATAGTTGTAAATATAAACCTCTACTACAATTTTAACCTTTACTGTGGACATTTTTTATGAGGTGTGACTATTTCTTTCTTGTCAATGCAAAGGGAAATTTTATAAAAGAGTAAAGAAGATAGTTAAACTTCTTGCTTTTTCTATAACTATAAATGCCAGTAGCAAAAATGCTATGCTAAAAATAGAAAAACATTTCATACATTGATTGCATGATTTACATATAGTCATATTCCTAATTGAGTCATAATCCAAGGCCTCTGTTTATTTATTAGAAAAAAAAAAAATCAGTAATCTTTAACTCAGTCCCAAACAAAATTGAAACACTTCAAATAAAAATCATATAAATTGATCCAGAATTAAGATCATTAAGTCATTTTGTCTATCTTCCTTCCTCACAGGTGCGATTAGCTATATCTAAAATTTTCATGTGATCTGCTCATTAAAAATGCTCCTACAGATTCCTAGGTGTTATGTTTCACTATTTAACTATCCTGGCATTTAGAAATCTTTTCCTAAGTCTAACCTATTTCTCCCTAGGTACAATTTAAATCCTTTTTTTTTTTTTGGCTTTTCTCATATTTGAAAACCGTTCTCAGGTCTCCCATTGTATTCTCTAAGCAGAAACAAAAAAGCTCAGTCTTTCACTACAGAGCATGTGATTTTAGCTGTTTTATCATTCATTCTGGTCCTCATAACCTCCTCCCAATTGCATTTTGACTAGTTTGTATCTTTCCTGAGTGCCCATAAGTTCCAGTAGGCAAAACTTCTCAATTTAGAACTTGGTACTGTCATAAAACTGAAGGGTACTTTCACTCACCTTTCCTCCCACACTCCTCTTCATATACCTTGGGATGATGCCTGGATTTCTCTCTATGAGCAGGTTTCTGCCCTGTAACACTAGGGCTGCTCTACTTCTCACTGCCTGGAAGCTGTGGAATCATGTGAGAGAAAATACATGATTTATTGACTAGAAAATGTTAACTAGAGGCCACTTCTCCTTTCCTGTCAGAACTGATTGATACTGAGGAAACTGTTGACTGCATTAACACTTTCTGTATATTTTGCCTAATTGTCCTACAGTGCAGTCATAAACAGTCCTTAGTGGAGGGGAAGCCAAAATATGGTGTTTTTTCATTTCTTCCTTTTTTTTTTTCCACTTCTGTGCATGCAACATTCCTGACACAAAGTTTGTAGACTCTTGAGGCAGCAGAAGCAGAGAGGACATCCCACCACTTCAATCCAGTCTCTTCAAATAGCTATGTTCTTTATTCTAGGCTAGCAGAGTAGATTTGAACTCTTTCTGGCTAAAGGGGTCTTTCATGCATTATACAAGTGGTACAATCTCTAAGCATTTCCCTGAAAGACTTGATGTTCACTGGCTATATAAAATTGCCTAGATGGAGCTGATTGATACTGCTGATATGTTAGGCAAGCTCTAAGTATGAGTATGTCTAAGAAATTAAGTGGTGCCAGAAGGGCTTAAGTACAAAAGGGAATAATAAGGAACTTGGATACAAAAAGTATCTTTTAAATATAGGGGTAAAAAAATAGACATAGTGCTAGAAGAACATTGAACAACCAATCTGTAGAGGTTTCACATTCGCCAAATTTGTTTTGTTAAATTTAGCGGTCCATCTTTCTACTATGGAATAGGATTAGAAGAAAGGCAAAACAGGCTCAACTGAAAGACACAAACAGTTATATTTATTAACACACACTAAAGGGCAAACAAAAAAGCCTATGAAACCTTTTTAAAAGCACTCCCCTCCCCACTACCAACAGTTCACTTTTCCATGAAACAATGTAAAGAGACAGAAAATCAGAATTCATAAGTCAGTACCACTTATAAAATAGTCTTTCATTCAGTCTTTGAGAGAGACAAGTCCCTCCTGATTTTTCTGGTAACTTTCCACAAGAGACACAGTCTGTTTGTGTCTTCCAGCTCCCACAAAAGCAGCCCGCCCAAGAATCTGCATCTGTGAGCCTCCCAAAATGTAGCCTTTCCCATGACTACATATGGGCCATGGGGTTTCGTCTTTTAAAGATGCACAGCTCCACAACAAAGGATTTCTTATTCTTCACTGGTGACGAGGCTTCAAACATCTCATAGGATCACTAGATTACACTTTTGAATTCAATATCCGCTCAGTAAAATCAGACACCTTTGCTTGAATCTGCAAAAATCATCTCCCCATTCTTAGTCCACGATGTAAAGGAATATTACAGTCTGTTACTATAAATCAAAGGAGATTTACAGCCTAAAACTAAGGCAACTTGTCATCTCTTCCACTGAAGAAGTCACTTTTCCTTTACTGACTTTGATCTCTTCATATTATCCCTTTACATACCTCCAATTTAGCCCTTTCTCTCTCTTTGAGAAGGGTTAGAGTTTAAAAAAGTCTCAGTCTGTGTCAGGAAAGAGTTAAAGTTCTCCTGCCTGGGCCTGCGGACGGCCACGTGGTCTCTGCTGTGGCATCTCTGAAAGCCTCAAATCCTCAAGGTGTAGAAAAGCTCAGAAACAGCGCCCGGATCTTCTCTCCCCCTCCACCCCTCGGTCTCATGGGGTGGGTTTGGCCCAGCCTGGGCTCGGTGCTGCCCTCCAGGGACCCGGGGGCTGGGGGCGCTGGGTCATCTCCCTCGGCCCTGCCGGCAGCGTGGGGCAGGATGTAGGATCGGCTGGATGTGAGCAGCTGTGGCTCCCTTCTCTGCTGGCTCTGGGGGGGCCTGGCTCGGCTCCTGCCAGGGCCAGCCCTGGCACGGCCGCCCTGGCCCGGCCCCAGGGGTGATGGAACCTGAGCCGGGCCCCATTGCTCACTCCCTCTCTCCATGTTACCTCATGGCAAACGTGCAACAAAGAGGAAGTTTCCCAAACATTCCACCTGTGTTTAAGGCGTGTGTCCCAGGGATGTACACTTGTATCTGATTGGCCAACCTGGCTGTCAGTTTTAAATCAGATCACTAGTTGGTTTTTACCATGCATGCAAAACCAATACACAATCCCATGAAAATTCAGGTATCTGCAATAGGATTAGGTGTCTCTTCATTACATTTGAGTTATCATCACTATGCCTTAGATTTACATAAAATGCCCAGCTCCGTATTTGCATCTGGGCCCATATCAAAAATGCCATTGAACTGTTTCAAGGAAACACATTGAATCTTAATAGGATCAAACAAAGCCTGTTAGTTTCTTTCCAGGAAAAAACTCCAGGGTTTCAAACTGCATGCAGAGGTATTTTTTCCTTAAAAGTTTTCTTTTGAACTATAAAGAAATACAGTATTTACTATGAATGTCACAGGGGGCATGCCTCTATAGGGTGGATTGGATGTTCTTATTTGAGACCAAGATTTACAAATTTTTTTAGCTTTTATTTTTTGTATTAATGTAATTATTATAAAAATTTAAATGCAAAAAATATAGTATTAATAATTGCATTTATCTGTTAATGTAAAAATTAAAAATTTTTACAAATTTTTATATTAATAGAATTTTGTACTAAGATATTTCAAATCCAGAAAGTTATCATAGCTATAGTTTCCTATCATAGCTATAGTTCAAGATATCTATAAACATGGTCAGATATTATTACTAGTCATGGTGGGTCTAAATTTTTTTTAGTAAAAAGAGCTTTGTTATTCACAAATGCATGAGTCATCATCAAACAAATAACAAAAGCTGTATTTGTCTGCAATTAAGCTGCATTAGTATTACATAGGGCTCAAAAGAGTTGACTCAAGTAATAAGAGTCCTTTCCTTCCATTTTTATTTCAGGTGACTAACTTCATCCTATTGAATATAATTGGATTAGTCAATGAAGAAGATGCTATTCACTAGACAAAGGAGCAACTATCCTAAGCATTTGATTAATAATGAGCAAATTCCTTGGACCTTGGACATAGAAATACTATACAAAATAACATTGTTTTGTAGATGGGGACCGAAACAGTAAAATCAAAAATCAATTAAAACTAATCATAATTTCAAATTAGCCTGCATGATTTTTTATCTGCAATACTATGTGAGTGTATTTCAAGTTGCGTATTTGACCTTGATTTTTATTTAACATATAAGGAGCAGGGAACAGTTGGAATTTGTGGCAGAGTCTTTTTTTTTTTTTTTTTTTGAATAAGAAATTATATCTTTACTGCAGTGAATATGGAGGGTCAAAACCTTAGCTGATGAGAATTAGATGCAATCAATGAGCTTTTATCCATATTCATCAGCTGAAATCTAGACTAGAAATTTAAATTCTTGTTTCCCAGATTGTATTCATGCAAGTCAATTTATTTTGGCAGTGTAATCAATACCTCTGTAAACAAAAGATATTTACAATAGCATAACCAACCACACTTTGGAGGTCATTACAGTGATTTCATATTTGTGTTCATCCATTACTACGGGGTAATATTGAAAGTTTCACAAAGGTTTCATTTAGTCATTTTTAGCAAATTAAACCATAGAACCATAGAATGGTTTGGGTTGGAAAGGACCTTAAGGATCATCTAGTTCCAACTTCCATTCCATGGGTAGACCCCTAAGTTCTACCACTGACCTGGAACCTGGAACCTGATTTTACAGAGTACTTCTGGAATTTTTCCTTCTCCCTTTTTTCACAATTGCTTATTAATTTTTGAAGTAACCCCAAATGGTGGATGAAGTGATCATGTACTTGTGTATTCTTGATCATATCAAAGCTAATCTTTCTGAAACTGATAGCGCTGACATTTTGTTTGAGTTTAGTAATATAAAAAACTTTCTCAACACTGTAGGAATTTAATAACTCGATTTTAAGAATTTAAAGTAAACCTAGGTAGTTTTTATTTAGAAGAGATCAGCTATGTGACGGTGCATGTGTCAATGCTAAACGTTTCATTCAGAATACTCTATTCTATTCTATTTTTTTAATCCTGCATTTTTAAGAGAATGATTTCTTCTCTTATAGATGATGGCCACTGAGCTACAGTACCACTCTGCAAGAAGAACTGGTTGCCAAGGTATCATGTGACTAGCTTGGACATTTTAGTTCTAAATTTCACTGAACTTGTCACAGTATAGTGCTGTCTATAGAATGGCTGTGAAGTGTATCTTTCAGTTTCAGCTGTTACAACAGCAAATGGTTTACCATTTAATAAAGATAGACTTTTGGAAAAAAAATCAGTCAAGATCCTTCTATTCCATCCATGTGGTTTCAGAAATTACTCCGCAAACACACTCAGCTCTATTAACACTGTTACTATGTCTGTGCATTCATGTGACACCTGTGGTCAATCAGGACCAGTGGCTGAGAGATTCTTGTGCACTCTTCATAGGAAATGAAACATCATATCATCAAGGCATCATCTAGTGATAGCAAAACATTCAGTCATCCATTTAATAGCATAAAAATCTCACTATGACTAGTGAATTTTATCACGGGGAATTAAGCAAAAATTTTCTGTGCAACCAGCTGTGATTTTTTTGGTAGAGCATCTCAAAACACTAGCTAAAAAAGATTAATTATAAATGTATTTTTAATTCTGTAAATACAACAGGGTATGGTAAGTGGGGAACAGAAACTGAGCAAAATATGTTTGCTAACACTTTCTGTAAACTGGATGAAATTCAAAATATTTCTCATAAAAAAGTCACCAAGAACATTCCACTGTGTATGTTATTAAGGGAAATATCAGTACTGTCAACTACCATGTAATCTGACATTTGGCCTCAAAATGTTTCACACAGAGGTCAGCAAGCAGATGCCTTACTTCTTTCACAATGTGAATACCTTCTCTATTGCTCATTGTTTATGGCAGTCATCATTAACTGCTGATTGAAGTGTGGTTTGTAGCGCAGACAGTGAGGCAGATGATCCAAGAGAAAAAGGCTGGTCCAGGGCCAATGCCTTCCAGTAGCCCAGATGCCACTGTATTCATGAAATCAGAGTTAGGCTATCCAAGACTCTTAAATGCATTGTACAAGTAGACAGAAAACAGTATTTCCAGTAAAAGAAAAAATTACAAACTAGAGTGATTCCAGCAGAGGACCACTAAAATATTGCAGTGTTTAAGGGGCTGAAGCATGTGATTCATGTGAAACTGAGGGAGCTGTTAGTTCATCATGCAGAAGAGTGCGTGACAAAATCTAATTGCTTTTTCCAAAGTTCTCATGGTAGAATATAGAGATGTTGCAGGGAGATCTTTTCAGCACAGCAGCTGTAATCTTCACAGAAGTGCCTAACAAAAGAAAAAGGCACAACAACCAAAACTTACTTCTAAGTTTCCCTGAATATAAAATAAAAGCTTTTCACAATGAGGAAAGAGACTGGAACTGGATGCCCAGAGATTCTAAGGAATCTCCATTCTTACAGACACTCAAAATTCAGCTGCACATAGCCCTGAGTAAGTTGACATTATATTAAACCTGCTTTGAGGAGAAAGCTTGCACCAGAAAACCACAAATGTCCATTCCAAACTAAAGCATTCTGCAGTTCTCTGTTTCTTGTCATCTCAGGTCACCTTTGCTGCACCTGGGAAAGAAGACTTTAACAGTCACCTTAGGGACTCTCAAATCTGGGGAAGGAAAGTTTTGAGAAGAGGAAGCCCAAAGGCAGGATGAACAAGTTAGAGAAAGAGCTGTCACCCCTTGGCAAAACACAAGACCTTCAGACTTTTCCAAGAAGATGTGTGTAGAAAGGTTGGTAGAACTGAAATAGGTGTCATGAAGGATGTGGTGCTGTTTGGGAACTGAATGATGTCCAGATTTACACAGGAAGATCTCAGAGATGAAGATAATTCTTTCTTGTCAAAGTGCTTTATAGTAGGCCAGCCTCTTTTGTAACAATCCTTCAAGCTAAGACAGTACTGCTGATCCTGCTGTTGCAGAAGGGATAGAATGGACTGATGTCCAAAAAAGAACAGTGCAAAAGAGCACTTGCAAAATCAAGAGACATGATCCTTGTAGATCCTCTGTGTGTGGTCTTGAGAGCATGTTTGATACCAGAGAATCACAAGAGAAAATAAAAGCGTACACAGTTCAATCCTTCACATTAATCTGCTCGGTAATGAGCACAAATGGAGGTAGTCTCTATACCTACAGTCAGATGGACTAAATCAAATATAGTAAAAGGACCAATGCTGACTTTTAATGGAAGGTACCAGTAGCTTGACTTTGTTCCATCTGGTTTTGCTCCTATGCAGACTTTTCAAAAAGAAAGGTTTCCACCTGGATATGTCCTTCCACTGGGAATGAGGTCAGAGCTAAAGATTTATGGTTTCTTTCAAGGAGGGGGTATAGCTCTTTTAGATGGAGAAACCACACTCACCATTATTTCATTTTTGAAGACTCCTGGTGTTTCCTATTAATAAGTTACTTATGTGTCTTCTGAGGCATTTAAAATCAGAGTCAGTCTTCCCTAAACTGTCTCTATTACTGGGAAAATTGTCAACTATCGGTTATTGGAAAGAGATGCTCAGTATGGTTTATGCTGTTTCAGAAAACACATTTGAAGACCCTGTTGAATTGAAGATGATGAAAAGGAAATTTTATAATGAGATTATGAGCATTCAAAATCATAGCAACAAGTGAGGGGTCATGTTTTGGCAACAGCAGTGAGAGAAAAATGAGAGTTTAGCAGTGGTGTAAAGTATAGTGATGGACTTCTGAAGAGTTGAATGAAAAGTAGATGGGAACATTTTTATATTTTTGCTGACAAAGACAAAACAAGATATTGGTTATGGAAAGAAGCCCAAAAAAAAAAAAAAAAATCATGTGTAAAGGACAAGTTTGTTACCTGAAATACTTTGGTGATAAAAAATAATAAAATATCTCAAGTTAGAGGTTCTTTTTTTCAGAGGTATAATTATTAAAAGCTAACATTGCCCAATATATAATACGTTGTGTTTCTTTCCATGTTGCCAGAATTACAAAGATATCATTTTACATCAGGAGGGTCTCTTTCAACATTGTGGCTCTGAAAGCATAATTTTCAAATGCTTTTCAGAGTTTATGCCTAATGAGTGAGGCTTTTTACCTTGTGAACTTTCATGTTATTGGGCCAACTGAAATAGATGCTCTTGTCTTTTCAGAATAGAGTTGCAGCCATAACACTTAATTTCTGACCTTTGTGGGTTCAACTTATACTCCATTCTGACCTTCAGAATAGTGGCATGAATATATGCATTTGCATATTATAAATCCACAGCCTAAAACATCTACTCAAATTTAAAATAGGTATCTTCTGGGTATGCATAATGCTTGTGGGGGTTTCTGTGGTTTTTTTTTTTTGTTGTTGTTGTTATTGGGGTTTTTTTGTTTGGTTTTGGGTTTGTTTTTTCTTATTGTTGTTGTTTGGGTTTTTTTTATTTCTTTAATTTTTGTTTTTTTTGGGGGGGGTTTGTTACATCGATGAGATTTTCACTTTTTATTCATGAATACATGTATATATGTGTATGTGCCTTAGGACACTAGAACCCATTTTGTGGTATTGAAAGGAGTATAATGTGCAATTTATGAGCTGTATAGGAGGACAGTAAAGAAAAAAAATTTTATTAGTTTAAAATTTGACTAACGATTTTTTTTTCTTTTAGAATATATTCTAAAAACTACTTCTAGACTAAAATCTTATTTCAAGTTTCAGCTTGCTGAGGATTTTTATGAAAAAATTACAAGCTCCTGAATATAGGGGTTTATGTAACAAAGAGGCTGACAGTCCCTTAACTATAATGGCAAGAACAGACAGTACTCTAAAGCAAGAGAAATACTTATCCAGCAGAAGGGTGAATCTACAAATCATTGTTATGAAAAGTACCTTTCTACTTAGTTATATTCAATCTGCAAATCATAAACTCATTATTTTGCTGGCAAAAAATAGGCTGGATTGGATTTCAATGTGTTGTGGGTTTTTTTGCTTCTCATTATTCTACATCTGTACTGACTCTTCCTTTCAATCATTTCCTTTGTGATTGCTCAGCTTCATGTTTCCTATAATTTGTTAGGCTAAAATGCTTGACGTTTATACTGGGAGTCCCATGCAGCTAGTCGGCTCAGAACCTGACTTTCATCTTAAATGGGCAAATCAAAAAGCCAGCAGAAAATGGAGGCCAAGGAGAAGAGAAAAAGTTGTTTATATTTCTGAATTTGCTAATGCAATGCGGTGAGAGCTATTGTGGAATAGAATACCTTTCTCTTCAGCTGTGCCATCTGCAGTAGAGAATACCTACCTGCTTCTGAATTATATAGTGATTCCATGATAGCTGTCTTATATTTACTTACATAAAGCAAGCTATACTTTCTTCTTCTGGATTTGTTCTGCTTTCATTTAATCAGTTTGGCAGTTTACCTTGTGTACAAGCTGTCAAAATTTGACTAATGTTCCTCTGGGAATCAGCTGGTCAGTAAATCTTTCCATTCTCAGACTCCTTTGGCTTTGTTGAACTGTTCTGTCATTATAGTAACCAATTGAATTAGAATTGTTTTTTTATTTGATTGGTCATTCTCTGAAACATAGACAAAAATTACAGCAGCAGCATGGTAACAAATTGAAAAGACTGAGGGTGGGGGAAGGCTTAATTTATTTTTTATTTCTCTCATGAATAAGAGTCTTAGATTTCCACCTTAGAAAGATGAAAAAAGAAATCTACCTGTTTATCTGAGCAATAATTATATATTCTGTGTAGGGAGAAAACATTCTGCTGTGCACTGATGAAAACTGTTAGTCATTTCATCATGTTCTGCAGCATTGCTTCTCCTGACTGTGCACAGTACTAATAAAACAAGTTAATGGAGTTTATTCTGTCACAAACACTACAGTTTCAAAGAGCTGATTGCAGTCTATGGGAAATCGGTGCCTAACAGCCTCTTAAAGATGCACAGTAGTTTTAACATATTATCTGACAGAAGATATACATTAAAGCACTCTAGTTATATGTGTAAGAAGACGTGGAGAAAAGGAGCAACAGCATCCACTGTTTGTAGTTCGCAGACCATTTATGGTAGCTTGATCACAAGAAGAGTCCCTCCATGTTTCCAGTATTTACAAATTCTCCAAATGATAGTTTGTCTGAAAGTCAAATTAGCTAGGATACAGAACTGAGAATTTCCCATTTTATAAGATGCATTTAAACCAAATCATACTATTTAATAAGTAACTTGCAGCTCGACTTTTATGTTGATAAAGATGTACAAACCAAATGCTGTCTCACAGTTTCTGAAATTGCATGTTATTCATACTAAAATATGAGGCTGATTATAAGATGCAGTGGTAATCAGACTGAATTAATAGGAGCCCTTCAATAAACCTTCATTTCCTCAAAACTCATGACATTCTCTGTGAGTAGTCGTGGAGAATATGTATTATTTTGGAAAACCGATTTTAATTGTTACATGAGGATTGAGGTATGTTACTTTGATTAATCAATAGAACTTCCTAATTTAAAATATTGTTTATTGCCATGAAGGTTTTCTACAGAATAACCTCAGTCTAATACCAATTAAACTCTAAGAAAAGAGAAAAATGAAAAGAAGATGTTTTGGTGTTCACTAGACTTTAGGATCAAAAAAATGCATTTCCATTATGGAACACTACTATTTTACCTCTCTGTCTCGTTATAAGAACTCATCCCATTGGCTTATTGAATATCAGTTAAAGCTAGGGGATCTTAGGAAAGCTAAGGCTTATTCAGATTTCTAAATCTGAAATTTTCTAACAGAGACAGACACTAATGGGTCTTTCTTTGTATAAAATTTAAGTGCATAGAAATTCTCAGGAAGGCAATAAAAGCATTGGAGACAAAGCAAAATAGAGTTAGTTTATTACTGGTCTGGATTCAACATTAGCAGGATGTCCTTTGTTCTTGTTTGTGATGCTTTTTGTGGCTTGGTGAGAAATGGGGACAAAAGGGAGATGGCAGCAGCAGATGTGGATATAAAATGTGTACACTGATAAACATATGGCCTTAGATGACAACAAACAGAACAGAGATGTTGAAATTGCCATTGCCATACCAGAATTTCTGTCACACACATGACATCTAGCCAGCAAACTTCATTCACAGCCAGCACACTAACAATCCCTAGGATTCAGAAAACTTTGCCTATATAATTTTGAACATCTTTAGTTCAGATCTAATATTTTCCTTTTTTTTTTTTTTTTTCTCTTGTATTATTTTTAAGGTTAAGGGCATTTTATAAAGAGATATAATCCCATGTATTCAAAAACATTATTGATCTCATTTCCATTGTTTAATTTTGCACAGTGTAAGGACTGTCTTTGTATAAAATATATATATTTTCAGGGCATATAATTAACAATGTATTAAACATATTTTTTCCAAAAGTTTTTAAAGTTCATAATATTTTAAGTCATTAACTTTCCAAAGTAATTTAGGGCTTAAAGCCTGCTAAGTATCTTTTGTCTTCAATATTAATTTCTAGTATTTTCTGCTAGTTTATCACATATAAGCCAATCTGCCTTGGTTTTATTTAACCTGAAACACACATAAATATTTCTCATTATCTTATATTTCTGATTAAGGGGCTGCCAGTGGGTCAGCAAGATATAGATAATGGGGCATATTCTCTCCTCAGACAGATTGTTAAATCCTGAATAGGTCTGGTGACAGGCAGAGTTTATGGCTTCATTCTGCAATGTAAATGTGCAATGTTGCATGTATGGACACAAAAGCAAGATAGAGAAAGGATATACAGAGATGCTTACTACCAGAGTGACTGGAAATTGCCCTGAGGAATGAAAAGAAGATTACTCAAACCTGACAGAAGATGGCAGAAGAGGTTAGTGCCCAGCTAGGATAGTAAGCACTCTTATTGAAGCCCTTGCCACTCTGATACACCTATTGCTTGTCATTTTATCCCTGTTTCAGCAGTAATGAAACCAGCAGGCAACAACTTCTGTCTAATACTGTTGGGAAATACTTAGGGCAGCTGTTGAGCTTACCTACAGCATTAGTCTCTAGCTTAAGTTCCCTTGACTTCGTTGGTATGTAAGTGTACAGGTTTGAGGTCAGCCTCTCTCCTGCGCCCCTACAAAGAAATGATCATGAGCTGCAGACCAAGAACTTTCCCTTTCTTCTGATACTCTTGCTTCACGTTAAGTTTGTGCTCAAATAAATATCTTCCACTATGCAACCTGTAAGGACTTAAAAGGTCCTTGTTTCGATATTCAAATTTAAGAGATTAAAACTCATGAGATAACATTTTACAAGCACTATAGAAAACATATGTATGGCTCTCCTCTGCTGATACAGCTTGTAGTTATTTTGTCCACCTTTTTAGATAGTGGTATGCTCTGTTTTTGCTCTCTAAAAAAGAAATAGAAGGGTGTCATAAAATGGGAATATTCAATTAGATTTAGTTTGACTACAACTTCAATCACATTTACATTATCTACTGGTTTTTGAGTTGGGCTGGTTCTATTACTTATTGAGAGCAGTTTTACTGAGAATAGGTAAATAAAATTAAAGATATTAACTAATAACAATGACTGTTAATTACATATTGATATTGATATTGAAATGCAGTAACAAAATACTCAAAGATATAGCATTATTTTATACTATTGGATAAAACTGAGGTTAGATCTCAGTTTCTGTCTATCCATCATAATTCTTCATAAGCTATATTATCTAAAGGAAATGTGAAAATAATCAACCTAACAAATTTATTTATGGGAATGGAAAGGAAGAAGTCCCTACAGCTATTTATTTATTTATTTGTTTGTTTGTTATTTATTTATTTGTTTCTAGCTTTTTGCATTACAGTAGGTATGATCTGTAATTTTATTACTTTCCTGTGTTATGCAAGGACTTCCCTTGATACCTAGGTCCCTCAGATCCATCTTGTCTCAGTATGTAGATAATTCCTTTTTTTCTTCCTTAGAAAGCCATGAAAATGAGGCACCAGGGATTTGAAAGCCCCATTTGAGTTCTTCAGACATCGTATACAATCCAATGCAGCACCTTTTACTTTAACGTATCTGTAGGAATTTGTCACACATTACTGAAATCCTCACAAGGGAAGTACAGCAGCTGTTTGACAATACTTGGCATCAGGCTACAACGTATTAAGGCAGGAAGTGATGAGCCAAAACATATCAAATTGAACTGCAGGGGCAAAATAGGTATGCAAAATGCAAATCCTCAATCGGAATTTGGCCAATCCGCCAGGACTAAAACTGCTACTCTTGCAAATAGTGATGTGGAATTAAAACAGAATTGTGGGTATGCTGGATAGAAGTTTTACTAATCCCTTTGTTCAGGAACTTACTAAGAAATATTGACTGTGGAGATACCAGCCAATTTATTGAAGCTGTAGCCCTAGGGAGCTAGTGCAAGTTGTAGTGCATTATGATGTTCTGTTCTGCAGCATTAGTGCAAAATATATACCCATTGCAAGTCAATTTTAAGTGCATTTTTCTAACGTGATGAGTCATAGTCAGTGTGTAAGACTTTGGATCTACTTCAAAATTTTTTAAGCTTTTTTTCTTGGAAGAAAGAACTATTTATATATATATCCAATGCTTTTAAAATAATAAAATTTTACAAATGTATTATGAAAACTTGCTAAAGTTTAAATTAAAGGCATTAAAATGCTGAGATAACTAAGGCAATAAGGTGGGGTTTTTTGCACCAGTATAAACTCAGGATTTGAACCATGTTCTGAAGAGGAATGGAGAATCAATTGTGAGAAATAAAGGATGATATTTCAAATTCACAGAAATGTGTGAAGACAGATAAACTCTAGCTGTGCTGTGGCTGTTCGAAAAAGTAGAAAGACTGGTAGCAGATGATCTCTAAGGGAGGAGATGTGTTAGAGAAAGAACTGAAAATTATGGTTTAAAATAAAACGTAAAAAGAACTACATCAGATGAGATAGCATGAAGGAAGTACTTTCTCTCTTAAAACCAGGAAGGTAGATGAATTCTGCAAATCTTGGCATGCAGATATTGCTGGAACCTGTATTTGCAATAGTCACTGCTGACAAGTAAAGGCCAGAGCAATCCATGGAGTTAAGTAAAAAAAAATGGAAAGTTGAAAGTCAAAGATCAAAGATGGCACTAGTTAAGAAGTAGTCCTCTTTGAATTGCTCCTGTTTGCCAGAGGGTCACAGGCAAAATTAATTACATGACCAAAAATGTGATGAAAATACATAGAAGTCATATTCAATTTTCAATATGAATATGGTCTACATTCACATACAATTTACTTTTTTTTTAATTACAAGAAAGAAAATGATTCAACAGAATCAGGCAGTCACTGAATCACTGAAAGTGAAAGAAACAGTGTAAGAAGGAATCAGACAAGCAAATGTCTTTATGATATGAAGATAAAAGGGACCTATTATGCAAAATTTAGTTTTTGCAGAGAATGTGCATTCTAATGTAAAGCAAGAGCTTCTTAGGAATATAGGTCAATTAATTTCCATTGGATGAGAACACATCTAAAGTGGGGTGTTCCCTAAGGCTCACCAAACTGTCATTTGTAGGAAGAATTCACTACAGACTTTGACATTCTTGATAAAAATTGAAAGAAAAAGCAAATTTCATATCTTCTAGCTAACAAAGCAGTCAGCTGATAGTTTTCTTTTGCTTCTTCAAGGTTGTATAAAAGTATGTTTTATACATGTAATTATAATCATGATACGTGATACTTGATTTTAGAGTCTGCTTTGTTCAAATGTTATAAGATGTTTTTAAAAGTCTCATAGATTCATAAAATGAAAGACAAAGTATTTCAAACCCTTTGACAAGTATAACAGAAATTATTGTTCCTGTGTAATGAATTCATAAGAGTCACTGGACATTAATGACTAGGATAGAAATTGGTGTACGTTATAATCCAAACATTAAAATAGAAACTAGAAAAAAGAATAAAATCTCACTTTGGGCTATGAAAACACATGGTTAATCCTACTATCAAGGGCAATTAATATTAAGTATTTCCTAAGCTGTCCTGGAATTCCTTTAAAATCCTTTAAAATCTTTGTTCTCTTAGTGCCTCTTCCAAACCATCTGAAACTGATACTTTTTTTTGGCTCTCAGAGGTAACAAAGTATTTCACCAGCAAAAGCAGAAAAATATCTGCAAATGGCAGTCTCCTAAGTCAGTGGTCAGATAATGGTCATGATCATCAACATGGACTGGGAGAAGGAAGGTACTAGGAGAACTAAGGCTGATGGACATCCTAAACTTAACTGTCCATCAGCACAAGGAGCAAGGGAGAGGGAAGAGTCCCTGGGACCCTGAGGTACTGTGTGATAGCCTAAGTACTTTAGAGATGCTAAGGACAGAGCTCATCATCTCTGACATGTGAGAGTGTGTACTTTATGTGTAGGTAAAAGAAGAAGAGAGAAGGCACTGGAGAAATGCATACAGCTCTATGACAACATTTGGAATCTGTGTTCTGGAGCTTGGTGGAGTATGCAGTGCTTTCCATAGAAGCTCCTGATAAGTGCTTCTTCTTTATGGGAAGTACTGAAACAAGATCTTTCCAATCATTATCAGGCATATTTCACCTTGCAGACAAAGAATATTGGCTAAAATACCCATTAAGTATTTGAGTTTTACAGTTCATTTAAGCAGTACAGAAAAAAAGAAAACCATCAATAAAAATCTTGAGAATGACCTTATGCTCCTTTCTCTAAAAAAAGTAAAAAGCATATGCTGTGTAGATGAATTAGAGGATGGGATACTATGGACTGTAGTTTAACTGAAAACATTGATCTTTACAAATTACAGCCATTTGACAAGAGGGATCCATCAAACTCCAATAGTACAATGCCAAAAATCCACTTTTTTTCTTTTTATACTTCACTTCTTTTATCTTTCTTCACCCTCTTTCTGATTATCCTCTCCATCTTATGGTGATGGCACTAAGTGCTAATGAGGTCATTCCTGGTCCTATCCCAGTCAGTCTTTTTGGCATGATTATTTCTAGAGCTGAACAAACCTTGTGGAAAAAAATGACATTAGCACAGTAGGAGACATTTTCAGAGTTTCATATAAGAGCTTCCAATGATAGTTCACCTTGATGGCATAGATTTATCTGCATTGCTAATTTGTGTGCTTGAGCCTAACTGTGTGAGTTTTTGTGTGTGTATTTTCTTTGGCAGTTTGGTCTCACAGATACTACAGTACAAGTGGGTGGCTTAACTATTTGTCATAATTATGAGAAGGATCTGTCTTTTCTGTCTTTTCTTGAGGTTATTTTTGTTGCTGGACGATAGAAGTATAACGATGGTTGAGGAGTGATAGCCTTAGGAGAGCTGCAAAATCAAGAATCTCTATTAGCATAGCTAAAGATTCTGTGAAGTTGTATGAAGCAGTCACTGATGATAAAAATTGCTGAAAGGAAGCTCCAGTAATCACACTGAAATTAATTTGGACTGTTTTTTTTTTTTTTCTCCTCTGGTTTTGAGGGGGTTTGGTTTGTCTGATTTTTGTTTGTTTTGGTAGCAATGTGTATTATGTCAGTTTAAAAGAAAATACATAGATCTGGGTTGACTGATCAGACAATTAGTCAACATTTAAATAAACTGGCATTTGGTTTGTGTTTTTTTTTAATCAGATAATGCTTTCTTTTTAACTTTTCCCGTCAGCTTTACTAATTTTTGCTTGCAGGGTAGGGTTTGTTTTTTCCCTCCTCTGCCTATTTTTGTCACAAGATATTGCTGAACTGTTTGCAGATATCCATTTACTTGTTCAAACCCTTAGCTGAGCTATAGTAACTGAGACAACCTTGTGTGAATTAGAACCAACCTAAAAATCTCTTACCCTATAACAGTTTATCTGCCAATTTGATATCCAAAAGGATATCACGGCTGTATTATCGCACATCTGTTGGTTGCTGACCTCCTTTTGGTTCTGACCACTGAACTAGATAGACCATGACTCTAATCCAATTTGACGGTTGTATTGTCCTGCTGTCTTGAAATAGTTTTGGCTGGTGCAGGGATCCTGTTGAAGCTCTTATGCCATTCTCATGTTCAGCTCCAGAACAGGAATAAAGCCAGTGAACTGCATCACCACAGTAATGTTTGACTTTAAAGTTTGCTGCTAGATGCCACAGGTTTAGAGCAACAGAGGCTCTTGATAGGCCCCTTTGCAACCCCCAGAGTTTTGTGAAGTATTTATGTCAAATTTGCATATGTACACCTTTTTCATTGCAGCTAAATGCAAAATAAAACAAAACAAGCAAATAAACAAGTGAAACAACCCACCGCACAAAGCTAGCACCAGCTGTGTAAGTGTACCGATTAGCTCTCTAAATAGGGAAACATAGAGATTTATTGTTGTGCTTTTAGCCATTAAACTAGGAAGTAGCTGCCTCATCTTCCCTAATTTGCAGCCAATTCCTGACTCAGGTTTCCTCCCTTGATCAGTTCAGAGTCAGCAGAAGTGTTGTATGAATAAAGATGAAATATCAGCTGAGTAAGGACTCCTTTCTTGATCTACAGGGAGAGACAGAGAGAATGATTACAGGAGGGACAGTCTGCTACTCTTAATGGAAACAATTTGTAACAGAAAATATTTTTGGAAACTGAGGTTTTTTCTTTTAAAGCTATGTTGACTTGACAAAATATTTAGCAAGCTATATACCCCCTTCTCTAATTGATGACAAAAATAATGAACACAGAGCTAGTTATTCTTGTCAAAGTTCCAACTTCAGGCTTCACATACAGCTGCTGCTGAGGAGATTGTAGGGCACTGGCAAGTGGGAAGACAGCATGCATCTGTGTCATTCCATGGACTATCTTGGAGAAAAAGGGTCCTTATCTTCTTTTCTTCCTTCAGACAGAAAAGTGAAGAAGATGCCCTGAAACCTGCTTTCATTCTCAGACGTCAACATCAAATTTTCACTAAACTTAAAGGGGTAAGAGTCAGGTGCTGCTTGAGCTCCTTTTACTTGTCTTTCCCCACATACACTATTTCCTTTCTAAAGGCTCCATTTCAAGATGTATTTCTGAGATGTCAAAATCTCCCTCTCCTCATTCCAGATATAGTTCCCACAACACAAAGGATAGGAGAGTGAGAAGATGGGCAAGACTGCGCTTAATTTCGGGAAGCTGATAGTACTCTCCTTCAAGATAATGGAATGCCGTGAGGTGTGCTCTTGCATAGTGCTTCCTTTCCTAATTCAATTGAAGGGGATAGTGAGAGCAAGTTGACATTGTTAAAGTAAATGACCCAGGGCTTTGGTAATGAAGACACAACCAGAGTGAAGTTTATTGTTTTAATTTTAATCTTGAAGAACCCAAACAATATTAAGTAGGTTGATCTAAAATATCCTGCAGTGTATTTTCTCTGTGAACTGTATTTCAGCATCATTTATAATAAGTTGATTTATGGATTGAAATGGCTGATTTATATGCAGTGTGAATCGATACAGAGTGTTTACTGAATTTTCTCTGTAATAGCCTATCATTAGCCAGAATTCCCAGAGTGGGAGAGAAGTGGCTAGACACTGGAGATTAAAAAAATCCACTTGAAAAAATATATGGATAGGATAGGATTAGTTTTTATTAAATATAAATTTCAAAATTATTAATTTGATTTTTCTTGTCTCCTAGCCAGAAACTGGAGCAAGTCACACAATATATTTTTTTAAAAATCGAGTTTTAGAAAATCTGACTAATGGGAAATATTAATTTATTTAGGGAAGAAACTAAAAAACCTGAAAAACTACAAGGAACTACACTTCTTCAAAGACATTGCTTACCTTTTTTTTTTTTTAATCCAGTACATTTTACCCTTCTAAAACTTTGGTATTTCCGTTGCTTGTTAGTGTACTCCAATGTTATAACATGTATGAATTCACTAGTATTATATCAATCCAGCAGAACATAAAATCAAGCCTGATGCTCCTTCCAATATTAAGAAGCCATTTAATAGCAGACAGTATGTCTGGTATACCACGCTTCTGCAGCAGAGAAGCTTTATTATGTACTGTTGCTTAACAACTGTTGCTTAACAATGAATGAGGGTAATCCTGACTCTTCCATCTCAGGGGTCTCCAGACTAGAATCAGTACTAACATCTACTTGTCTGTAAGGATAGGTTAGAAAGAAGGAAATTAAAATACGTGAGAAAGGCACTGCAAATATTCCTACCCTCTGCCAATCTATTTGCATCTCACATATCTTGAACAGTCTCAGCTTTAAGTGCCTAACGCATGTGGGAGTTTTATGAAAGATAATAAATATGAATAACAGCCTGTAGCACTCCTTCCTCATGGCTCATTTCTAGCTACCACTTTTCCTATTGCTTTTTCTTTCTTATGCACAGAACAGTTATCTTTATTTTTATTTATTGTGCTCAGGAGAGTTTATCAGGTTAGTTAGAGATAACTGTGATTCTGCTACTCAGTAATGACATCACTAATGAGAATTATGTAAGAAATTCAGTTGAACAATAAATGTGACAGCATAGAATCAGATTTTATTATGTATATGTGTGGTAATTGGAGGATGATTTCAAAATGACAAAGTACTCACGGTTTCAATGCTTCCTGCAGCTGTGCTCTCCTTTAATCTTTATTCTCTATTTAAGAAAGAAAAAATCTAAATCTAAATCATACATTATAAACTCACAGTTTAGCCATTTCAATATCAAGAGAAAGTTGAAAGCCAGTGCAGTCATGAATAAGCACTAAGAAAAGCTTCAGACAACTACGGTTTAAAAGTAATGGGAGGCAGAAGGGAAGAATGTTCTGAGTAAACAAAAAGATTTCAGAAATCTGAAGAACAACTTTAAATCAAGATTTACAAATATAAACCAAAAATATCTAGGTTCTTACCATTAACCCTTTCAGAAAGGTTGTCTAATGGATTTATGTCTGCATCTAAAAAGAGATTTAAGGTAGTCTTCACAATGGCTTAGGTAAAAGAAAGGGAAGCTGGTTATCCTAAACTGCTGCAGTCAGAAAGGAAACAAAAAGTGAATCAAAGCCTTGGTTATGATTTTTTTCTAAATTTTGTTTAAATAAGCCCCTCTTTTTCAACAGAGACATTTGAGGTCTGTGTCCTTTGATTAGGGCTAGATTTTCAGTGTGTTTGATATTTTCTTTGTGCATATAACAAGTCAGACATGCAGACACTTAACTTTCAGGGTCTAATTAAGGAGGTGCTCAAGTACAGATAAGAAGTGATCTCTTCAAGTGTGGATTTTCCCATGGTATAAATATGGAAAAACCACTCCATCCAGGTCTTTCTGCTTAAAAAAGGTAATAACGATCAAATTCATATACCTAAAGATATTCAGATTTTGATTCACTTTCTTGAACCTCCACTTTTGCTTCAATTGCATTTTAGAAACCAAGTTTAGTGGGGGCTTTTTGTTTGTTTGTTGGGTTTTTTTTTCTTTAAATATACCAGAATATTTTTTAACATAGGCTTTCTGAAGGAAAAATTTAAACATTTAAATTTAAATTCACCTTTCTTCCCTCCCTCTCCAAATGTATTTTACAGGTGGCTTATTGATACTAAATATCTTTGTGGCAACAGACTTCTCAGATTTCCCTGTGAACATGAGAAAGACCAGCAAAAATGTTGTTGCTATATTGACAGATTTGTTTTCACCAGCTCACTACTCTACTATCACCATTTCTTATTACTATCCACTTTCATGCAGCACACTGTGGAATGTTCCAGTTCGTTTCAGACTACGTGTGTGCAGAAACTTGCCGTAGGAGCTCACTTTGACTCCTGCTGAGATATCAGCCATCTTCCCATGAAGGCTGGAGCAGAAAAAACACGTGTACACATGGTAAAGAGCATGAACGCAGATTGTTCTTTCAAATGTTAACATGCTTAATTCAATGGCAAAATAAAGCCTAACATTTCACCTGGGATTTCTCAGTCACAGGAGCAAAATATAGTGAAGAGCAACTCTACACACTGAGTTCTTTCTCCTCCAGGGGGAGAAGGACCAGCTGCAAATAAGCAGTGGTGTTTATCATCCTTACTTGTGAATTCCTATGACAGTCTTTTTGATCTTCCTATTACCTACTTTGCATTTTTACTTTGTATAGACTGTCTTACTTTTGTTGTGTACATGCTTCTTCTCCTATTTTCTATGCTCTAAAACTGATTGTACCTTTGCTCACAATGCTAAAAACATTTTCAGTGGCCATTTGGGTGTTGTTTTATACCCTTGATGCCTCTGCTATAATCCTGAGCCATTATTTCCAAAGTTTCCACTCTCAGCCTTTATTTGCTACATTGGTCCTGCAAGTACTAGTGATCATATTTGGCTTTATCATTTGTAGCTGTCAACTGAATCGTTGCTTGAAAGAGCGCAGTTCTGGGCCTGCTGACTCCATTGCATTTTGAATCAGAATGTTTCATAAAGGGGCAGGGTCAGGTATAAACAGGTGTGTTTCCAGTACTATGTGTGCCCTGTGGGATCTATGCCACTCTGCATGGGGCGCAGCCTATGCATGGAATTTCTGTTGGTGAAACCCATTCAATACCCATGAAGTGTTGTATTGACTCCAGTGAAATGAAAATATGAAAATAGGTATTGTGCTGAGCTTCTGACAGTACTCCCCTATAACCGGTGTTGTTGACCTATAGATATTCCAGAATGGGCTATGGTAGATGCTGCATCCATGGATGGATCTAGTCTAACTAATTTAGTGATGTCTCTTAACATGCCCAAAAACTCTGGTGGGAAATAAGGTTTGCTTTTTTAGATATTTTTGAGGATCCATTTCTGATTTGCACTTTGGCTGCAAATCTCACGCGAGAGCACATGTTGGGATCAACAGTTTTGTCAGGGAAATAGATTCTTTACCCCTCTTCAGCAATTGTGAGGCCACACCTGGAAATACTGTGCCCAGTTTTAGACTTCCAACAGAGGAAAAGCAGTCATATATTGAGTAATTCTTCTGGAGGAACTCCAAGAAGGTCAGCTGGCTGACACATAGGATATGAAGAGAGGCTGAAAGAGCTAAATCTGTTCAACCTTAAGAAGGGAACACTTATGGCAGGCCTTCTTTTCTCCATGGGCAACTAGAAGGGAATGTAGAGAAACTGGAGACTGGCTCCTCTCTGAAGTGAATAATGGAAGGATAAGGGGAAATGGACACACACTGGCGAACAGAAGATAATTATTTATTACACTTTATTGGATTTTTTTTGAAATGTGTATCAGTATGTGGCAGGTTGCTCAGAAAATCTTCAGTCTTCATGCGTCAGTGTACAGAAGACTCAGCCAGACATATCTGTTTGTTTTGATCAGGACATTAGGCTGAAATCTCTGCAAGTCCTGTTCATTGTACACAATCCAGTATTTAGATACATAGAGCATTTCCTTCCCTCTTTCTCCACTGATTTGGGATTCTGCAGGCCTGTTCTCACATATTCTCACTCTGCTCTTCTCTTGCAACAACTACATCTTGCAATAACATTTTTTTTCTTTCTTACATATATTATCACAGAGACATTAATATAATTTCTAATCAGCTCAGCCTTGGCCAGCAGTGAAACCATCCTGGAGTCAGCTGGCATCGGCTTTATCAGACACAGGGGAAGCTTCTGGTAGCTTCTTACAGAAACCACTCCTGTACCCACCTCTCTACCAAAACCTTGACATGCAAATGCAGTACAGAGAGCTGAATCACCTCTCCCTATGGAGGGGATCATATCTCTGTATGACAGATAGGAATTGTCCAGCCTGGAAAGGAGAAGGCTCAGGGGAGACCTTATAGCAGCCTTCCAGTATCTCATGGAGTTGCAGGAGAGGTGAACAGGGACTTTTTAAGAGGGCTTGTAGTGATGGAAGAAGAGGGAATGGTTTCAAACTAAAAGATGATATGTTAAAATTAAATTTTGGGAATAAATTTTTTACTGCCAGGGTGGTAAGGCCCTGGAACAAGTTGCCCAGAGAAATTGTGGATGCCTCATCTAAAGAAGTGTTAAAAGTGTGGTTAGCTGGGGCTTTGAGTAACCTGGTCTAGTGGGAAGTTCCCTGCCCATGGCAGGAAGCATGGAATCAGATGATCCTTAAGGTCCTTATTCTATGAAACAAACCCAAGAACTGAGGAATTGTATTGATTCTATGAAACAAACCCAAGAATTACATGACTGGTTATTTGCACCACTGAACTGTTAGCTCACTCCCTGGCTCTGCTGTGGTTCCCTGAAACCATCTTTCTCTCCAGAATGCGCATTCAACAAGGAGCATGAGCCTTGACCTGGTACAAGCTGCATGGTGGCTGATCTCTGTCCCTCTTATTTACCTGTGTGGACACAGTAGCAGGGACTCAGAGCCATGCTGTAGCTAAGAACATTGAGTTTGTCTGCAACATCAAAATATGACTCGTGCAGCTTTGTGAAACTGAACATGCTTCAGTTCATCTTTTGTAGAACTGGAAAAAACCCAAGGGATTCTGTCCAAGTTTTCAATGAACTGGCTTCATGCCATCCCATGGTTATAGAAAGAAAAAGTACAATTGACAAAATATCGGAAAAATAAATATACAACCTGGCTTTCTGTGCCAGTCACTACTACACCTATAATTAATTGCTGGTTGAGATTTTGGTCTCCTGTGGCAACAGCAAATCATTGACTATTTGCTTTCCTGAGTTATGACTGATGGAGTTAGAGTACTACTATACAAATTTGGGTTTATATTTATTACATTAATATTAATTTTATTTTAGAGAAGTTTTTCCAACATGGATTTGCTAGCATATGTCGGGAATTAGAAACTTTAGATAAGCACTGGATCATACATGAGCTTTTGAACTCAGTCTCTGTAAAATTTTGTGTGTATTGTGTCTATGGTTTTGATAGGGGAGGTGGAAAACACCCAGGTATTGAAAGCAGAGATTACTCCAGTTGTTTAAAATACCATCCTGCTACAGAATGTAATTAAAAAAAAAAAAAAACAACAAACCCTCAAAAGTAGGGTTACAGTTACAAAGGAGACGCAATAAGCCATTTAGCTCAGTGTACAAGGGGGTGAAAAAACCATCTTACACTGCCATTGATGCTTTCATGCTTCAGAACTACTAACACTGCTGTTGAACCTTACCAAAATCTTAGTACAATGTACACAGTTAAACCCTCATCTTTGCAAAGTGTAATGTTCTTTTAACAATATCAGAGAAAAAACAAAAACAGGAGCTCCAGATGTACTTGCTCTTGAAGGATAAACATCCTCTTGGTAGAAATGATTGTGTACACATGAAATAGAGATTTCTGGAGAGCCCTTTTCAGAATAGAATGAAATTCTGAAGTCCCATTGCAGAATGGTTTGTAGGAAGATAATATCTCTTACAAAAACAATTGGTACAGTCAGACAAAGCAGATAATCTTTCAGAGTTTTTTCCAAAGCTCAGGAGATTTCTCTATCAAAAGGCAGATTTTCTCAGTTGTATCAGGTATTATCTATTTCTGAAAACCTTGCTTCATTCATATGCCTCAATCTTTAGGTCTGTAGCAACACAGATGAAAATATTCTTATTTGGGAATATCTTTGACATATGAGCTCATTAAATATGCACATTCACTAATTACAATCAATGACACTCAAACACTGCTAAATGTCAAGTACAGGTTTAAGTACTTTGCTCATCATTTCCCAAGGGATGGTTAGAGTCTTTGTGCCTGGCTTTTTACTCCCTTGCTGTTCTATGATTTTATGTCATTCTATGATTCTATGAATGGTTCATAGAAACATTCAGATTATATGAATGGTTCATAGAAGAATTCTATGATTTTATGTCAGAGTGCTAATCCAGATGCCTGGATTTTTCTCTTTCTCTGAAGAAGTGACTTCTAACCAGAAGCAAGTTACTATATGGTGAAAGAACCATGCTCTCAAACAACACTGTTTTGTTGGGTTCTTTTTCCCAGATGAAGATTTCTGTATGGAAGAGCAATAACTTTTTTTTTCCTTTCCTGCAGTTAGGCTGTCAAACTGGAGAGAACACTGTTTTTAAACATTACCAACAGATTAAGGCAGTTCAAGTTAAGTCTCCCTGCAGTGCTCATTCCCTAGTCCAACAACATAAGGCTTTTATTGGTATTTTATATGTTACACAACACACTGGCTTTTCTCATTAATGTAAGAAAACAGAAGTTTGCAGAGGTACACTTGGTATTTGGTGTACCTGAGAGATTGCAAAAGCTACTTATTTGATATATACACCTTGCAGTTATTTACATAACAAAAAAGAAAAGTCATTCCAAAACAGGAGAAGAGAAGCTTAGCGACTACAATCTCACTGAGTGCAAGTAAGTGCCTGTAAACAAAACTGCATTAAGTAGTCTATTTTCTCTGCCTATGCTGAAGGTAGGGCAGAAAATGAAGCAACTAAATAACATCCTTTCAACTTCAATGCTACAATATACTGGTAACATAGAGGGATATACACAAATGTAATATATACACCATATATAAGATATGTTTGTTTACATTTTTGTGACTTCATCTGCTTCTTCTAAAAGCTTCCTCAGATTGTTGAACCTGGTTTTCAAACTGTGAACGCAGACATGTTTATTCACCAGGCGAATATAACTTTGCAGCAGGTCTTGACATGCTACAAGGTAATTTTGACTTGGGTAACAGCAAACTTCCAAAGGCGTATGCCACCACCATTGCTTGTATTGCTGAGTCTTTTGCCTTACAGGGGCCTAACAAAGTTGGGCTCAGCCACAATTACACATAATACAACTGTCTGTCCTGGTGAGTGGTCAGAGGTCATGAAATACAGATCTTTATAGCAACACTTTCAAGTCAAGGAGAAGCAAATGCTCTTTATAAAATCTTCATTCCACTTTTAACCTAATTATCCATGTTTTTAAGATAGACTTTCCTATGGATTAATATATCTCTCCATAATGAAATTCCTATAGAAATGGCTCCATAGGTACATTGCCACAAAAATTAATAGGACCATGTCCAAAGCAAAAGATAGAAACTGATGTCACACATTTCAAATTAGAAGATAATAGCAATTTAGGTCATATGTTACCATAAGCCTCGTAGTGGTAATACTTTTCTTTGTTACATAGCACTTGGCTATGCTTCTTTCACTGCTTAGTATAAACCACTTCTGTTTAGATAACTGCTCTTTTTTTTTTCCAGGGTTAGACAATAAAACTCAACCTTAATATATTTTATGGTGTAAGTTTTTAAGAGCTGTGGATAACAGTATTATGTACTTTGAATTTATTTCTCAGCTGGGGTCAGAAAAGATCTCTGCAGCTCCACACAACCTTGTTTTTCTATAGGTATTATCTCCATGTACTTGTACATTCATTATCAGAAGATTGGAATCAGCACTGACTTGATGCCTTTCCTACATAGAAGATTAAAGCAACTATTCTTCCTTCTTTGCTGGGTCTCAATTCCAACAGCACTGAGAATAGAATCTCCAGTAAATTTGGGGTTTTTTTTAAAGTCAGGTTTTAAATTTAATGACTGGAAAATATCCACTTAAAGAGAAAATGGGATAAACAAAATCTATGCTCAAGGCTGAAGGCATATAAGTATTGGGACATATGTGTCATATTGTTTGTTGCTAAATTTGTACTTTTTAATGTGCATATATGTATATTTGCCTCTTTGAGTGAGACAATAACATAGGGAAGTTAGAAATAGAATATAAATCCCCTCCATTTAAGGGAATTAATTTACTGTAGAAAACAGAGTTCTTTCCTCACTGGAAGATACCAAATAGATTGGTTATTGTCAGACTTTGCTTTTGGTCTTCAAATACCATGGTAAGAACCTGGATCTTTTTATGCAGATGGATTGAGCTTCACAACTTGAAGACATGGGAAAGACAGATAGATTTTCTGAATTCCCCTTGCTTAGAGAAAATAATTTTTAAAATGTAATAGGAAATAAATAATAACATAATTAAAAATTGTCTGTCTTGATATGACTTACTATGGTATAAATTCTTATTGTTTGGAGAGCTAGCTGTATTGTATGTGGTACGAATATTATTCCTTCATAGAGATGTGATCTATAAATCATGTAATAATTTGAAAGTGGTTTAACTGACAGTGAAAATCGTATGCAGTTGTGTGAAAGAAACAAGAAATAAGTGTCTGCTAATATTTTTCAGAGGATGTTTGCTTTTTTTGGCTCCTTCCTTCCTTCCTTCCTTCCTTCCTTCCTTCCTTCCTTCCTTCCTTCCTTCCCTCCTTCCCTCCTTCCCCCCTAAATCTTTTTTTTCTTACCATGGCTTTGTTGTGCCTATGGTTCTTAGTTGTTAACAGTAGTACTTGCTGATAATAAGAATTTGTGCCTCTTTTTCATGAAGTTTACCTTCCAAACTTGGGGATTTTATTACTCTTGAATGGATTTCTATTTTTGCTGGGATGACACTTTAAAATGAACATCACATCACTGATTTCCATAAGAAGAAATGGAATTCATCAAGGAGTCATAATTCCAATTCTTTTCCTCCTCCTCTCATTTTGAATGACAAGTGTAATAATAATGAGATCAGAAAAATCTTTAAAATTAGAGAAGGAATGGCCAAAGTGAATGGTTGTATTAGTGAACTAAGAAATTACATTTTCATCAAGACAAAATTAGATACTTTCAGAAAATGCTTGGACAAAGCTGAAAATCACATGAGCTTTTCAGAGGATTAGATGCAGCAAATGAGACAGGACACCATCTATGCACTGAGAAAATAATGTGCTATAAGGCTGTTATATTTAAGACAGGGAGGAAAGCGCAGCCTTTTCTGTCTTGGAGGAAAGTGGGACTATTTTGTCTCTAGTTGTTATCACAGCTACATCAGTATTTCAGAAAAGTCTTATCACGAGTAGATATTTGATGTATTACAGCTACCTCTGGCAGACACCAAGGTCTTTAGGTTTGTTTGCTCTTTATTATTATACTTCAGCACAAGTGGCAGAGCTTGTCACAGTTATAAGTACTTTTAAGCTACTTAGGAATCAACATCCAATTTTATATTCTTTGCTAAAGCCAGAGCTAAACAGTTTCTACTTCAGGAGCCAAGGGCTATTCAGTTTGATGTTCCTCTAACAATTGTGGATGATGCTGGTTGCTTCCCTGAAGTTAGAAACACCCACAAAAAGGCAAACAGAAAATGGAAAAATGCCCTCCAACACGTCCTTTTTCACATATGGACAATGTTAGCATTTACTTTAGAAAGATAACTTCATGTGATAGGAGATAATGCACTAAAATGAGGCAGGATAGAGGCCATTTTGTACAGCTTCAAACTACACACTCTCTGCCAATCTTTGGAAATCATAATCAGCACATGACATCTGCTACTTATTGTCAACATGAAAAGAAAGTTGTAAAACAAAATTATGCTTTCCATGCTATGTTTTTATGTGTAGCTCTTTCCATGCCTGACTTTGGAACATAAATAAAATTTGCACTTTTAAAATGTCCTCTTGAACTATCCAGACAATTTACTTAAAATAGAATATGGTTTATATTATTTACCTAGCTATTAAAAAGTAAAATTGAACCTAAGGTCATCCAGGTTTCCTTGGATGTCAGTGGCAAGACAGAAAACTTTTAAGTGGTCATTCACTCTATCCTGTGAGTGTGCTTGAGGTTAGTGAGGACACTCAAAGTCTGTAGTTGGTTTTGTCCATCCATCACCTTGTCTAGTTTCGTCTATTATGTTTTAACAAACTCCATGCATTATCCATGTCTAATTCAGACCCCAAGCTGCATGTGTTGGTCTGATATAGATCTCTGACATTGTGGTTTGCTTTTCATGCCCATGGATTTAAGGTGCTATTCAGTTTCCTTTGTCTCTGTTCCAGACTGTGAAAAACACACCTCAGGGAAGTTTTTGTGTAGTATTTATTTCAAAGGGCATGAAATAAAAAAAAATCGAATTTAATTTAACTAAAAAATAAGTCTATCTTATCTAATAGTAGAAGAGTGACTCCAATATTACATATAAGTAGAGAAACATTACATTTAAATCACGGCAAGCTAAACCCAGCACTTCCATATAAGGGACAACTGATAAAAGTTGCTTTGAGTTAAGGGCTACTGCTGAATGGATAATGAAATACAGTATTTTATTTTTCAATCTTAAGTATGCCTAGACTTAGGATCCAAAACTTCCAATGTACCAGTTCTATTTGATTGTTAATGAAATTTGTGTTCGCAGCTGGCTGGTACTCATGCATTCATGGGCAGGGTTTTTTGTTTTGATTTGGTTTTGGTTTTGTTTGGTTGGTTGAGTTTTTTGTTGGTTTGTTGGTTTGGTTTTTTTTTTGGTTGGGGGACAGGCTTGGTTGGTAGTTTTTGGTTTTATCCCTTTCTTTTTGTAAATTTTATTTTCTTTGTTTCTTTTAAAATTTTATTCCCCTGGTAGTCATAAAAGCAGTGAAAGAATAACTTTCAAGGTAGAATCATTGTTATTTGCATAGCACAGATTTTCATTTAGTTAAAAAATGCACATTTTTATTATAATTCCCTTGAAAATCAATGACTTAAATTGAGGATGAACAGAAAGTCCTATGAAATTAGCAATAGTGTTGTTAAGTCCAAAACTAAAATAAAACGAAGCATGGCTAGAATGTAAAGGATTCAGAAAACTCAGCCACCATGTAATTGCCATCCTGTTACTGCATCTATGAGGAGAATGTTGCAGAACTGCACTCAGTGCTGTGCCTGTGCTTTTGATCTTGTTTTGTCTCTTGTTTCATTTAAGTATTTAGTGTTGAAACACTGGAAAGAAGTGGATGCCTCAAGGATTAGTGACCACTCAGACTCACCTTTGATTCCTGGGTCTCCAGACCAAGTGTACTCCTAATACTGTCCCTACCACACACTCACCTTCTGAAGGCACTGTGCTCCACACAAAAATGAAGCCTGTGAAAGACATTTCCAAACAACATGAAAAGTCAAGTCTACAAGCAAAGAGCAATCTTCCTAGTGAATACTAAGCAGACATCTCTCTCAGCTCCTGAGGTGCTAAAACTCAAGGTTATATCCATGTTTGTGTCTTTCTCCTGGTTACATGCATCTTGATTCATCTGGCACAGTGAAAAAGGAGCATCACACCTGCCCTAAAATTCGGTGCTGAGGTAAAACAAGGAAAACCTATGGGTTTCAGAAAGAGGGATTGGCAAAACAGGAGTGTTGGACTGGGAAGAAATTAAGATATGATATGTGGAACAGGAGGCATTTGAGAGTGAAAGCTGTGGGAGAGGTTGTTTGCATTGGAAGACACTTCTTTATTTGGATCTTTGTTGTGGGACAGATAGGATCTCTACAACAAAACTATGATACTGCACGAGCTATTTCTGTGTTACCCAAAAAAGAAAACCAGGCATTGACCAATGACTTTGGAGGCAGCTGTCTTAGGGTAACAGCTTATTCACATTGCCTGACATTACCCCCCTTTTGAGCAAGCTGGCCACGTGCAGACTGTGCGGGCTACATCATGCTCCATGTTGGAGCTCCCTGAGGCTCTCATGAGTCATAAGAGATGTAATTATTTCAAAATATTTTAAGCAGTGTGTAGGCCTATCATGCCTTGTAAGTGGGGAGATTTTATAGTATGTAACTGAGGAATAGTATTCCATGTAATATAGCATATGGGTGCTTGAGAATGCAGTCTTTTGAGTATGTATTTATCACAGTGGGATAAAGAGCTATCATTGGTGTACCTTATCCACACTGCCTTTTGGGCACTGGGTCTCAGATGAACAGCCTCACAAGACAGTGCTGTCTCCCAACAGCAACTGTTTGGTAGGGGAATAGAATTTTTCATGGCAAAAAGCTGATGAAGGATGAAAGATCATAGAAGAAATAACATTTCAATGTGATCTTCTTGTATGGTGCTGTAATAAAATCATTCCAATGTGCTTGTGAGGTAATGTTGATTGTTAGATGGGTATGAGTTTGAAAACCATGTACCCTTTTTTCATAACTTTTACCTAGTATTGGTAAGTCTGGGCTGGACCTTTCCCACTGTATAAGAAATAGAGGTATCAATGGGAGGTACTTGAATTTCTGAAGAGCAAATAATAGAAATACTGCTGTTATTTGTATATTTTCCATCCCATAAATCATTTTAATATATTTTTGTTAGGAACCATAAATAATAATTGTCTTAGAAAATATTTCATCAGAGAATTCTACTAGTGCTTAAAACTTCATTTATGCTTGCATACTATTACTAAAGGCAGAGAAAATTCCAGCTTTAAAACTTAAAAATAGTTTCCGATTGTTTGAACAGTTTATTTGCTCCAAATTTATCATTTTACTTTACATGCTGTCTTCTTGCAATATTCTTTTATTTTAATAGCTGTTGCTAGAAAAGATACATGCCTTGTTCTTATGCATGCCAATAAGCAAGAGTGTCTGAAAGGTAAAGAATAATATATTAGAACCATTTGGATACCTTAGTGTGATCATGTATTTTTCTTCTTTTTCTTCTGAAGTAGAGCAGTGGTTTTTCTTAAGTCCAAGGGCAGAAAGATGTTACTCTCAGTGGGGTTGAGAAAACATTCCTAGAGAGCAGATAAATCCAGGGAGGAGTAAATCAACAGAGTGACAAAGAAGAAATAGGGGCAGACAGAAGTGTGTCTCTTAACCTCACAGCATGGGAAAGGCATCTGTCTGAAGGACACAATAAAAATTAGTAACATAAAATCACAGGGATGTGTAAATAATTGCTTGGCGCTACAAGGTCTCATATAACGTCACATTCTTAATTTGACTACTGAGTTATAATTTACAGCAGGAATGAATTTGCCGATGGCAGATTTGGCTTGGGATGAGGGAGTGCATACTATCTCACTACAAAATATCAAACCATCTGTTTTATATAGGGAGGCACAGATTGAGAAAAATGGAAAGTTGTCAGTGTGAGACTATATTCCTCATTCTCATATTTTGAATCAGAATTGTGCTAGTGCTATATATCTGAAAGCACCTATACAAAAAAAATATTCATAACATATACATATAAACACAATGACTTTAAATTTCTTTCCCGACAGTCTCTGTCTTATTCATAAGTGCATATACACACACAGACACCAGAAAATTCAGTCTACATGCAGTCATTTTCATATCAGACAGAAACAGAAGAAATACAATCTCTGAGCTTAAGGCAGGCAAGAGGATCAGATGGATTTTCAGACAAATATTACAAAATATTTAAAGTTATTTTGTATCTCACCTTACTGAGTACTTATAACACTGACTCAAGAATGAAGCTCCTTCAAATTGCATAGGATGTGCTTTTATTTCTTTATTAATAAAGAAATAGCAAATTCTTATATATGGTTCATAAATACAGTTACTGAATACGATTTTAGTATGCTTTGAGAAAAAAACATTGAAAGTGTTTGGCCTTAATGAAAACCATGCATTTTTACCTCCTGAGATTGCCCCAACAAGCAAATTGCAAAGTTCCAGATTAGAGAAAGTTGTTTTATTCATCCATATCAAGGTGACTTACTCACAGCTGACACACTGCCAGAAATATGGACTGATAGAGGGAGTAAATTTTAGCAAGGTTTTATATTGCCAGATATATAGATTGGTGAAAAAACATAGTTCTTTTTGTTTTGGTGATCCTCACTTACATGGACTAAGGTTGTGCTTACACCTGTGAATAGGAAAGCTAAAACCAATGTCATCTTTGATGAGTAAAGTAAAACATAATCAGAAATCTCCAATTCTTGGACCACTTGGCAGCTTAATAGAAGAAAAATGAATTTGTCCATGTTCACTGCAGGAGGGCTGGACAACATGACCTTTAAAGGTCCCTTCCAACCCAGACTAATATATGTTTCTATGATTGATTCTTTGATTAAGCATGTTAAGAGTTATTTGTATTTGGCTAGTTTGTAGAAATGCCAGTAAGGACTGCACTCTAAAAATTTGAGGTACCCAGGTATGTGTGCATATGGGTATATTTAGAATTTGCAATCCGACTAGTGAAGGCAAACAAGGAAATACAGACACAGAAAGATAAGGTGACTTGTCTAAACGTACCTTTTATGCCTTGGGGTAGCCGTTCAGTTAACAAAAACATCAGTAGCCAATTTATACAGCCTAAAAATACTCATGAATTGTCAGAAATGCAAAGTTTTTGTCCAACACTGCTAGATTTTTTTGATTATAATGGGACAGATATTCATAGCTTTCAGTGGGAGAATGTTTCTTTCAGAAGCCCTCTGATCCCAGTGTTTTTCCAATAAGCATCATGACCTTCCCCACAGCTGATGGCCCTTTGTCCTCTCCTCCTCACCCACTGTGTTGTGTCTCCCTTCCCTTTGCATGCACCAGATGTGATCCCCGACCAGCAGGTTGCATTTCAAAGAGATTAACCAAGTGTGTGAGACTGGAGAGAGTGTGCAAGGATGATGAGGGACAGGCCAAGAAGAGAGTGCAGGAAGCCTTGTCACTTGTTCATTGCACACAGTTTGTATCTGTAGTGAGTGGTCCTGCTTTTTTTTTTTTTTTTTTTTTTTTTTTTTTTTTTGAGAAGTGATTTAGAGGCGTAGAAGAGCGAACCAGGTGTACTGTCAGAAGCTGACCAAACTATCTGTGAGATGGTGCACATTGCACTTTATTCTCATTTACCAGGTCCTAATGAAAGATTTTCCTTCCTGAATGACAACTTTATCCCATCTTCCTTTGATTTGGTGCTCTCTGCTCTACTCTCTAGGCAAAACTGTGTCAGAAAAACACAGTGTGGCACAGAGCTTGTCAATATTTGTCACAGAATGAGATTCAGGAAGCCTGTTTTCCCCAGAGGTGAAGATTTCTGGCTGTGAGTAATTATGGCGTCTTAACATGTTCTGTCTTTTCCTAAGGTATTTTTGGAAGCATATGTTCAATCTCTTCACTGCTCTCAGAGCATACTTGTGCCAAGGCTTAAAACTCCAGTCAGATAATCCTGAGAAAACCAGAGTAAAATAAGATTTTTCAAAATCAAATCTACAAGGCAAATTTGGATTTGGAATAAGAAAACCTGAAACCACCAATTTGACCCTAGTTTGCCTTGTGCCAACAGGCACTGAATTGAATCAGACCAAACAATATTCTGGAAGTTTCAAACACATTTGTTTTAAAACAGCAGCATAAGGTGAATCCTAAATGCTTAACTGTATCTAGAAGAAATCTTTACAGATTTTTTTAATCTCCTGTATTTTCAGAATTCAGTTTTCAGAAACCAAATAGTCTATTTCTAATGTTTATATAGAACATTGTTAACATCTCTCTCCTAGCTATTATGAGATCTTCCCTTAAGATGCATACATATATATATTATATATATATATTATTTTTTGTTTCTGGAATAATTTATGACTTATCATTTTGGCCAGTGGTCTCAAAAATTGTTCTGGCAAATACAGGTTTGCCAACATTGGCATTGACTCCACTTCTCCTCCTAGCTGCCCTCTGCCCTGGCACACCATTCCAGTTTCTGATCCAGTGTTTGAGCTCGAGCATCATTGAAAATGGTTTTGCTTTAACGTGTCACTAAGCAAACAGAGGCTTAGGCACAGGTAGCCATGGATGCTGTGTGGAAATCTCTGTAACAAACATGGATGAGCTACAGTGAGTGCTTATCTGACAGAGCCCTGAGAGTTAAGCCACATATCTTTACTACCAACAATTTTCACAGAAGAAAAACATAAAGATCCAAATGCTTGGTAAGAAAACATAGTTATTGAATCCTTTAAAGGCAAAGATGAGATTGATTTTGCTTTGTTTACCAGTAAGGAAGCAAATTCTACTGGAGAGAGAGTTAAAATGAGTCATTCTTATTTCTCCTCTGCTTTGCTCTATTCTCTTCACTGACGGACGCAGTAAGACAGTGTTGTCTGTTTTGAAACTTATACACAGGAAAGTAGGGAATTAGCAGGAAAACACAGTCAAGATTGTGAAAACTCAGTCTTTTTTAATTCATTCAGATAGTTTAGGCTTTTCTTTCAACTGTTATTTTGAAATAGTGTTGAAATAACACAATATTGCTTCACCCTTAGAGAGCCCCTGGGTCATAAATATCATTACAGCCAAAAAAATCTCAGCCATTAGTTCCTTATTAACGCGAACAGTACAGAAAGAGCATCATCATTGATTGCAGTTGGAAGCAATGATTTAAGCACAGAGCAGGAGAGTAATCTTTAATTTATTATCTCTGGTGTCAAAAATATTTGAAGCACAGTGTCTCTGAGCTTTCAGGTGTTTCCTGTATTAAGTTAGATTCCGAAGAGATTTAAAACCTGTTGTAATTTGGGAAAAGCAAAGCTTCTTGCTCTTTAGTCTATTCCACACAACTTGGAAATGAGTGCAGTTGATTCTAGTTTAGCCCAAGCAAATATTGCAATAGGTCACTTTTTGAATTTCAGTTTCCCTACTTATTTTGGGGCAATTAAAACAGCTGTGTTCCGAGCTGCTTGAGTAGCAGTTGTTATCTCTTTAAATAAACTACCTATGATGTACACAGATCACTATCAGGTCTCAGCAGATATTATAATATCAGAAGATATTATTATGATAAATGAGACCTGATTACATTGCTTTTCAATGGCATTAATTTACATGTCTGTAGAAGTCTGTTGAGATTGGCTTTTATAGCTACGGTAATTTGTAGGCTTTTGACATTGCTTTGGGATAACTTGTCTAATTGGCTTTTTCCTCTCATCAGAATGGAGCATTTTGAAGCTCCCATCAACTGTGGACATTATGCTACGAGGGGTTTCTTTGGATTGTAGTATGAGGGATTTTTGACTCTTGTTAGTCTTTTGTACTTGTCATTGAAACTTTTCTCTGAGCTGTAAAAGCCTTTTTCTTTACATAGCAAAAAACATGATTGAAAAATGGAAAACGTATCAAATAAAAATTCATGAAAGGGCCATCTATACAGCTATCAGCTGGGGGAAGGATTGTTTCTCCTCATAATTCTAAGGTAAATGATTCTAAAAAGATGCAACAGCCATTTAAAAAGTGCTAAAAGACCAAAGTGCTCAATGATGTGTTCTGAATGTATTTTACTTCCTAATAGCAATTTGTTTTCAAAAACTAACTAGTGGCCCATCCAAGTTTACAATAGTGATATAGGCTGAGTTGAGGAGATTCTGAATAATTAGAAAAATAACCAACCTCTGAGTCTAATCTCATATTTCTTGGTTGCTGAAGATTTCCATTGACTGGATGAGCAAAACACTTGAAAATATACAGATCAGAAGTCCAGGAATAAAATTAAATTTTCCCAAATGGAAATGAGGGGAAAAAAAAAAAAAGTCGATACCATAATAACCATGCATAAAAATTTAAATTTAAAATTTAAAATGTATTTATTTAAAGAAGCTTATTTTATATTGTAGGACTCATTAGGGGATATACAGCTGCTTTTCTTTTCGAGTCTATGGAGCAAAGAACTTGTTTTAGAAACATTGGGATGGGAATCCTGCCTACTTGAGCACTTCTGTGAAAAAAACTGTTATTGGGAGATTTTCTTCTTCCTGCAGAGACTCTGTGTGTAAACTGAGTTCACTCTGGTTATTATAGCTAGGGTTTCTTTGGCAAGACTAAAGTTTCGCTTTTGCTGGTTTCTTTACATATACTATTTAGACTTTCTTTTCCTCTGCAATTTCTGTGCAGCAATTGTCCTAAATGCTGCTTCTTTTGCCACATTTCCTGCCTGATAGAAATATTAGCTATTGGATTTACTGCAGAAAATAAAACCTGGTCCTTGCCATAGCCCAAAATCTTTTTTCTTCTTCATCATAAAGGTAATCAGAACATTGTTAAAAAGATGTCAAGCAATAGTCATTCACTAGGTCCTACTGGATAAAATTCCTCTTTTGTCTATTCATGTGTAGATCTTTTGTCCTTGCATTGCCACACATATAAAAATGAAGGTAGGATTTGGTCCAAAGACAGTTAGAAATGGCAGAGGATTGCCTGCAGTAGTGAATATTGATTTAGCAAGATCAGTCACTAGAAAGCCAATGAGCATAGTATACTAAGAATGCCTTTCATAATACATTTCCTTCTGTTGTCTGATCTGTGTTAGTACCAGATAGATTTTATATAACTACAGGGAACTCAGTCATTTCAAATCAGCCCTTGAGAAGGGAGTTCATTGCTCTCACAAAATTTAAACATGGCTATGATTTCAAGCAAAAGAAAAGGAACCACTTAAGTTTAACTGTTCAGGTGACTCAGATGCCACCTTTATCAGGATATTTATTTCTAGAAATGAGGGAATGTGAATATGTTTCATGGGTTCTAGTAAGTGAGATAACTTCTTGACTCTAATCATATTCAATGTCGTCAAAGAAAATGCTTATTTTCACATTTTTTCCATTATTAATTCCAGCCCAGAGGGAATGCTTTTTTTTCCAGTTATCCAAGGGTCACATACTAGAAGGTTAAAATGAAGTTCTGACATAATTTTCTACAGAATAAAAGCATCTGATTCCAGAATTTATTCATTCCTATTTGACATCTTCTAAATGAATTTCTAGTTTACCAAAAAGGTCATGAAAGAAAATATGAGTTCCACACATTATATTCTTCATGTGAAATATGCGCTATATAATTAAAGTAAGATCAAGTCATTGAATCCTTTTACTGTAATGAAAGGTGATTTGAACTTTTGTGATATAAAATATGATTAAATTCATTTCTTCTTTTGGTATTTTTTTTTCCCAATACCAAACTGCAGAATTTATTTGCTGTTTTTCACGTCCATCCATTCCCTTCCAGTGGTGTTGCTGAGAGAAGAGTTTGCAAACAGCAGGTTTTCTCAAATAGACGTCACCAGATAAAAAAAATTACACTGGACCAAGCCTGTTTTGATTTCCTGAGAATTGCATTCTAAAGTGTACTCTTTTCTCAGCCTGAACACAGTCCGTAAATGTCATGTTTATTTTCTTTAAAAAAAGCTGGATTGGTCGAGTAGTCAAAGCATCCAAAAAAGATAATTTAGTCTGGGGAGCCAAGTCATACAGCCTGTGTTTATTTAGCCACTCCAGTGAACAGAAAATGGCTTCCAGGAGGTAAGCTTTTCTGAAACAGCACAATTAGTGCATGAAAACTTGGCCTTGAACCATATCTCAGGGTTAGAAGTAGTATTAACTGCTAAGTATTTATCTGTACTCTGACTGTTTGGAACAAGAAGACAATATGCCACCTGGTTATCCACTTGCCTATTCCCTTCCTGTAAGAAGGGGGTAGCAGCTAAATAAACTAAGAGTACAGTTAGAAAAGAGTCAAAAGTTCGGGCCATTTTAGTGAAAGAAGTGATCCATAATTTATAAAAGGAACAATGTATTAGCCATCAAAATCGCTTAAGTGAAGTCTGTATTTACTAAATGAATGGAGGAAGGAGAAAAAAATCCTATATGGGCACAGTTATGCACAGCCAGCCTATACATTATTTTACATTTTGCCTTAAGTGAGCACTGTTCATCTGAATATCAGTCCACACCTACCTCAGGCATCAACATAAATTCTTACCAGTATGACGAGTTAATAACAGACATTAAAAAAACTCAACTAACTTTACTGGAATTTGGTTACACACAGGAATCAATACACTCGGTTGGCCTTTTAAGCCACTACATGAAGAAAAGATTTGATTCTGGTTTATAGCTTCACACAAACGTGTTGGATACTGTAGGGCATCCCAGGTGTCTAAGCTTAGTCAAGGAAATCAGATGTATACTTAAAAACCCCCTCAAATCTTACCTATTTCCCTATGCTTGATCCATGGTCAAAACTCTCACTAGAAATGATCAGGTTTTCAGGTGTTAACTACCCACAGTTGTCTGTGAAGATGATGTAAAAATGCGAAGTACTACTGTGAGGTTCTTTAGAGGAAGTCTCCATAACAGCATTTAGATTAATTACTAAAGGGAATTGAAGTTGCTTTAGTCAAATGTCAACTATACCTTCTTTGTTTTATTAATCTCTGAACTAAGATAAAAGCCTCAAACTACTAATCAAAATACTGATGTTCTATTAATTCAACCATTCTGGAAGACTTCACTCAAAGCCACCAATGCTTTAAAAAAAAAAAGTAAATACTGTTGTCTTTTAACATGGACTTAAGCTCCATTTTAAAGATTTTTCTTTCTTTGTTGGATGCAAAGAAACATTTTACAAAAATCACACTCTAAAGAGCAAAATTCAGCCGTCTTACCTCATTTACTTCAATAATGTGTTCATTGCTTCTCCTGTTCCTACCTCCTTGCAATCTGTCCTTCAAGCACAATATTTGCTTTAATGAGGTGCAAATTTTAATGTCTAGTGGGACAACTTAATGCTAATATTATTAAGCATGGGCAATTTTTCCTTCTTTTTATTCAGCCTCCCCCGCAAGGATATTAAACATAAAAAAATATGCTAATGTATTGTAAAGTAGTATAGCTTGGCTGAGAAAGTTATGAAAAGCAAAGTGTCTATTTTCTGTACCAACATTAATTCAACTATGCTGCAAATCCTGTCTATTTTATAACAATACAAACATACATATGTTTTGCCTATGAAATAGGTTTTTTTTCATAGCAAAACAACATGAAAATATAAATGGCATAAACCCATAAAATACCATAATCAGTTCTGGAAAACTACCTGTCCTTTGTCAGGCTTCTAAAGACTGAAGTTCTCTATGATTTCCCAGGGGCATGGTCACTCCTGAAATCTCCAGTTATAATAAAAAGATCTGAATAATGATGAGGCCTGGATTCAAGTGCCTTCTGGATTACCACCAACATCCCACTAAAATCCTGAACTAATTCTAACTGAAATTTATTACAAAACAACAATAACAACAACAAGTTCAATTTTCTGCAAAAAAAAAAAAAAATTAAGTACTCTCTTCCAAATCTTATGTCTAGATTCAAAATATTCCAATGAAAAAGCTAAATCTGTCTTTATTTCCACCAATGAAATACGATACTCATGCATCATAGAAGCTTTATTTCAGCAGTATTATTCTGATTTTCTGCTTTGTGGGAAAAAATATCTAGTCAGTTTGTGTTACAGTAGAAACTATCTGAAATCTGTGCTTCTATCAACAAAAGGGGAAAACTATATCTAAATCTAACAAGACATTGTAGTCTATAAAAATGCAAAGGTTGTAGAACATGGATTTCTTAAATCCAAGGGCACTGTGAGATTTTGAATAAAAGTATTTATATGTTGAAGATAAATGTCCATGTTTCAGGGATAAATGATGATAAACGTTCTTTTTAAAAAAAATCATGCCATGATGCACATTTTTGTTCATAAGAAAGACATAATGGCTTTAAACATCTGTTTTCCTTTGTCTTTTCAGAATTTGGATGAGGGATTGGGAACCCCAGTGGGAAAATGGGAAATTCTAATTTCCAAGAAAGCAAGCTTCCATTTCTAGCTCTGTGTAGAAATGTGTAAAATCACAGTGTATTTGTGTATAAAACCTTGTTACTGATCCAGGACTGATTCTTCTATAGCTTTGGCTTCCAGCCAAATTGCTTCAGAGAAAAAATGCCAAATCTGTAAAGAGAAGGAGGAAACATTTTTATGGCAATTTGTTTTAACAACAAGAACAACAACAAAGGAATCCATTTGAAGCAATTTAAGGATTAAGAATGCAAAACTTGGGTTTGATGGGACATAAGGAGCAGAACAGATGAGGCAGTAAAGATACAGAGGAAATAAATTTATATAATTCAGTTAAATATTTAGTTCTGTGGTGCATATATATTTATCTGTATATGAACATGAACACAATCCTGTATCCAAGTCTGTATTGTTTTAAGGCTACATCATTTTAATAAAGTCTAAGTTTTATATTTGTTTTAGCAGCCACTAGCTAGGCATTTAAACATTATAGTTTGAATGAATTCATTATAGGCTGAGCTGAAATAAAGAATACTCTTTTACAACACCCTGGCTAGAGGTAAATTTACTCTGCCAATATTATTCTAACTATGATTGAAATCTACTTTGAATTCAGAGAAATTTCCTAACTGCAGAATTATTTGTTAAATTATACCACTTCTGGATAAAATTAAAGAAAAAAAAAGGTTGCTAAACAAAATAAAGTTTATGGGTTGAAGATTGTATTAAGTAAGCTCTAAGAAATGAAATAAATCCTGATACATCAAAAAATGGCTGCTAATAGGTACTTGACATTATACCCTTTGCTAAAAGATGATCCCCTAAAACTTAATCTGTAGAAATCCCAAATTGTAGACTAAGATAGCCCATCAGGATTTCTACGGTTTTCAGAAGCAGACCATGCACGTAAGCCTAATTTTTGTAGAAATGAATGGTTTAACGTGTTACTGCATACTCAATTGCTGACATAAGCCAAGATGTTGTCACTGCATTTGACCAGGTTGAGAAAAACTTGACGCCTGCGGGCATGTTTATGGGTACTTTGCACTTGGGATAGTTAAGAAATTACTAAGAATGCTTTAAATGAAGAGCAACTTTTGCTATATCATCCCAAAGACGAATAACCCTGAATTGCAAAATTTGTTTCATAAGTGGCAATTTTATTTTTTCTTTTATGAACCAGTACCAAATAGTACTTAAAATACATTAGTCTACCAGGATTTTGACCTCAGAAATATCACTACTCCAGCAAATTGATGAAGCCTTCTGTTGATATTCAGTATACATAAAGATATTTAAATAAAACAGTGAAGGGTATTAATTAAAGGCTTAAATTATGTTTATATAAAATAGGCAAATGGCAGAAGATACATTTTATTAAGTGTACATATGTATAACCTCTGAGTGTTTACTAACTATTCCTAAATGATTTATAAAATGAAGTGTAATGCGCAATCAACGATCAAATTATTTCATCAAAATATGCAATTGTATTTCTTTCAAATGGAGTAAATGTCAAAAGTTCTTCATAGGTGCAAGAAAAAAAGGGTTGTAAAGAACAGAAATTTTCTGGGTAGGTTGCAATGATCTGTGTTTTTGCAGATTGAAGTCCTGTTCCTCAGATTTCCTGAATGTGTCCCATAACAAACTTGTGTATGCACTTTACTGAAAAAAATTTAAAAAAGAAAATGCTGGAATCCAGTTCGTTCTTTTGAAGGGACTAAAATTTGGGGGGGCTGATATAGATATCCTTACCAGCTCATTCAAGGAAAAGAACCATTCAAAACTAAATCTCCTAAAAAATATATCAAATGCGTCAACATTAGTGCAGGATCAGCACTGTTTGACGAAGCTCAGGAATCTAATCTTAGTGTGATCATTTGATTTTCACACATTGTACTTCAGGCAGTCATATTGGATCATCACCAAGTCTCAAACTACATTTTCTAGAAAATCAGTGGACTTCAAATAATATAAGTCATGCTCCAATTGGAAGGAAAACTCCATAGAGATCTGTAGCTCACCTGAGTGGTATGAGACTGGCAGCTGCAGAGATTATATAGAGGAGAGCCTGGCTGTGGAGTGATATCATCTTCACTCTCTATTGGTGGAGCATGTTGCACTATCAGGCATTATGATGCCTGGTGAGATTTTAATTCAAAGTAATCAATTTGTAAGGGAATGCAGAAGAGTGATAAACACTAAGACAGACTATTGATAATGCAAGTAAATAAGTGAGTAAGGGTTGAAGTGTGATTTTTAAAATAGGGATTAGAGTTCCATTTCTGTGTGTCCTTTATCATTTAATCAGACTCATCCTGACTATCCTGAAACAAAGTTCATATCCTTACCCCACCATTGTAGTTAATTATCATGATATTTTACCTATTTTACAGTGCTATAGGACTTGGATTTATTTTATTTTAGTGCATTATGATTTCATGCTGGTAACTTGCTATTTAGCAGATGATTTTCAGATGATATATCACTACACAATATGTCTTAAAGAGTAGGAAAGAACAGGAATTAGTACCTTGAAGGTTAGCACTGATGCATGCAGAGCTTCCGAAAACCTGTGATATTGCTAGTCCTGCCAAGATTCAAGTTGTTCTGTGTCAATAAGGATTAAGAAATTAGTTCACAGTATCACATTTAGCTTTAGACTTGCATTCAAGATCAGAAATAAGAATAGAACTGATAAGAGTCTGACTTCTTAGACATCACCGAGTCCACCTCCTCCGCCATGGACAGGAGTATCTGGCACTAGATCAACTTATTCAAGAGTGTAGAGTGACATTCTTCATCAGAGGGGACACAGCAGGTCAAACTTTGCTATCAGTGGTGGCATGAGCAAGGAGGGCCTCCTGTTTGGTGAGGCAGCTAGAGTCTTTTGATCAGTGCCAAAATCAAGCAAGGAGGGTCTGCTGTTTTTAGTGCTGAAGAATGCTGAGGCCAGCTTGACCAAACTATCAGATCCACCACAAGGATACGCAAGAAAGGGAGACCCTGAATGAGGCTGGAGCAGCAAGGATGTGCAGACCCTGATACAGAGTCAAAAGTGATGAGCAAAACTGCTACTGCCTTTTAGCACAAAGTATATTTTGTTGAATAAGCCTGACGGCATGTAATCCAAAACTTACAACAGTCTCAGAAGTCAGCAAGGGAAGCATTCCGTGCTGTCCCAGATATGGGACTTCCAACGCCATCTTATATCACAACTAGACAAGAGGCAAAGGACACTTTTCTGGCATATTTATGACAGTCAATCACTTTATACTGTAAAAAGTGAGTCTCGTTTTTGCACAGTGAGGTCTTCTAATGTACCTCCCTAAGGTGTGTGAAAATCCTTCCCTTGCATGAGGAAAGCCCTCAAGGTTACTTCTTGAGACTGAGAGAAGGAATCTGAGTATGGTGGTTGGTATAAGAAAGTAACATCAATCTCTATTTAGCAATTGTTTTTCTAGCTTTAATATTGCTTCAGTATAGTTGCTTTAATATAATTGGTTCAATATTGCTTCAAAAATATTGCACTGTATAAGTAGGCGTATCCATACTTTGTAGTAAAAAATTCTGATTAAGGGATTTTTGTCTAATCATTATTGTAATCCGTTTATATAAATATTTTTATTTATATAAGGATATTTGGTTTTCCATCCTTCATCCTGAGGGACAAAGTTGCATAAAGGTCCAATTACACATGTACAATCCTTTAGCCATAAACCCCTAACAAAGTCTGGGCCTAAGATTCAAACCAGCTGCACCTAGGCTCCTCTCTGAGAAGAACCTTACAAAGCAAGGGGACCCTTTCTGCATCCCGTGACTCAGTTGGAGGCCTTCTCTAACAGACTTCCTCTGAAACTCCCACTTTGCCTGTGACAAAGAGCAATGAGATTACACAAAACCTCCTCCACCCTGACCTTACCTTGAGCACATGTAGTGGTGGAACATCTACAACTCCTCTTCTCAATACAACCTGTTGTACTGTTTAACTACTCACATCATAAAAAAAAAAAAAAAAAAATAAAAATTATTCTTTATTTTCAGTCTAACCCTACCTTCTTTCATATAAAAATGCGCCTTTTCTTTTGTCACTCTTAGGCTCTGATAGAGTGTCTTCCTCCTTCTTAGAATTCCCCTTTACCTCTTGAAGGACTATAACAGGGTGTCCCTAGAGCCTTCTTTTCTCAAGGTTGAATGTCTCAACCTATTTTCGTGGGAGACACGCTATAGCATTCTGACCATTTTCATCTTCCTCTTCTGGACCTGCTTCAACATGTCTGTATTTTTTGTTGGGAAGCCTCAAACTCAATGCATTGCTGCAGGTGGGTTCTCATAAGAGCAGAGGAGAGGGGGGAGAATCACCTCCCTCGACCTGCTGACCATGCCTTTTTTTTGCACAACGTATGATATAGTTCACTTTCTGGCCACAGGGAAAGTTTATGTTCAATTTTTCATCCACCATTATCCCCAAGTCTTTCCTTACAGGGCTGCTCCTGTTTCATTTATGCCCCAGTGTGTTACTGGACAGACACAGCCCATGTGCAGGAAATTGTATTTGGCCTGTTGAACTTCATGATAGTTACATGGAGCCACTCCTCACGCCTGTCAGGGCCTCCCTGGATGACATCCCCTCACGTACACAGATCAGCTGCCACACTCAGCCTGCCATCATCTGCAGACTCGCTGGGAGTGCACTCAATCCCAGGTCCACATCACTGATGAAAACATGAATAGTATTGTTCACAGTATGGACCTTTGAGAGACATGATACATTACTGATCTTCACTTGGATGTTGAGCCATTCATAACTTTACAGCCATGGCCATCCAGTCATTTTTTTACCCATCTAACAGTCCATCAGACAAACACATTCATCTTAAATTTAGTGGCATTTAGTTATCACAGAGGTAAGGTTGATGGATAGTTCCCAAGTTTTTCTTTCACTTTTTTAAAACTGTGTATATTTCCCTTTACTAACTGATGTGACTTTTATTCTTATTCCTCTTAATTCTTCTCAAATTTTACGGTATATAAAATTTACCAAAATTTTGTATTTCTAAAATCAGGTCAATCTTAGGACCAAAGACCTCTTTAGAGATTGCAGACAACTGGAATTCTAGTAGTGAATTTAATCAATGTAGTCTTCCAAGCTGCAGTTCTGCCATTGATTTAGGTAGACTAGAACAGTCCTATGCACTCCTACTTTATTAAACACTTTAGCAGTTACAATTGGTTTGATGGTTACACAAGCACCACTTCTTTTGCTACTTACAAGAAGAAAAGGTGTGATGACTCCAAGAATTTTAAGAAAATGCAACAGAAGTATTGTTAATATATAACATGAGGAAGAAAATCAGCTGAAGTCACCTTCATGTTTTAAAATTTAAGGGAATCAATAATATTCAAACCCTGTGTGAGAACAGTAGACAGCATTAGAACAACAGAAAACAAGGATAATAGAGAAGGAAGCAGGTGACATACAATCGCAAGTCTCATGAATGACTTTCATTCCTTACAAAAAGAGAGAGAAAGAGAAGACGTAGCAAGCTAATTTGAAAGTAAGAAAGTTTTTTTCTAAATTTCAGTTTTCAAGACCCATTGACTCAATTCAATGTCAGAAGCAAAGAATAGCATCACTCTAGATCTCTTCTCTGGAAGGCATCACTTTTCAAGAGAAGACTTAAATGTGCTTAATGAGATGAAGGCAGATGCTTAAAGATAAATCTACGCGCATGCTTGAATCAATGCCTACAAAATTACAGGCAACAAGCTGGAAATATATGTAGGCAACAAGCTGGAAATATATGCCTGAAATCCTGTCCTTTCCATCTGTACATGGAAATACTTGTTGTCAGATGTTCCATACTAGAGAGATGGCATATTTATCTGCATGCTGAGAAACATAGCTATGCAAAAAAAAACCCCAAACAAACCACCAAAACAAAACAAACAACAACAACAACAAACCCCCCAAAAAACCTCAACAAAACCAGAAAACAAATATGGCATTTTTTTCTGCTTCTTCAAAGACATCCAAAAACAATTTAAGAAGTCAAAATACATTTAATAACACTTTTTTCTCAGTGATTGAATTTGGTCTGCAAATTGTTACAACATTTTGTCATGCAAGCACACAGTTAGTGGTCTGGTGAGAAAGTTCATAAAACTTGTAGAGCTCTACATCTTGACTGAATAGAAAAAACATTGCAAGAAACAATCCATAGAAATATTGTATGTAGCAAAAAGAGTGCTAGCATTTTTAATTTATTTTGAATAAGAATTTTTAGAAGAATTTGTGGGAGTACTCATATTAGCTTTCAGATATTTTTAAGAAATGCTAGATGTATAAAAGAAATAATTAGATTTCAACCCACCTGTGTTTGTAGGTAGACACATAATTCCATTTAGTGCTGTTTACATTTTCTCTAGTATTAATGTATTAACAATGTCAGTGTATTTCTTATCATCATGCTTCTACTAAGTGTACTTACTGCATTCATAAAGTAATCTAGATTTATTAAAGGTATATCAGATGCGTTTTCATTATAAGAGCCACATGTCAAATCTTTCTGCTTCATTTTTTCCTAATTTTAACGTTAAAGGACCCTTAACCTTTTGTGTTACATACGCACAATATCTGCATGGTGAAGTCATAATTCTCTGCAGTATTTCATTATATCCCTGTCATATCTTGCAGAATAATTTAAACTATCATTGTTCTGGTTAATATCCCTCCTTACCCAAGTCTTCTGAAAAAATCCTTGCCATTTTCCTGAAATGTACACATGAAAAGTTAACTCAGAGTTAACTCATTTATTATCTATTAAAAGCAATAGGGAGGTCTTGTTACTGCATTTGCCTTTGAAGAGTATTTCCCACTATGTCTTACTTTACACTTGGGCACTTATGATCTTGAATCTTTTTAACATCTCTGTGAACTCAGCTATTTCTCTTAGTGCAGAAAATTACTAATGATTTACTTAAACTGGAGGCATCAGTCTTTTTCTCTTCATAATTAGTTAAGTCTAGAGAGATTAAAATGATTTCTTTTCCTCCCATTTTATTCTTCCACAGGTTTCTCATTCTCTGTATTTCCTGCCTTCTCTCTACTTGCTTGAGCAAGATGACACACAGATTTTACAGAAATACAAAGTTCCTGAGAGATGCCATTCTGTTATTTGAAGAAGGTCTGGTATTGTCTGACCTATGAGCTCACTATTGGACCTCGAGACTCTCAGGTAATGCTATTGTTCACTGAAGCAGATCCAGCTCTTGCAAATTACTAGTTGTCGTATGTTTTCTCTTCCCTTTCAAGGACTGCTTCACAGACTAAATGACTAGCAATGAAAAGGATAGTCTGTATTTAATAAATCTATTTTATAGCAAAACATACTGGAATCATGTGATTTGTAGGCTTACCATTTATTTGTACAGAATAAAAATACTGTGTGACTGAGCACAAAGGTATAAGAAATGGCAGTTGTGCAAAGGAGTAATGTAAGGGGCACAAGAGAAATTGTCCCACTCTTTTACAGGGTGGGAAGTGCTGGGAACTTTATGCTGGGCAAATATAGTCAGTTGCTTATTTTTGACTATTTTTAAAGACTGTAGTGTCCAAAGAGAGGCAGTGTTTCTTCATGGCCAGTAATAAAACAGGAGAGAACTTGTCATAAATCAAAACTATGCAGTGGACTTGGAGAGACAGCAAGACAAAGGAGAGTGGGTGGTGAGGTTACCATGTGAAAAGTAAATAAGGACACACTGTACACTCTTCCTTTTTTTTTTTTTTCCTTTAAAAATTATTAGCTTGCTACCATTTTTCTTTACCTGCCTTGAATATTGAGATCATAAGACTTTCAAGAGCACTTCTGCTCTTTCTATATTACACAGTCTGTAGGCCAGTAAGACCATGCTCAGATTCATTGGTGTTATCAAACTAAACTTTATGTATTATAAATACATATCTAAGTGACATCACGATATTTTTTCATTATATGTCATACAAATATACATTAGCTTATAACATACATTTAAAGACACAGATTTTAAAATATACAAATAATGCATTTAGATGTAATTATAAGTTATATTTATGTATATGAAATATAAACAAACATGCACACATACGCATACATAAAAAAAGCATATTCATTTTCTTATGTAAGTTAGTGTATGTATGCTTTTATTATGCATACACATGCCACAAAGTGTCCCTTTAGTGGAGAAAAATAAAGAAAACAAATTACTAGGGGTTTGTCTCATGAATCATATAATCTCTCCCTACAAGATAATAACGTCTCAATTTCTGTGGATTTAAATTTCATCTCCCACCATGAACTCTAGTTTTTACTTTACCCTATCTTCTTTCAGTTTCTGCACTTGAGGGGAAGTGCAGATCTCATACCATTCTAACCAGTAAAAAAACAGGAAATAAAATTACAAGAGTGTTTTTTCAGGTTTGATAAAGATTAGATAAGCTATTGTAACAATTATTATTCTACATTCAAGACAAAAACATCAATTACATTAATACAACTTTCCCTAGTGTGATAAAGGCATTTCATGACAGCAATTAAGTTAATCTCTTACAGTGGTGAGGCTTTGTGCTATACTAAATCCCACATGAGAATGACCAGAATACTCTACATCATGTAGTTTCATGTCTTGAAGGTAGCCCTCAGGTAGTGAATCATAGGGTTTGTTAGATTAGTTTGTAAAGCAGAAGTGGAAGCTGAACCAATTGCAATTGTGTTGAAGACAGGAAGGAAACAACAAACACAACTGACATAGAGAAACCCACAGCCTAACAGAGGATTAGGTTTACAATTCTGTACGCCAGTCATTACCCAGGTTCATGAAAATGGCCTCGATTTATCCCTCCTATTGTATAACCTTCCCTTAGGGTAAAAAATTACACCTATTTGGCAATACTTGAGGGTTTCTAACCAATGTTTTTGTATGTTACTACTTTCCCGTACATCCAATTGCTTATATCTCATCCCTATCTTTTACTCTTCTTGTGTGAATTAAATAAGTTCTTAAAATTTAGTGAGATGAAACCAAGAGCTGAGATGCATGTCCATCTCACTAGAAGCAGGAGTCTGGTTTAGGATTTCCAGTGGCAAGACATAGTGGCTTCACTTCACAGTCAAGGTTTCTCTTGACAAACCATAACGGGGATTTAGGAAACCTACTTTCATCACATGCAAATTCCCTCCATAAAAATCTAGTGATCTACTGTTGCAGCTGAATTCTCTTCTACTCCTTCAGCTATCTAAACATGGGCATCTAATGCCGTCTGAGTGATTACAAATTAGCCTGATTGTCCTCCAGTTGCCAGTCCTGAAAGGCATAAATCTCCCATAGCACCTATAACCATTTCCATGCATGGACTTTCTGGATCTCATATGATGTCCAGACAAAAGCCATCCAAGTTGCCCAGCTAGTAAGGTCTGAACCTCCCATTTGTCCCTCAGAGGAGAACATATTCTCACTAAAACAGTAGAGGAAGGTAAATAATGTCAGTAGTAGGCATTTTATGATAAAGAAATGTGAAGAAAATAGAAGGAAAGTTAAAAATTAAAACAATCTGATACATATATCTGATGCAAAATTTCAGAACATTTCTTCTGTTATGGCCTTTAGAGCCAGTAGCCTGTTCTTGCTCAGAGTGAGGTGAGGAAGAATGGCAATGTCCTTGTTCAGGATGAAGGTTGTGCCTCCATAGTCATGTCTCCAAAAGCCTTTCTGTCACCTTAATATCCCTTAATATCCCAGTTGTTTGGAAACAACTGTGTTCATTCATCCCAAGAACTGGTCTTCTCAGCAGCAGAAGTAACAGTGGGATTTATGATGGTAGTGATGACAGCTGTCAGCTCTGTAACACAAGACCAACTCCACGCTCTAGGCAGCGGACTGAAGGAAGCCTAACCTATTTTACTTCTTCCTGGGAGCCTAAGTTGAAACCAGGTCTTCAAGATGCATTTTCATTAAAAAAAAGTTTAGATCCTATCTAAGGGGGAAGGATTTAGAAAAGAGTTGAACTGAGGAAGAATTACCTCATCCCTTATGTCTCTAATTGGGGCTTTTTGTCAGTTATGCTAATTTTCTAAACATGTAAAACTGTACTCACCCTGTGCAGGGTGGGCATTTTCCTTATCTGCCCCTTGAACACCTCCAATAAAGACAAGTCTTCACATTAGCTCCTATATTAACATTGTCTCAAAAGTGTGTTATTCCTAGGTCCTCAACATCAACAAGGGGCTGTGAACTGCTGACCTTTTGCATAATAAAGGGCTCAGGGACCTGCGGTGACCGGGACCTGTGGTCACCCAGGTTACTGAACTCCCAGTGACACAGCAGAGGCTGAAGATTCAGTAGGAAGAGACAAGACTTCTTTGAGGTTTCTTTAAATAGGCTTAAGAAAAGACTGAAATGAAGGGATTCACACATTTCCTGCTAACTTAATGATATAGAGGTGTGAAAACTCACTCTTATACCTGTTCTAAGCATCAAAGCTTCTCAGTGGACTTTCAGGCATAGAGGCATGAAGAACACATTTTTTTCTTATACGAGGTCTAGTAATAGTAAGTAAAACAGAAAGAGACCTATGCAAAGCTAAGCAGCAAGGGTTTCTTTAATGTTTCAAGAATATAAAATTATATTCTGAATTATGCTTGGAACAGTTGTATCTTCTGATGGCCTGAAATTTGGAATATATAGATTTTATGTGCTAACATTAGCTAACAGAGAAGGCCAAGACACACTGTAGTTTGAGCATAAGGATAAAAGAAGGGGGTGTGAAAGGGGGCCTCATGAAATTCTGTTGCTGTACTAGTCTCGCACATGGTGGTAATGTCATAGGGCACTTTCCTCTGTAGGTGTTAGAGCAGCTGTCCCTGCAAGGGCAGAGGCTTCATCACAAACTAAGTCTCAGGCAGCAGAATCGGCCCTACTCGTTTGAGAATGGAAGGAATTCCACAAGAGATGCAGTTCTATCCTGTGGGGAAGGTTTGGCATCATGGAGGAGCTGTTCCTGCTAGTGGAGAAATAAGGAGCAGAAATGAGCATCGGAGAAGAAAATGAAAGATTGCCACTGAGACTCAGCAGCTTGAAAAACTTCACACACCATCTGCAGAATAGCAGCAGTCAGGGTTCATTCCCACCATTAATGTAAATGAAAGTTTTGGAAAAGGAGAAGGATGGAAAACTAGTGGCTAGACAGGATTGCTACCTGCCAGGGACCAGTTTAACAAGGAGATGTGCCAGGTCCTGCACCTGGAGAGGATCAGCTCCATGCATGAATATAAGCTGAGGTCATCCAGCTGGGAAGCAGCCTGGGGGATAAGGACCTGGGGATCCGGCTGGGCACCATGAACCAAAATGGTGTCTATGACACTCACATGAGTATTGGTATCCTGGGCTGCATAAGGAATGATGCCTACCAGTCAAGGGATGTAAACCTTCCCCCACACTCAGCACTTGGTGAGACCACACCTGGAGTGCACTGTCCAGCTTTGCATTGCTCAGTACAAGAGAGGCATGTTGAGACTCCAAAGAAGGGTCATTGGGATGGTTAAAGGACTGGAGCATGCCTCATACGAGGAAAGGCTGAGAAAACTGAAACTGTTCAGCCTGCAGAGGAGATAGCTCATTGGGGATCTTACTAGCATATAAACATGGCTGAAAGAAGGGTGGGAAAAGGCTGTTCCCTGTGATGTCCAGTGAGAGGAGCAGAGGAAATGAGCACAAACTGAAATACAGGTGATTCAGTCTAAACATCAGAAAACACTTTTTTAAAGTGAAGGTGACTGAGCAGTGGCAGGGGTTGCCCAAGGGTGCTGTGGAATCTTCATCCTTGGAAATATGCAAAAGCCGTCTGGACACAATCTTGTGTAACCAGATCTAAGTGGCCCTGCTTGACCAGGGCGATGGATGAGATGATCTAGAAGTCCCTTTTAACTTCAGCAACTCTGTGATTCTGTGATATAGATCAGACTCACCTTTTCCTGAGGATTGAGTCAATAGAGTCAAGTCCTTAACCTTGTGTCTTCTGCTTTTAAACACCTGATTTATTGCCCACTAAAGCTAAAAAACAAGATATATTTCTCAGTCCAATATATTTACAGCAGATTTGACTATATTTTTAATCAGGAGTTCATATAAATATCAATGAAAAAAAAAGTTTTCAGGATTATGAGATGCTAGTTAGAATGTGGTGAGGGTAGCTGTTTCATTTTTGTTCATAAATATTTCTACATGTAATTGTTGTAAACTATCTCTGAACTCTGTCCTTTGCAGATTCTACTGTTCAGGGAGGAAACTGAATGTGAACAAGGGATCCATAAATAAGAGACTCTAAGACCTACGGAAATAGTTTTCACATGTCCTCTATCCTAAATAAATATAGCAAGGAAGAGGAGCCATACCAGGTAAGTACAGTAAAGCTGTATTTTTTACGAAATCTCTTACTCAGTTTCTGTCTTTAACTCAAAATGACTCACAAATTTAAATAATGCATGGCAGGAATGGAAAATCTTATGAATTACTGAAGACACTGGGACAGCTAAAATAATCTAAGAAATTCAGAATGACACTTTCATGTGCTATGCCCATAAAAGAATCCAAATCAAGAAATGGTCATCAGGCTGCTAGGGATGTGCATGGGCAATGTATCTTAGTATGTACTTTTGCAACAAACCCCTGCACAGCAAGTAGAATTTTTGCTGCCTAATTATTTTCTTCTATTAATGATGTTTAAATGTGACCAACAATGTAGATTTTCCAAAAGCTTATCTTGCCTACTGGTTGCATGTGCCTGCTGCTTCAGCAATTGCAGTTTGTTCTGTAAAATGAAACCATATTTAAATGTCCAAAACATTTCCAATTATTTTTGCTTCCCCTCTCATGACTGTACTTTTCCACCTCTCTGACTGCAACCAAGTCTTGTTGGTTTGCCCTACACACACACGTTTGAAATTTTGCTGCAAATACCCCTTTCCTAATCTCATTGCTTTGATCATCCTGCTGCTCAGCTTTGTGTTATTTTCTTAGTGCTCCTTTATGGCACAAATTAAGTGACTTGTTTCAATTTTAGAAGGTTTCCATTACATTTTCCATTTTCTATAATGTAACTCCCATCACTTATCTGAAGTTCAGTCCTCAACTCACTATATTGTTGAGTAAGCTTTTTTTTTTTTTTCTGGTGCTGAGACACGCCTCTCAGTAAGAGGAGCTTCCTGTAAAACCATTTTTTTCTCCTTATTATGTCTACAAAAAACATGAAAATAAGAAGGTTATTGTTGTAATACAGTACCTATCATGCTGGCAAACTTTGTCCCATTGCTTCCCTGTACTGTGCTATCTGTGTATCTGTACTCACTTGTTATCCCACCACTTTGGAGCAGGGATTTTTTTTTTTTTTTCTTTTATTGTAGACCATCTTTTTAAGTGTGTCACTCTTTTAGAACTGGATTTCCTAGGCATTGTAGGGAGTAAAAGAGTACTTGTAATGGGTCAGGAAAAAAAAGATGAATCATGCTCCAAAATCTTGCAATCTAAGTCTAAATCTAGAGATGGCAGATGGATATTGACAGACGGATGGTGTTCAGCAAAAAATTAATACAAACAATTACCAATAATATAAATAATACAAACAAAAGGAATACACATACAAATAACACTCATACATATGATATGCATAAATAATAATGCTAAATAAGAAAATTAGACATATCCAGTAGAAAAACATTTATAAATTGAAAACTAGCCCACAAAAATATTATTTTTACCCTTTTCAGATAGTCTTAGATTCAGAAAATTTACTTGCCTTGCCTAGGTTAAAATCAAGATTTCCTCAGTAAATATTATATTTTGAGGAATGTGCTCATATTCCTAATTTTAGATCTTCAGCTTAGTTGCCTAACTTACAAAATCAATCTTTGTAAAACATTTTACTACAGAATGGAAAAGAAGCCCTTCCAGAGGACAATTCCTATAATATTAGGACAGGATATACCAACCATTATGAGAAGCTATATAGAAAATTCAGACAAAATCTTCTAACTTTAAAGTTAGATAAGGGAAATGAAGATGTGTGTATATTGGAGAAGAGACATGAAGCCTTCAAAATAGCTGAAAATTGAACCTAGATTTCTCAAGTCCCATCTAATCATTGTTCTGAAACTTTCTTACCAGGAAGAAACAGTCTAGTAATAATAAGATTTTCAGGGACTTACAGGGCAGGACATCAAGGATTCTGTTCTAGTTTTAAGGTAAACATGCTTTAAATAGAAATTATCTTTGAACTGCAGACAATTTGGGCAAATTGATCTGTCCAAGTCTTCCATCAAAAATTAATAAATAATTTCCCTTGAAATGTTTAGATTTATTTACTTAACAGCTTCTATGATATTTGAAAATCACATTTGGTACATAATTTTAAGGATAATATTTTTATATTATCCTTAAAGTTGTGTTGTATTTAGGTTTGCATTTTAGGGATGTGTGTTATATTTAGGTTTGCATTTTGCCTTCTTGTAGCCAAGCTCTAAATTACTGGTGTATAGCTCTCCAGTTGATCATATGACATATAAAATCACTATTTCTGCAGTCAATATTTGGATTACTGGGTCAACATCTTGGCAAGTACACATGTACGAGGCTTCAAATGATTAGAGAGTATGTTAAATGTTACTATATAAACTGATACCAGGAATCAAGTGGAATTAAAATGTAGCCAATTGGGACATCAAACCACAGACCTCTTTTATTCAGATGTTTGAAAATGTGAAATACACAAAAAATTGTGAAAAACAGCATGAAAGTAGCTTGAGAAAGACAGGGGAAAGGAAAAACATATAAATGAAGGTGTTAATAAAGTATTGACTATTCTCTTTTCACCTTTCTACTTCTATGTTATGCACCCGTTTTCATAACATGCATTTTTTACACTATAGAATTTGACATTTTACTTAAAGAAGGAGAGAAGCAATGTATTGCAGCCACTAGTAAATCAGTTACTAGGTATGTTTTTCTGTAGTTTCATATATAAAGTTTTCATTGTAGGCAAGACATTTGGCAGTGCATTACTTCTCTGATCTTCTGAATATCTATGATAAATTTGTTTGCTGAGGGCAGAATGCAAATAAAAAAGTGAGGATAACTTGGTGGTCTGTGTGACTAAGTCAGAAAGCGCTTTTGCAGACACAGATGATCAAGCTTGGCAGAGCACAATGAAGTGCTGTGTGTCTACTCCCAGTATTGCGTAGAGCATGACTGGGGTCTCTCAGGGGCAGGACTTCTGTCTGTCTGGAACACTCCACATTGATATACCACATGCCATTCATGGCATGGATATCCATGGATGTGCTTGTCAGCTCCAGAGCCTATGCAGTTTAAAGTAATGGATTTACACTTCTTCTCTAAAGTGAGATTTTTTTTTTCTCAGGTAGAAAGCAAAAGCTTAACCTATTGATGTGAAAATCTCTGTAGATACCACACTGTATGCAGACATCTGACTAAGCTTGACTTATGATGAAAGATAGTATCCTACAGAAAAACTCTAAGGCAGTCAATGCAAATACTTCAGCAGTGTTGATCTACAAATCTGTAGTATTTTGGATGTGCATTATAGACTTCTGGAGCAACTGAGGTGAAAAATCAGCTATTAACCCAAATGCAAGCTACTCAAAAACATTTATGTGCTCAACAGCACTCTGAAGTGGTTTCAAAGGATTCAGGCGCCAAATCTCTCAACACTGGGCAGGCCAAATGATATAATTGATAGGAAGTTCTACGTATGAACTTCTACAGATGTACTAAGTTATTTAGGTACAGCAGTTATGTTGCTATATGTGAACAGATATAACACCCACAAAAGAAGAAAAAGCCACATGAAGCCTTTTTAAAAAATCCTCACAATGTTCAGATATGTTTGATTCATTTCATATTACTTGCAAGAAATTCTGTCTTGATTCAGTTTTTTTTTAAAAGAACTTTAATGATTCCCTTTTTGTTTCAGGCTTCTATTTTTAACCTCGTCATAGGCCTGTAGTTGAAATAATTCTATTTTAATGTTTAATAAAAGATTTTAATTTCCCATATTGGTATTTCTTTCCCCAGAACTTATTGGGAATCATTAATAAGTTTTTAAAAGGTTTTCTGTGCGCTGAAGATATGTAATATCCTCATAACATAACCTGAAAAAAATAGTGCAATGTCCTGAACTGATCTGAGATGAAAATCAACACCAGGATCTTCATTTCCAGACATCCTAGAGGCAAAACTGGCCTTAGATTTTTTTTCCCAACCCTTCTTCATAGCTTACCATTTATCACTTGTGGTGTACCACTCACTCAGTGGTGCTGGGAGAAATGGCCGTGGGGCTGACCTGAGATCAGTTCTGGAGCAGAAATGAGAAGAGGAGGAGAGAAGCAGTAATTCATTAAGTTCACATTAAAGTCAAGAAAAAGCAAATCTAACTGTGCCCCAAGGTGGTAGCCAAAGAGGAATGTAGTAGATTTAGATAATGTAGAGGGTTTTAATACATCTGCTCACATTATCTTGTATTAATGCCGTAGACTTCTCTCAGCAAAAATCTCTTTTGTAAAATGTCTAATTTTGAGTGCTCTGAAATATATATACTTTTTTTTTTTTTTTTGATTGTAACAACTCAAGTTCTCTTTTTAGTGCTAGTCTGGTACAATTTAACAAGAAATTTCACTGTTTGCTATCTGAATCTATGGATACAAAGCAGAAGGTATGGAGAAATTTCAGGCATGGGGAAATAGATTACTCAGTTGTTAGCAGAGCTATTGTCACTTGCAGTTGTTAGTTTCTCATTTTCTCTTTTTATTTGAGAAGAAACTTTATATTCATCATTAAAAATAGTCTTACTTTTTTGTGACGCAAATGAGAGACTGGATTCAATGTTGACTGTATCAAATTCAGATATTTAAATCAAAGTTCCAGTGAGATCAACTGCACCATCTGTGGTGACAAAAAAGAAAAACATTAAAGAACCCTGATACACATTTGTAGATGTTGATTTTCAGAAACCTACATTTTTCAGCTCAAAATACAAACTCAATGCCCAGACTAAATTATACTAGTTCAAGAGAATATTAAACTGCATGGTCTTTCAAAATTTTCAGCTTTAAAAGGACATAATTTTTATATTTTAATGGACTTATGCAGTGCAATTATTCACAGAACTACTGTGCAGATAATTAACATTTTTTTATCACCTTAAAAAGTTGGAGAATTTCTGTATTTTTTAGATAGAGGTGTTAATGTACAAGAATAATTTTTTCAGAACTTGAAACTGCAATAGGTAAAAGAGATACTTTATTAAATGTACATTTGTTAAATACATCGAATGGAACAACATTTAAAGATTAAGCACCTAAATACATCGTTTAGGCATTCAAAACAGTGACTTAACTTAGGATTGTTGACAGCTGCGTCTTCCTTCAATTGCTTTCCTGCAGTGAGGGGAAGATGCTATTGCTCCCACTTCTGCCCTGGATTTAACTGTGATACTTCATTGCCTTATTATCCATCGATACTGAATGTACTAATATGAGGAAAGAAAGAGGTAAAGCCTTAAATGGTTGCAGACGTTTTACAGCAAAATTAGCTGCCAGTTTTCTAGATAAAATGTAGCATTTTTATTTAAGAGTAATCCTCCACACAGATTCTCTCTCCCCTAGGATGCCCTTGTACTCCAATGTACGATCCATTACCAGAACTTTTAAAGACAAATATCCTCCTCTCACAAAGTCACTGAGCTGCAGCAGTAAAGAATGACACAATCCCAGACAGACAGATAAATAACACAGTCTAACACTGAATAGGGTTTGACCACTTGGGGGCTAAAATGATTTCTATTTTGTTTTGTGATTTTGTGTTAGGTTCCGTGACTAATGCATACATGGCTATGTCTCATCATCTGTAGCAAAGAGCCAGAAGTCCATCTTTATGGAATAAAGTTTTCTGTGCTGGAACAAAAGAGATTTTTATGGAAGCATGCCTGACTGTATGTAACTCTCTTTACAGAAACAGCATCAGGAAAAGATGGGGTTCTGTTCTAAATGATCACTAGAGATGAAAAGGTGCAATTTCTTACCACAAATTCAATACAAGAATCACAAATGAAATGTTGATTGCAAAGCGGATCGTGAATTCCTACATCAGACTTAGTGCAACTAGTCACTTGGTTAAACCTTCTATTGCCACACCATCCACACAGCCCCTCCCCCCAAAATAAATTACAAAAGCCTCAAAGCTCACCTGGACTCAAAACCATGAACTGCAAAGGTCAAAATCTGGCTCTGGAATACTCGGAAATTTTATCTGCAGAATTTCCAGTGGTGCACAGTGAGAGACCAGTTTTGTACAAATGTGCTTCTACTGCTACAAGGACCAATTTTTTTTCCATATAAAACAATTATATTCCTTCAGGTAAGTGAGTATAACATTACCAGTCTGGAACATGCCTGTTCTTGTTTGCCAGCCACAAACTAATCGCACCTTATTCACCATGGCAACATTGACACAGCCGTCTATCCCTCTGTTTCCATGGTAAAGGAACAGTAGATAGTACTCCACTGCTTTATGCCAGACTTCTGATTCTGTCACAGATTTCCAAATATTCTAATGGTTAAAATTTATGTAGAAGCCTCTAAAATGTCACAGCCCCTGATCTGGGTGTAAAACCCAAAATCAGAACCAAATCCCCAAAACTAAAACACACGGGAAACAGCCAAAACCAAACTGGAGACAAAATACCTGATCTTAAAAAAAAAACCCAAAAAATTTAAAATAAACAACAGTCTGTGAAAGCAGAACCAATTAAAGATCTTTTCCACCGTAACAGATAGTGTTAAAACTTTTTTACCAAATCACAGGATTCTATTAAGGACTATTTTTCCCCTGTACCTATAGTCTTTAAAAAAAAAACCTGAAAAACCCTCCTAAATACAGCCTTTGTCAAAACTTTCACTAGTCAGAAATCTTTGAAGTGGGAGTTATTTCCCAAACAGTGAGCTCTTCGAAGTTCACCACACAGAGACACGGCTTTAGGTTTACAGGCAAAAGACTTCAAGTAGCACCGTAGTCCTTCTCAGCAGAGTGAATTAAGAGCTCTAGACACATTTTCAAGTACTATGTTTTAGCCAAAATTACCCTGTTAGGTTTCATGGTTGGGTCCGAGCACTCCCAAATGCTCTGGGTGATGCACATTCATTGCCTTAAAAGGCCAATGTGCATGAACTGCTTCTGATGTGTCCCCTGAAAACCCTGAAGTCACTTTGATGCTTTTGAAGTGCTTCTGCTACCTCTGTTCAAATACAAGACTATCAGAAAAAGTTAAAAAATTCTAGGGAGTTGTGTATCTGTGATTAACTACCTTATGTGAGTAATGATCTGCTATAGAATTTATTTGCTTTGCTTCTGATAAGACAAATACCTACCAGTTACTTTGCCCCAGAGCTTTCTCTATTTTTATGACAAGTGTGTAACACTGACCTTAGTGTGTGCATTCCTATGCATTTTAGTATTATTATTCAAATATAATGTGCTACTGACATGGTCTTGGGAGTTGTGTTCAACAAGACTGATTCTTGCTCTGAATGCCAAGACCAGTTTCTAAGTGTGTAGTCAGTAGTTAAAGATGTGATCTTGAAAGATAATTAAAAAAATTCCTTTCAGAAGCATAGGCATAAATATATGCATTTATTTTCACATTAGGTACCCAAGAAATATCACTAAATTGCTGAGTCTGTGGGTATTACCTTGCAAAATACTTCAGTAGGAGAGTCAGTGCCATTGTATCTTGCCAGCAAGTTCCTAGTATTCATTTAGATTTTCCTTACTAGGTCACTTCATTAAAAAAAGATTAAAGTCTACTCCAGCTAGAGGCATAAATTCCCACTTGTGTTTTCAGAGAAGTCTGATATCAGTGCAATTCTGATATAATCTTGATTATAAAAGCAATGTTAAACACATTTGTTAGGAGACCGTATGTCTCTTCTGGGTCTTTAGAGGGTCACCTAATTCTAACCTTTGTAGCACTCCAATGCAAGGGAACCTTCCCAAAGAGCATAGCTTTAAAGGTGAAGAGCTGAGGCAACTCCAAAGGTAAACACAGCAAAAAGCCACAACAGTGACATCTGCTGCAGTATTTTCCTTACACCTTCCTGCCAAATTCATAACTTCCCACACAAGCCATTTGAAAAGAGATTCACAGAGATCAGCATCTGAGATAGAAGTTCCCTGAAATACTTTTGAGGGAGAGAGGCTTTCCTCAATTAAACAGCATTCAACTTGGAAGGAAACCACCTTGAAATAGGCAGGAGATTAATAGTATATCCTCTCTAAATCATGTCCAGGAAAGGATTGCCTATGCCCATTCTTCATATTAATCCAATAATTAGAACAAAATTGAAATTTTGAGGGAAAGTGGGTGATATTTAAATCCCTCTCTAGTCAAACAATGAGGTTTGAAACACTGTCAGTGGGAAATCCCACACATAAAAACTCTTGAATGGAAAAGTTTTCACTCCTGATTTGCACATGTGAAACACACTGATCATACGCATAAAAGCATGAGGGAGGGTTAGCCATGGCCATGGTATGAGCACGCATTGAAACATGCCTCTGTGCTCAGCAAAACCAATCTCTTTCATTAGGGTTGGTGGATTTTAGGTGCAAACTGGTCACCAGAAAATGGCTTTTTATCAAAGCTTTATGCCACAGCAATAACTTAAATGTCATGGGGGCCTCACCATCAGAAACACAGGAATGGACAGACTTTAACAGCAATGAAACAAAGGTAATTGTGAATATTCCTGATTGGGTGAAGGTTGAACTTTGGCAGCTGAAAAAAGCTTTGAGGTCAAAAATTCCACATGCTAAGTCCCCTTCTGACTTCTGACTCCGGTCAGCTGAACTGTGCTGACTTTCATATTTTTACTCAAAAGATTAAGTGTATTCATTTGGCTGTGCATGTTGCAAGAACACTAAAAGACTGCTAAAGTACAGGCTCACCATGGGCCTGATCAAAGCCCTCTGAGATCAATGGGAATATTTCCTTTGACTTCAATGGGCTTTTGATAAGATTCCAAATTACCCAGTGGAAAGTTAGCCTCTGAAGGATGGCCCTGATGTTAGCATACCCATGGGCACGGCACTCTAAAGGATCTGACTCCACACCAGGGTGATACACAGCATCTCACGCTGGAGCACATGCAAGTGTGGCATCTCGTTCTGGTATTTTGTAAAATACCACAGTAATGATAAAGGGAACATATTTTGATTGACACTTTCCATACTAGCTGGTACTTGAAACAGCTTGCAGCCACATCAGGATCTGGCAGGAGGCCAGACCCCATTCACAATAATGGGACATCATACAAATATCAACAGGGCTGTATCCAAACCAGCTGTTATTATTAATTTCATGTCTTTTAAGAGGAAGAGAGGATTTCAGCCATTTGAAAGGACTTTTCAAATGAATAATTATACTGTTTGATGATATTTAATTTCTGTTTACCTCTGAATGCTTCTAAAGTTGTAGCTAGTGGTCCCATATGAATTGGATTTAGAGATACAATTGCTGTTTAATTTAGCTGATTCACTTGAGATATCTTCTGCATTTTTGTTACAGGAGGTGTATTTTTGAAGAAAATTGAAGGCAACTGAATGTTGACGAAAATAAAAAATCATGAATTTGGAGTTTAGAAAACTGCTTTGATATAAGAGTCCACAGACAGTTTAGAAAACTGGGGGAAAAAAATTGCTCTTGTTGGGGAAAAAGGTTCAACAATTTGAGATCAGAAGTGAACAAACAATTCACAATGAATCATCTCAGCTCCATGAAATTTTCCAGGGTCTTCATTCTACTTTGCCTTAAGAGCTAGTTTGAGAGTGGATGTGCTACTCCTTTCTGTTATACTACTTTCTTTTTATTAGAGAGAATTTTTGACAAATAGAGATTCAAGTTCAGCTATATCTTTTCTTCTGCAACAGCTGAAAATTTTTAGATGTTTTATGGAAAGATTCAGTCCCTGTATGACAAGGGTGTATTAGAGTGAATACAAACATAAATGATAGTGGAAGAATAAAGAAAAACCTAAGCTCAAAGATTATGCAGACTGATCAGGTAAAAGGGGTACATGTATGGTCGAATTTACAACCAACACAGAGTTTCATAGCGCTTTTAGGTGATTTATATATGATATTTTCATGCAGAACAGATCATCAATTCTTCTTTTGATGCTGTTTCTATTCTTCTATTGATATAATAATCAGTGCATGTATATATACATATATATATATGTATACATACAAATGTATTTATACCTAAACAACAAAAAAAGTACAGATATTAATGTTAGAGAAACCCTGAAAAAAATGCCCTGTATTTTCTTAAGCCTGATGCGGAGGAGTTACTTTGAATGACAGATTTCAGAAGAAACCCAAAAATATATAAGTGGGTAGATGTATGCAGGGATTTTTTAAAATGTGGAGCAAGTTGCAAAAGGGTTTGGTTATATGATACAAAAGCTGTAGGGGAAGGAGAGGGAGAGTATCAAAGGAGACTTCTGTTTCTGGATGACTGAGGGTGGTAGCACAAAACTTTTAAAGGAAAGCTTTAGACAGAAAAGAAAGATTATGAACCTGGTTTAGTCATTCATGATGTGAGAAATTAGTGAGCCGCTTAAGATGAGATCTGAGACTTCGAAAGAATAAAGGTCTTTTTGAAGGTTTTGTTTAGGATACAGTAGTGGAAAACCCTGAAAGCATAGAAGAGAGGGGAGGGGAGGGGAGTCTCGAAGATTCCACCAGAGTCCCTTTGGGATCCCAAAGAGAGGTAGTGGGGAAAAAAAAACCCTACTATATTGCAAGAAACCCCAGTATTGGTTACATCTACATTATGAAAAATGTCTCACAAATACGGTGGGGTTTAGTTTTAATTGTAGTCCTCACTGGGACTGATGGCTTCACTGATCTAGAGAGTTTATTTTTCACACTGTAAAGTCATTGTTTAGACAAATAATATGTGGGATTTTTGTCCCTGACAGATTTGAGAATTATTTTCAGTCATAATCTTGTTATCTCAGTCTCTATGTTTCTGGTTTTCCTTGTTGTTTTATCTTCAGATTTCAAATAACAAAGTCAAAACTTGGGCTTCTGAGAAAAAAGATACTAAAAGATAAGCTCTTCAGAAATAAATTTGAAAATATATGTATCTCCAAATTAAAGCTGCTAGACTTTTTACAGCTCTACCTTAGGAAATTTCCAACCTGCATATGAAATATATTTGTGCTTTCTGTGCTTTTAAAGTTGTTACTAGCCTAACTGAATGTGCAGCTGGTAGTGATCTACAGTTTTTGTTTATCCTGCTGAGTGAAAATGAGGGAGGACATATTTGTAGACTCATTCAGCTAAAATTCTGAAATGCTGTCTCATATACTTTATTCTCCTGAAATGCTGTCTCATTCAGTCCATTTTTTCAGAGGTTTTTTTTTTGTTAACAATAGCACCAGCAGCCAAACTTCTCATGTTTTAAAACAGCTGTAGGTCAGAGGTCAGTTTCTGTTCATCTTCTAAAAATCTCGCCTATTATTTTCCAAAACTTTGGATCCTGAAAATTTCTAAATATTTAAAGATCACATTTATAAAAGGAAACAATGCTTTTATTTAAACTACATGGAAGACTGTATAAATAGGTTTGATAGATCAGTCTGTCTGTATGGTATCAATACCTGTAAGTGTACTTGCCACTACTAGTCAGTACTATAGATATATCCCACTGCTTCCTTTTGATAGTGTTTTGTTTTCATTTTTTTTTCTGCCTGTGTTGTAGTATCTCTTTTTCTGTCTGTGATACACCAAGATACAGTATTCTATGTTTCTGTAATATAGGAGATGCTGCTTTATCTATGTGCAATACTGTCTTTTTGCTCCACATCTCCTTGAGAAGGACAGTTATTTTCCTGAACAAACACTCCAATACTGAAAAAACTGTTGTGAGTAGTTGGGAAAGGAGTGGGGTGCATTTATGTATTTTTTGAGGTTTAGGGGTTTTTTTTTGTTGCTTGTGTCTTTTTATCTTTTCTTGAAGTCACAGATAAGCATTTCTCATCTATTGAACTTCTTCCACCATGTGGATAAAATCTGATATTGTATGCCATAGTTTGTGATTCTCTTTGGTTTTACAGCTACTGGTGCTCATTAGTCTATTTATCTGTTTATGTGATTTATCTTGAAACGCCCTAACTCAGAAAACAAAACGAAAAAACTGGAGGGGAGGAAGGAAGACAATGTACCCATTTACATAAAGTAGAAAAAATTGTTTTATTTCTGCTGCCGTGTTCACTAGTTTTCTCTTGCATTGAATATACTTTTTTTTTTACTTCTGTGCTTTGAGGGCTCTACCATTTTTATCATTAAAATAGTCTTGTGACTTAAAGTTTTTGGTATTAATGACTGTCTGTCACTTCATAAAAGTGCTATGCCTTTCCCATGTTAGCCATTGTTTTTCTCAAATGCTGGGTGTCTATACTGCAAGGCAGTCCCTCTCCATAGCAATAGTGGATTTTTTTTTCTTCAATCTTTTTCTTTTATATACTTTTCATTCAGAGCACAATTGTAAATCACTCAAGTAATAGTCTATTTCTTTGGGCTGAATTTGTTACTATTCAAGTCCTCTGGTTATTACCAGCAGTTCTTCAGTTCATCTCAGATTTTCAGGATTTTCTGTTCATTAGACTTAATGTGTAAGAAATTATAGATAGTTTTTTATTTCTGGAACTGCATTGCTAAAGTTACATGTTCTTTCCAATTCTTTTGTTCTCATGACACAGTTATCTTCATTTTCTTCCATATTTTATTTCCATTTCTCATTTAAATTTTTCATGTACCATATTCACTCTGAAGCCAATGTATTCATTGAATGTCTACTTCTGTTTGTCATACAACTGTATCATTTAATAAAAAATTTGTATTGAGATATCTCAGTGGATGTCCTCCTGGATAGGATGGGAAATATTTTGATGTTGCTGTTGTCTTATCCATACTGCTTGTAGACAATTCATTGGAAATTGACCTCTTCCATTCATCCAAAAAACATTCTTTAACAGAGGGATTAGATGTTTGCCTTGTCTATGATTACACCATCTACTTTAAAAAATATGGAGATTTCTAGCTGTAAATCACTATTTATTTCCAGCTTTTCTAGAGAAGTATAAGAACTGGTTGAAAGAATTCCACCGTAAGTTTTTTGAGGAGAATTTCTCTTTCCCAAAAATTGAAATGTTCAGGAATATTGTGCTCTTCAGGGCAAATATTGTTTTAGAACAAGTTCTTCATAACTGCAGGACCAAAACAAAGTAGTTTTTACCATTTTATTATTTGAATTTTCTTCTTCCTTTTGGGTTACTCATCTGACACTGCTCATCACACACACACAGACACACACTCACTTGATCAGAAGGTATAAAACTGATTTATTAAAAGGGTCTGACTCCATTTTATAGTATTTCTACAAAGGCCAGGGATTGGGGGAGAAGGTTGACACCTCTCCCCATCCCATTGGTCAAGACAACTGTCCACTAGCTGTCCATATCTCTAAGAACAGGAATGAAAACTACCTTGAAGTTATGAAAACATTGGCCGGTGTTTACAGACCAAAGCGTGAGAAGAAACCCAAACCATGAAACTGGGAAACAGAAGAGAAGGCTGAAAAATTAGGGTGATACTCGCCTTTCAGTTCTCATTCTCCATTCCCCTACACTCTCTTTTATCTTTCTGATTTCCCTAAATTTCATTTTGGTTTCTGTTTTCGATTTGCATGGCCGAGCTTTGGTAGTGGGTGGCTACAGGGTGACTTCTGTGAGAAGCTGCCAGAAGCTTCCTCCATGTCCAGCAGAGCCAGACCCTGGCAGCTCCCAAGATGGATGTACCACTAGCTAAGGCTGGGCCACATAGAAATGATGATAACACCATAGAAATGGTGATAAGAGATTTAAGAAGAAAAGACCAGGAGTTGTTGCAGAGTTGTAATTGTGTCTAGAGAAGAGCAGAGTAAGAACATGGGAGAGGAACAACACTGCAGACATCAAGGTCAGCGGGGTAGGAGGGGCAGGAGGTGCTCCAAGTGGTGGACCTGAGATTCCTGTGCAGCCCGTGGTGCAGACCATGGTGAGGAAGCCATGCCCCTGCAGCCCATGGAGAATCATGGGGATGAAGAGATCCACCTGCAGCCCACGGAGTAGCCCCGTGCTAGAGCAGGTGGATGCCTGGGAGGAGGCTGTGACCTCCTGGGAGACCCAAGGAGAGAGAATTCACAGAATCACAGAATGACTAGGTTGCAAAAGACCTTCAAAATCATCCAGTCTGACACATGCCCTGACACTTCAACTAAACCATGGCACTGAATGTCATAAATAGTCTTTTTTTAAACACATCCAGGGATTGTGACTCCATCCGCTCCCCAGGCAGGCCATTCCAGTACGTTGTCACTCTTTCCGTGAAAACTTTTTTATAATATCCAGCCTATATTTCCCTTGGCACCGCTTAAGACTGTCCTCTCATTCTGTCAGTTGCTGCCTGGACTTCTCATTGTCCTGCTCTGATTTTGTAAGTAATAAATCCAATTAATTCTAATTCTAGCTTGTTTTGCCTGAGAGAGATCTCTCCCAGTCCTTATATCAATTTATGCTCCCTGAAAGTGTTTGGGCTCAGTCTTTAGGGTAAAGTCGCAAAGTTGCATGACTGACAGCTATATTTCTGAGTGATTTCTAAGTATTAGATTGGTGTTCTCCATAATTTCCAGGTATTACTGGGAAATACTTTCTCTAAATCAATCTTTACAGGGTCCTATTTAGGAACTGCAGAAATGCAATTAACAGATCTCCATGAGAACCTACTCATAATGGGGCAGCTTACTTGGGCAGAAAAATGTAAGTATTGATGAATTTGTCTTTAGACCCTGCAAAGAGAATGAGGAAGAGTGCCAGATGGCCAAGAGAAAGATATGGGGAGTCTGTTATGCCTAAGACTAGCAAGTGATCCAGAGGGTAATGCTTCCTCAAGGCATAATCAAGCATTCAGGAGACAGATGGTGGAAAGAGTAGGGAGTCAAGACAGTTCTAATTAGTTCAACACCATATGGAGTTGCTTCTTTTCTAGAACCTCAACCTTCTAGACAGGCCTGTGGGTTTATCTACTGGACATCCCAGAGATCTTTGAAAGTGTTTAATGACTCACAACCAACCCACTTGCCCAAATTTTTATTTTACAGAAATGAGTGGATGACATTAAGTATAGGAAGCCCAATTTATAAATTGCCAATATGAAACTAAGATGTAGCTGGCCTGGGACTATATCAATGAATGAATGTGAAATTAGAAGAATTCTTAAGTCTGATATAGCTGGAGTCTACAGTGGTACCTGAAATATTACCTCATTTTGTTTTCATTCTTAAAAACTCAGCTTACTTCCAGCCAGCGTGTAAGAGGATGTATTGCAATTCTGGTGCCGTTATACATGTGGGCTGTACACCTATTTTGCAGGGTTTTTTGGCCACTGTGATTGCCCCCTTTATAATTACTCCTAAAAAGTAGAAGACATCTTCTGGCTCTTAATTGTATTTATCTCTACTTGTATCCTTTTTAAATTTTGTTCACAAAGTCCCGCACCATCTGTACATGCTGGGAAAGACAATGCCTTTTAGTCCTGGGAGAATATGAAAGAGAAGGCCACTAGAGAGCATATCTACAGCTTAGGGTAGATTGCAGTGCAGAAAGGCAGGGACATTTCTAAGGTGTGGGGACATTGGTATAATAGGGACCGTAATACAAGTGAAATCAGGATATCCCAAATCACATCTGCCCAGCACTGAAGGCTTATTCAGTCGAATGGAGTCCTCATCAATGTCATTACAATGAGTGTAACATCTTCTGTATGCATCAAGAAAAGATTAATAAAAAGTTTAGTGTTATATTTTGCTGATACTACCTGGAACCATTGAGAAACACTGAAAACATGTGGAAGATCTTCTTCAGAAACAGAAAAGTAGTTTTCTCCCTCTAGCTCATACTTATATATATGTATTTTCAGTTAAATTTTAAATAAAACTATTATATCTTGTAGCAAGTGATCTTTAAGTTCCAATATGTCCCAAGAATACTCTTCTCATCACTGACAAAGTGCATTTGTCAAACTTTCCCCTCTACCTGAAAAAATAAATGCAGGTTTCAGATCACCTATTGCTCTAATGCCAGAAAACCCATTTGCATTCATCTTTACATGTTTGGAATCTTAGTGTCTTTCAGTATAACTTTTTAGCTGACTCCTCAAATTTTTCCATAAAACAAGACAGACTGCCTCCTTTTTGTCACCAGTCACCTACTGCATATTTTTCCTTCATTTATATTTTAAAGAAGAATTTTAGTTTTTTCACTTCCTATATTGAAAAAAATGTTCTTGTCAGCCTATTCTCATTATTTCTTAGTATATTCATTAAACTTAACCTAAATGTTTATAAACCATTCATTTTAAAGACAGGAAATTATTTTTAGTGGAGCTTTAGTGACTCCTTTTCAATTCAACTTTCTTTGCATACTGAAGGCATTATTACAAATAAATTGAGAGATATCAACTGGCACTCAGAGTCTGAGGCAGTCATTCTACAAAGATAACACCATAAGCTACGGGTGAAATTATCTTCTTTTATTTTTTCTGTCACCAAATTCAGACTTTAAGGAGTGATCTAGGCTGCTATTCTTTTCATCTCGGAGTCCAAAGCCTTACTATCGCCTAAAGCTCTATCTTTGTTCAACTACTTTGAAAAGCTGTTGAGAGAGGTAATGACTAACAAGAGCTGAAGTGCCAACATCATGCAGGTGACACAGCACCAGCATCACACAAAGCCTGAACCCTACTGTTTCTCAAAAATCTCAGTACTCCTCTGAAATCAAAATTTGGCCAAAGAGCAATTAAAAGACAGAATACAGAAAATTTAAAGTAATAGTCTTAAGAGAAGTATTTGCGCTCTATCAGTTTGTACAGGATGAAGCTGACTTGCAATTTCAGTACATTTGCCCATTATTTAGAATTAAGTTTGGTCAGTGTGACATCTTTATTGACAAACATTATAATGAAATTAACTGTAAGGAAATAATCTCAACGACATCACTCATCTTAAGTTGGGTGTGTACTAATTGTCTATGCTCCATGTATAGCCAGCAGGGAGAGTTGCCTCCAGGGTACAACAGATGCCATTCACATCTTGCTCAACACAGTAAGTCAGATTCTGTATCTGATTTATCTCTTCTATTGTGATGTGTCTTCTCATTTAAAAATCCACTTGAGTGGTAAAAATGCAGTGCTCCTCAACATGGATGTTAAATATCTAAGTAACCACCCAGTCAAAATCCTTTTTTTATTTCTTTTGCCGTCATGCACAATACTTCTGGATCACCTGACCACATATTCTATCTGCTTTTTCTATGTACTAGTTATTCATGATCCTCAATATATAGTTGTCTCTTCAATATGTCATCTTCATTAGTAAACTCCTAATTTCTCCTGAAAATGACCACCTTGGTGCTTTTACAAGGCCAGATACTTTGCTCCTGCTTATTACTAGGTGTATTACCTGGTAGCAGCTCATCTTTCATTATGATTGACGGGAATGAAGTGTACTGGAACATAAAAATTATAGTCTTGTAAGGTGGAAAAGAAAACAAACTCAGAAAATCTAACTGTTAGAGCTATTTGAAAGTTTTTCTCCCAAGATGGGCATGGAGGGTTTGACTATAAAAAGCCCAAGGAAAAGAAATTGAGGGATGATGCAAAAAGCAAGTAAAGAGGCAGTGTGCATATGTCCATGTTGTTGGAGAAGAAAGACTTTGCAACACCTAAAATCAAATCCCAACACCTCAGAAAAAACATTGCTTTAATCCATCAATGCTTGAAATGCATTTTATTTTTACCTGAATATCATTTTATTTTGAGAAAAGTCAGTGCAAATTTCATTGATATTTCTCTTTTCCTGAATACTGTTTTATTAGTGATATTTTACTGTATTTTTTCGGTTTGTTCTTTTTTTCCTTCTTAAATTAATTATTCATTAAGCATTAACCTTGGGAGTGAAATTACTCTAAATAAAATCTAAAATACATAATCATGTTTTTCATCATAATTACTAAGTGTACTGATTGTATATAACTCTGAATGTTAAATCAGGAAAACTTTTAACTTGTATATCTCATATTTCACATATTTAAAATTACTATTTAGGCCAAGTTTTCTATACAGATTTTTATAAAACTATTTTTCAGTAGCAGACTTCTGGGATTGTTCTTCTCCCTTCCTATTCAGATTCCAACTTTAAGAAGAATTCCAGTACAAAGAGCATCTGTTTTGAAGAGCTAATGGTAGAGATTGCTGGAAAGAAAAGGAAAGAAAATTTTAGGGTTCTTCTGAGGAATAAAATAATTTACCATCAGTAGGAGTGTGTCCCAGTCTATTCACTACATTATTAACTGAAATTATGTTGTCTTAATTTAGTAATCTCAGTTGCCTTTATGTTAAATCCTTTTGAAAATCAGTTTCTAATTCATTATGCCTTGCCTATGAACATCCTTTAATTCCAAAGAAAAGATAAATGCACAGGATTGTAGAAAATGAACTCACTTTCTTTGCTGGAAAGTTAAGGAGGATAGTAGGTCAAATTATTCTGACATAAAATTTTAGCTGCACTAGCTCTGCTTTATGAGGAAGAGGGGACAGTGATCTGTTGAATTGCCTTGATTGATATTCCAGGAGAATAATTGCAGGGTCAATACAACTGATTTCCTGAAGTGGACTGAGGCTCCTTCCTGAAGGTCTTGTTAAACCTGCTGGGAATGTCTACTTCCATAAACTATCATTTTTTGAAGCATTTATCTGTCCATATGGGCTAACACTTTTTCATAAACGAAACCAGCCTTACAGAAAGGACCTGTTATACACAAATGAAATACTTGATATATGGCAATATGTTTTATGTAGATTTTTTTTTTTCCACTGCATGTATGAAGAGAAAGATGTTGATAAATTGTAGATAGTTCAGTGGAGGGTGGTTACCACAATGGGACAGGATGGAGCACTTGTCCTGCCAGGAGAAGGCAAGGGACAGGGGCTGATGCAGTCTGGAGAAGAGGTGGCTGTGGCGATAATCCACAGCAGTCCTCCAATCAAAGGAAAAGGAACTTCTCAGAAGCATCAGCAGTGCAATAGTAGTGCACAATACCTTATTTGCTGTCCAATAGCTGGGGTTTCTCCTGAGTTAGTTTTACTAAAGAGTTTAGCCAGTCCAAGTTCAATGAGTTCAATGCTAAAAATAAATTATTATATTAGCTTTAAAAAAGATGTTTGGGTTTGGCATCGGGAAGAAAAAAGCAAAAGGCCTAAAAAGAAAAACAGCAGGAAAGAAATTCTATTGTTGAAAACACTGAATAGCAAAACACCCAGTTTTGTCATTCAACGAGGTGTGAATTAATTGTTCTAGGAGTGTTTCTGCTAGCTGTTCATATATAACATTAATATAAACTTTGAGAATGTAATTTATTTGTAAAGAACAGCTTAATCATGGGAGTTTTACACAGTGATGTTTTCCATCTGCAATTACTGAATTGTCTATTGACAGTATTGTCCACTTTTCCACTGCAGTTTCAAGTTTCTCCATGAGAAGATGAGAAAAAACTCATTTTAGGGGTATTAAAAGTACACAGTTAGAAAGTAGGTCTGGGTAAATGGTTTGGAAAAAATCCAAATTTTATCATGCATGAAAAGCACAGAGCACAGAAATAATGCAAAAAAATAATTTCTTATGCTATTTTAGCCATCCTGTGTGCCCACATTTATCTAAATACCAAACCCAAACATTTTGGGTGATTGATCATTGCTTCAAGAAGCATCTAGTCTGGATTCTGCTTGCCTTCATGCAACCATGCAATGACACAAAATGTCATAAATGATGGATATGGCTTTGAGAAAAATACAAAAGTACACAGAAACAGCATTATGAAGTTTTTTCTGATTGTGATTCATTTGTCATCCATTCTGAACATTAGTGAAAATAACAGAAAATCCATGAAGCTCTTTGATCTTTGGAGGGAGGTTTTTTAAAAAAAGCAGCTTTACCAGAAACATAGAATCACAGTATCATTTAGATTGGAAAAGAGCATTGCGTCACCTTCCTTTGTCTTTCCATTCCTCACTTTCTTGAACATATATCTCATCTACAATGAATTTGAGATGTGATGGCCTTCTTGAATGAGATATGCTAAGGTGTAACTTTCAAAGCTCTTGGGACTGAAATCTTTTGCCCTGCTTGGAACCCAAGTAATGTAAAATTACATGGGAATATATTAGACTGAATCCTCTGCTCAGTTCAGAAATTCTATGTGACACAGACACCGAGTGATAATCATATGGCTGCTTTCTATTTAACACTACTACAGGTTGGCTTGAAGGGCTGTGAGAGCATTTCTGCCACCACCACTGCACTCTGCTGGCACAAGGGATCTTTCCCATACTTGTCAAGTTCTGCCTTTGATGTCCACAATTCAGGAGGACTGTTGTTTATACTGTGTCACAATATTTGTCTGTGTGAACTCTCTTACACTGTAGAGTCACAGTAGTTGTGTCACTTTTGAGGAAAATTATTCCTTCACTAAATAGGACTGAAGATTTCCATTTTGGTGATTGTGCCAAAAAATGGTCTTGAAAATGTGCTTGAAAATGTTTATCAAGGACCTTAACAAGGCATCTTGCCATTGTTATTTCCATCATATACTCGTGCAATCTACTGTGCAAATTAGATGAAAGGCCATTCCAGAACCCTTCCCTAGATTTCAGCCCTGAACTCTACTCCTCAAAAGTAGACCCTGGATGCACATTACAAAGAAAATGGTTAATACCTAATGAGCTGGATAGGAGAAGTTTACTTAGTCACTAATAAGCCACTTACAGAAATTGTAACACTCGTTTTAAGCCATACCTCAGTGCCTGGATTATTGAATCACACACTTACTGAGTTGCAATTTAAGACAAAACAACTATCTTTTTCAAACATATTAAATTATTATATCACCTTATGCATACAGTTTATATCTATTTTAATTACAAAACACTTAGAAACTCTAATGATAAGCAATTTGCCATGTAAAAAGATTATTACTTAGGTATTAGTAGAGTTGGCAAGAAAACAGAAAATGCTATCTATTAAGGAATTCCTACATTTTGAATAATCGTAATTCCCTGTGGGAATAGAAGTCAATGTTTCAAGGCATTTTATGGATTCAAAGGGCTTAAATATTTTGTTTTGGAAACGATGTAACCCTTCAAAACATTAGACCAAAGCAAGGTGCTTTAAAATTTTAAGTGTAATTACTGTATATATGATACATTAGATATAAGAAATGAAATCAAATTTATTTTTACTTTCAATCATATATGTCAAGGAAACTGAAACATTTGTGTCAAACACCTTTTTATTATGATGGAATTTTTTAATCAACTTGATCTCTTTATTTTCCTTTTAATTTTTTTCTAATAATCGTTAAAACTAGCCATTCATGTACTGATGCTCATAAAAATGTGTTTAGGAATAGGTGTCAAGAGCATTTGAGTCGATGGAAAATGAAAATGGGAAAAATAACTTGAATTACCTCCCTGTATAGTAAGTACAATTCTTGCAAGTAAAAGGCACTAGTTGCACCTGTATGGAGGAGTATACACAATTCTGGTGAAGTTCAAAAAATATTAGTTTAGATTGATTACTAATATGAGAAAGCATTTGGAAACTTTCCAACCTTTTCTGCTGGAAAACTTTAGCTGAGTTAAATCAACATAGACTTCTTTTACCTAAAGAATAAATTTCAACAGAATAATAGAATATATATTGTCAATTAATAACTTCTGTTTATAAATTACAAGAAAGTTCTTAACATCTGAATGTTTCACTATTTCAAATGTGAGTCATGAGAATACAGCTGAGTAAAAATATATTTTTAAGTTGTAGTTTCCTACATTTGGGATGAAATTGTGTGACATATTTTCTTACAATTGCAGGGATTAAAACTAAATATTCCATGGGCTGCTGGGAGATTCTTCAATAAGTACCCGAGGCCTTTTAAAGCAAGCAATACTCTAGTTTGGCTTGCAAGTTTTCTTTATGTGAAAGATAAGACAGAAGGCACATTTCTGATAGGGAGAGAAGGAGTTATACCTACAACCATTAACTTAAAAGCACTCTCAAATCCAGTAATACAAGGATATCCATTATATGCTTTCCTAGTTCTATATGCTACACTCTCATGTTGCTAAAGGACAGCATTTCCAAGCATGCCAACTGAGGAGTATTTTAAATGAAGTCTTTAAACAGCAATGTGATGAGGAGGCAGTCTGCTGTGTTAACACCTCTGTTGTTAAAAGATAAGGTCATATTTCTCATTGAGACTTTAATGGCTGCTTCTTACTCTGTGTTTCTGCTCCCTGTGTGGTCTGTACCTATATCTACTACTTTAATAACTGCAGCAGATTTTTACCATGACCATTAACACAGTAGAACAAATGCAGCATGAAAAAACTGCTAAATTATTTCTCAATTAATGTACCGCCAGCAAATTTGCTTCTTGTTATTTTATCATTGAATCCATATCCTTTATCCAGAAAGCATAATTTCTAATTTCCATCTTGCATTTATTTTGTCCCAGAAATCCTACTGAGTCGGCCAACATGCCAATAATAACACATGGACTATAAAACAGGAAGCCACCTTTAAAAGTCATAGAACTTTACTTTTATATTTTTATTGTTGTGTTTGATTATGAGTTTAGTTGAAAATGGGGAAAATGGAAAGTGACACCTTTAATTTTACCTCCTTAAAGAGACTAAAAGATAAGAGGCATTTCTTGATATTGTTTTTAGGGGGTCTTTCTCATTGTAGTAGTTACTACTTTTCGTTATTTCTTTCCTTGCCTGCTGATATGCTTAAAGGAAATTCAGATTCATATAGTATATGGATGGAAAGGACCATTTTGATTATCTATTCCAAACACCTGTGTAGCAACCCATAAAATCTGAACTGATACTTCATGCATCAAGTTCATATCTTCTGCCTGAGAGACAATAGATCTTTTAGAAAGACACACAGTTATGATTTAAAGTCATGATTCTCTCTGACTTATATTTGCACCTTTCTAGCACATGCAGCAGGCTTGGAAACATGCTAAAAGCAAATGACATCTTGAGGTCCTGTCTCCTTGAGTTTCATGTTAGACCTGTTCATATAATATTGACCTTCACAGTATTTTTTAATGCACTCAAAAAAGAAAAAAAAAATCTCTTACAGGTTCTTCACATTAGTAAAAATGTTAAAGAATGAGGGATGGTATCTGCACAGAACAGAACAAATATATGATGTAATATAATATTTCTAAAAACAAATAAACAAACAAACAAAACCACCACACACACACACACACAAAAAAACCAAAAAACACCAAAGGAAAAAAAAAAAAACCAACCCCCCAAAAAACCAAAAAACAAAAAGCCTTTGCTTTACAGTTAGGGCAACTACAGACACAAAGCCTGGATGACAAACTCTAAGTCAGAAAACCCACCTTGATCTTTGTCCTTCTTGCTTTGATTGCCAAATTGGAAGAAGTAGATAAACACTTCCATCAGTTCTGCTAATCCTTCTTATAAGATTGTACTTAACATAGGGGTTTTTGTGACTAATCAAAGGAAATATCTGAAAATTTTGTGAAAGTGAACTTTTTTTGGTGTTCACTAAGAGGAATAGCAGAGTCTTATGAGTAGATTTCTGTTCTTCAGAGATAAAATAATTTACAACAAAAAACAAATAAACAAAAAGTAAAATTAACTAAACTTGAGAAAAAGCAATTTTGTCTCATGATGGACCTTATTTTGGAAAGCATATATATGTATTATTATTTTTATCAGATGAAAGGAAGAACAAAGCTGGCTTTCATTCAGGATGAAATAAAAGCTTTTACTTTCAAGAGCCTTGCTAAATCTTTTGTGACAAAAGAATCACATTTTATGTTGAGCTACAAATCTAATGTGATATTATATACCCATTTTCTTTACCTATATAGGGAAGGTGGCATTAAGGGAGTGATTAGTCATAGAAAACATAAAAACAGCTCTTAGAGATCACCTAACCTGTCCCTCAGTCCAAAGCAAGATTAGCTACAATTTTGTCATTCCTAATTGATACCTCTTCAGTGTGATCTTAAATGCTTTCAAAGACAGAAAGTTTACAAGATCTTTAACAAATCCATCCTAAAGTTTCACAGTTCTTACTGTTACAAATTGTTTTCTGTACATCTGAACCACACCTCAGATACTACAACGGCCTCTCCAACTTGCTGGGCACGTTGCTGGCCACTGCATGTCAGTAAAAGGTAAGAGCAGTGCTGAATAAGCACAAGGATTACTGGCTATGTTCTTCAGAGGATGCTGTGCTTGTGTGCAGCAGTCTGATATTTGCTTTTTGTGTAACAACATGACACAGTTGACTCATGCTCAGAGAGCAATCTGCTATAATTCCCGGATCATCCCCGTTTGACCAGTTGTTTCCCATCTCATATTTGTGCAGCTGATGGCTCATACATAACTGGAGTACTTTTCACTTGCCCTTTAATCTTGTTATACTGGATCAAATTCAAATCATCAGCTGTTGTATCCAGTGTTCCTTGGTGACAGCTATCTGAAGTATTGCTGGACAGAGATTAATTTTTTGTGGGCAATTATTTTCTAACACCAGATCTGCATAATATCTGTACCTCCTTATTCCTTTTCTTCTATTGACTCTACCTTCTAAAGCAGTGAATTCCATAGATTTGCTATATAATAAGTGGTGCATATCTTTTTCATTCACATTATTAGGCCAAAGAAATATCAAAGAAGCTGGCTTTTTTTTTTTTGTGGGCTTTTTTTTCCTTGTTTGTTTGTTTTGGGGTTTTTTTGGGTGGTTTTTTTTTACAGATATATATTTACAACACATTTTTCTGGTTAAGAGAAAGACAAAAGAGAACTGAAGGACGTGACAGCCATACTACTGTTTGTAAGCTCTTTTAAATCATAAGATGAGATACTATTTCAGGACTAGGATCCTTTTCAGGACTTGTCAGGAGGTATGTGGTGTTATTTTTTGTCTTAGTTAATTTCCTTCTGCCTCAAAACTATCCTCATGTACACAGATGCTGAATGAAAGACTACAAGTGTCACTGCCATGTACACTTGGGGTCACTGCAGCACAGAATTGTGTGCAGCACAGTTCAAGGGGTTTATTTGCACACCATATTGAATAATTTACTAGGCTGCAACAAAAATCTAAATATCATAGGAAAAAAATAATAGATTGCATAATCATACATGATTAATCAATATTTTAACAGAGCCAGACAATTCTCAGCATAGCTTTGTTATCAATATGTTTATATGATGTTGTGAAGAACTCAAAGACAGTGCTAACTAGAACTCCACATAAAACCCCCAGATTTTGTCAAATTTGAGCTACTTTGTTTTGCAATAACTATACAATTTTATATTTTATATATTTTTATTTATTTTCATATGTCAATTTATATAACTATTTTTTGGGCTTTACAGTAAATGTGTTCAAATAAAATCGTTGGAAGGCTATAGGTGATCCACCTAAATATTATTAGAATTTTGTTGCTATTCTTGTTTACTATCTGCCAAACATGACAAGGCGCATCAGTACAGATGTGCCGTCGTACAAGAGCAAACCATTTTGATGTGAGTAAAATATGACTGAGTATCAGAAGGATTAAGTGTTCTGTCAAGGATGGTGCTGCTGTTCTGAATTATTTACAAAACATGGAACTCAAAATACTGAAATTCAGCATTTCAGAGTCACAGTTTTCAAACCGCACATCTGATAAATACACTTTTTGATGCTTTCCAACTTTCGGGGCAAAGTTAAACACAAGTCATTTCTCCACTCTTGAATACTTCTATTGATTTTCGACTTTGAGTAAAAGAAAACTCAGCTGAGGTCACAAAGTTTCTACTGTGGCAGCCACAGTGCAAGTGATTAAAACCCTGTCTCTCACCTTAAGTGTTCCAATTCAGTCCTGTGAAGTGTAACACCTCACCTCAAGTCCCAGCCAAATCTCAAGGGACTTTGAATTGACATCACAAACACACCTCCAAGTTTAACAAAGAAGCCTAAAAAGACAAACAAGGAAAAGAAATACTTACATGCCAGGAGCAGCTACTCCACAGAGATTAGATCCAAAGGAAAGCTGGAAGAAAACACTGCAAAAGCACATTTTTTTACTTTCAAGGGCTGTAACTAGCCCCTGCTCCTACCATAGGAGAGCTCAAGAGTGTCCAGATAAAACACTCTCATCTTTTACCTTAATGAACTCTGAACTGACAAGTCTTTTATGACAAATTCAGCGGTCTAGGAGTAGCTTCAAAACTACATGAGATTTAGAGCCCCATTTGAAGCCATATCTGGTTTGTCTCGCCTCTGTGACAGGTTCTCACAGTTCTCATCTGGGTCAGTAAATGGAGATCCCATGATAGGGAAAACTGACATCCCATTCATCTTGCTTTGCATGAGTGCTTTGCCTGTCAAAACAGCCGCACAACAATGTTAGTTTTATATACTCTTAAGAAATGCAGCCCCAAATTGTCTGCCAAAACACAAGCAGGAAGAGTGCAGACAGGAGCACACACCAAGATGAGGAAACAAATTGAAAATTTAGATGACTACAAATAAAAAACAAAAGAGGTGTTGTCATCCTCCCTCTTTTAGCCAGAAAGATGCATTGCCTTCTCTTTCCCCCACATGCTAGTCAAAACCAGGCATGAAAAATGTCCTAGAGTTTGAGGTCAGAAAGGATGATCTGATCATTTAATTCGTCCTCCCCCCAGGGTCTTATATCTCTTCCAGTACTCTTTAATATAACTCAATGACCTTGGTTAAGATCAGGCATCTTTTTCAGCACACCAGAACAATTGGTATAGGCCTGCATTTTAGATAAGTGTGGGAGAAAGTGAAACACACCAAGAGCACATTGGATCACTTTTGTGCAGGGGAATAAAGAATTCTATCAGACAACAGCATATGTCTGATTGAAGGTAGTGGGGTGTGTAATTTGACTACAATTTTTCTTTATTCAAAATCATATGTAGTATGGGATGTGTTGAAGAGAGTGATTTTTGTTTCCCAAAGCCCTTCATAAAAGGAAGCCAATTACAACTTTCAGAAAGCCACAGATTTTAAAGCCAGAAGAGGCCACCAGGCGCTGTGCAAATCTGAAGCTGAACACAATAACTAAGCCAAAGTTGGTTATCAGTGGAAAATCATCATTAAAGGGGAATGTTATGAGTAGCAGTCATAAGGCTTTGAAACTCCTGTTTTGTTTAGCAATTGTTTTTTCTCTCTTTTAATTTGAAATAAATATACAATTAATTATAAAAATGTGTAAATTACACTAATGGGGGAAGTGGTAAATCATAATGCAACTATAGAGATTTATTGAAAGAATGTTAAGCTGGCTTCAGTGAATGTGCGTATGTGGCTAAGAACTATTCATTTTTACCAACTATCTCAACGAGGTAAATGTGTTTATACAGGGGACAGGAATGCATTCCCACGAAACAGGGAAAGTTGTTACTTTGAAAGAGATTAAGGTATCTAATGCAAAGGCTACTCAGATGAGTTCTCAAAGGCAGAAAGACCAATATGCTCTTTGGGTTTATAGGTTGTAGAAGTACCATTTCTCTGAGCAGGAATAAGACAACAATGTGTCTCCTTTGGTGTTGTTCAGCACAAGGAATATTAAAGATAACAAGTAAAGTTTTGCTAAGGTTCTTGAAAAAAAAGCACTCAAAGACTTAAAAGGCTGTTAAAATAATTCCTGAAGAATAACAGCAAAAATTACTTTGAAAACACTTTAACCTGTGTAGTTTATCAAATTGAAAAGAGAGGAGGTTTGTTTATAGTGTTTATATTCTTTTATTTTAACAAAAACATTTTACTACATTATCAAAAGAATGAACAAATATCTTTTCTGTGCCATCATACTGAAGCTACGCAACCATTTGAAACATAAGCTTTTCGCCAAATAAAAGTTATGGGGACATACATGTTAGCAGAATTGTCAGTTTGCGATATTCAGCATGTTAAACAGAAATTATTGTAAATCATTTACCCCTAAATTATATATATATATCCAGGAAAAAGATATTAGCTAAAAAGGAAGTGAAAAACATGTTGTTTGTGCAACAAATAAACATTCAATTATAGTAATTTTAACTCATATGATGGTAGAGAGGGGAAAGGAGTGATGAGAGAAGAATTCATCAAAATGAAATATATTTCCACTTGAATGTCATAGGATTCTTTCTCTTGTTGCATTATGATTATGCAAAGAAGAATAATTAATTTTATTCTCATTTGCCTGAAGTAGGAGATAATTGTGTTTATATAAATTTAAGTAAAATACACACACACATATATAAGAATAGGTAGTAAAATAAAGCAGTTCAATTTTTTGTCTATTTGGCAAGATTTGACAGCATTTTAGCCTAGATAAAGGGAATGGTTTACTGTGGAACATTTAGAAAACCTAATGCTACCCTTAATAAACAAAGTGTTGCTTTAACTAGTGTCTAAATGATATGCAAGTCAAATTAAAGATGCCATTTGTCATCTGTACTAGTAAAGTGACTCATGCACAAAATTAAAAAAAAAAAATGGCATCACACAGTCCTTTATTTGCTGCTTCATCTTAATATTACATGAGGAAAAAAAGGCAGAACCACTTAGACTCTGATGAAGTCTGAAACAGATTATAAGGCAAATTCAGTCAATTGTAAATGTTTATGAAATAAGAGTTTAAAAGACATAGTGAATTTACTAGGCTCAAAGATAACCAATAAAAAGAAAATTAACTGAAAAGGATAGATAGATAAATGGCAGGCTTCACTTTACAGGCAAGATAAATACAAATAGACTTCAAATTTCAAAAGCTTATGTTTGCAAAATTTTGGTATGTTTTCTACTGAGATTTATTCCTATTTACATCTCAATGCAATTCTTTCTAATTCTTCGATCATCGTAGCGCTGACAGCTATATAGGAAATTGAATACAACGTTTTCCTTCTTATATATGAACAGACATGCCATATTTTCACTCTAGTTGTTTAAAGCCCAGAGGAAAAATTTTAAAGTTGTTCCACACTGCCTTGTATATCAAAAAAAAAGAAAAAAAAAATGCATAAACAAACCAATCCTTGCCAACATCTCCTGTAAATGAAGGAAAAGAATTTTAAAATGGAGCATTTGAGATCTACTTATGTTAGAGGAAATTCAGGTATAAGTAAAATATTTTAGCAATCTCATTACAAGCTTCTTAACTAGCATGGCTATGGGCCACTGGTTAGTGCATAAAATACTGGTCTAAAATTTTCATATCAAATCAAGGTATCTGAAATTCCCAAGAGACTATTGATTTCAGCCCCATATCTTAAGAAGAATGTGGTATCTATTAGTGAACCAGATATGAACTCTGTTTTATTTTCTTTCATGTTTTCCATTTGTCATAACAGTGATTTCACAGTGCTATGCAAGTCAAAGGGACAGCATTACTGTTATAACTAGTGTCATCAAATATTAACAGTCTCATTTACAGTCAGATATTTATTACTGTCCAAATGTTCCAAATATTTTTCTGTACTGGTCTGGATTCTGGGACTAAAATGATTTTTTTTTTTTTTAATTCTGTGAAGTCTTCACAAAACAGTAATAAAATGGGTTTTTCTATTTCTGCTCATATCAATATAGTTGTAAGCATGATATTTTGTCTGTAATTTTAATTTGGATAATACTATAGTGTTTGTAAAGAAACAACCCTTCTTTAACTCATTCACTAATAAGAAATGCTTACACATCTAGTAGGCTTGAAAAGAAAGGAAAGAATCCCAGATGCCACAGGTTTCCATAACAATCTGCTATAGAAGCACTCCAGAGAACTGCATGTGCAACCTGATGATGTCAATGCAATGACATCTTCACCAGAAAAAATGAGAATTATTTCTATTATAACATCTTTATCACTGTTATCCTCCTCATCATGATCATTGCATACATTTGTATAAACATTTTCAGGAAAATGAACCTTCACCCACCTAAAAAGGTTAGAAATTTGTGTTACGCATCATATCGTATGTGGAGTGGGGCATACATCATGTAATAGTGAACAACAGTGGGAACAGTTAAGTCAATAAACTTTTTAAGAATGTGAGAAATTGAACCCTGTTGCAGACAGGTAAAAGATGTTATAAAAGAAAGGCTTTATGAAATCAGGCCTTGCTATGCTAAATTGTTAAAGCCAGACTATCACTTCTTTTATGTGGAGCTAGTTTGCAAGTTCCCATGTGAGAACAATCTTGGGTACGAAGAGTTCATTAACACAACAACCTATTCTTGGGGAGGAAAACAAGTGAACCTGCATAAATATTAGATCTGTTCCATGAGAACCCACAAAAGTAACCCAAAAAATGTAAACAACCTGAATCTTAGCACAAACACACAAATCACCTTCTAACCAATAAATGAAGTAGAAAGAAAACTACTAGCCAGTGGGTGTTGAGCACAAGGTCTGTGAAAACTGTATAAATTATGCGAATAAAGAATGGGCTTTTTCTGCATGAAGAAAATGGAGTCTTGGCTGGCTTATTTACAACAGAACTCCAAAACATTAAATATCTAACATACAAGTTGTTTATTTTGTTAGGTTTTGGAAGGGTTAGCAAGAAGGATAATGACTTTCTTTTTAGTTTTGCTGCAACTGTCATGAAAATGAATTTGTGTGTTTGTTTAAATGTTTGCCAAGGGCATGGTGAATGACAAACAGGATTCTCTTAGTTATGGTAACATTACAAATGACAATATCTGTTAAAGTAAGCCCCCAATTAGTTGTGCTGTAGCCTGAAAGTCAAACTTTATTGCAAGTGTGAGTGAAGACAGTATTTTATGTTAAATACATAATTGTACATTCTTGAATGTTAACCATAGATTTGTTTTCATTTTGTCTCAATTCATGTTTTTTTTTTGTCTTTGCTTTACACTAGTCATTCTGCAGTAGCAAACGTGCAGAAAGGTGGTAGATAGACTTGTGTAAAAGAGAATTTTCCTGTTGCAGCATCTTGCAACAATATGTTGACCTGAAACTCCACAGCAGTAACTCCAATGAATGTTACAGAAATTGATTTCAAAGGCAAATAATGCCCACAGGCACTTAGCTCAAGGCCTGTGCTTCCTTCTTTCATCTCACAAAGGGGCCCTCAACACCTAAGAGCTACAGCTGGGCTCTCTCTCCATGGTGTCTATACATGTATATCATACCAAGGTATCGTAGGAACACACTATAGCTGAATCATGCAGTTCATAATACCAGCTGAATTCTCCCACAGTTTATAGGTGAACCCTGTGCAATGTTTTTGCCTTGTGTTTTCTAGACTGTATTTCTTATGATTATCTATGATATTCCGGAGTTTCAATAGTTTCAAGAAGCTGACTTTATTTATGGCATTTTAAACAGTCTCCCCAAAACACTGTGTTCCTTTTTTTAAAAAAAAAGTAGAATACATTCTTACTGACTCAACATAATCTCAATCTAGACTGGAGATGACAAAAAGAAGGTTCTGTATTTTCCTTTAAAACTTAATGCCACTGGGACACTGACATTCCTACTTTTCTGGTATTATTCAGTGGGTTTTGGTTTGGACAATGTTGGGGGTTAGATTTGGGGTTTTGTTTTTTTTTCCTTAGAGAATTTTTTCACCATAAAGTCGTTAGGACACTAATTACTGGGTGCTTATGGGTGCTTTATTAGAACAAAGGAAATGGCCAAAGGGGAGTGAAGCACTGGGCTACACCCTTTTGTGGTCTCTGAGAGTTTTTCTCTGTGAGGAAAAAAAGAGATACAGGAAGTTCTGAGCAGGTAAAGGACAGGGGTGGGGACAGCTTTTCTCTCTTGCTCTCAGCATTGGAGAGAGGACAGTCAGGCTGCTCTTGCTGCAGGAAGAGTTTCTCACTGCCGTCACCGGGTCCGGTCCTGAGGAAATCTCCCATCATCTCCTCGTGTGCCCAGGGACTCTGAGCTCTCCTCCTCCCGCCCTGCTGGGCTGAGCCAGTCCGGTCCCACCACTGCTGCTTTCCTTTGGCATCGCTTTGGATACGCTGTGTCCCTGCACTGCCCTGCCCTGCCAGGACATCCCTGCCCTTCCAGCTACCACTGCGGAGCTTTGGTACACCCCATCCACCAGCCCGGGATTTTTCACCGTTCCAGCTTGGTGTTCTCAGAGCCCTGCACTGAGACCAGACTGCCCCGGGCTTTGTGAAACAAAAGCCCCCTTGAGGTTCCCGGTTTTGTTTATCTGCTGTAGTTGTTGTTGTTTGTTTGCCTTGTTATACATACCAGTAAAGAGCTGTTATTACTATCCCCATATCTTTACCTAAGAGCAGACTTAATATAAAAGTTTTAATAATTCGGAGGGAGGGGATTTAAATTCTCCATTCCAAAGGGAGATCCTGCCAAGGTAGCAGATATCTGTCTTTTCTAACCAAGACAGACAATAGTTTAGAAATTATCCTCCTGAAAAAATCTTTTAAAAAATATGTAATATTTAAAACCTCCTGTAAATCTCTATACTTGTCTTGAGAGAAATGAATGTAGAGTTTTACAGAGGTGAGTTAGTAACAAATACTACTAACAGCAAACACTTTTCCATAAGGAACAGATGTCCTAAGGTCTTTTTCACAATGGTTTTCAGTGAGTATGTGGAGAGGATGCGACAATGTAAGTGGGGTTATGGTTGCAAAGATTATCCAGAAGACTGTAATTCTTTCACAGCTTCACTGTCAGATAATAATGTGGCATGCTGATAAAATATTTTTACCACAGCTTCCTAGACTGTATTTCCTAAATATGGAAGTTTAAAGCTTAAACGAAAATATCAATTTATTTGCTATACAATCTACCTGTGATAATCCTGGAAAGAGTAGTCCTTTATATCTGCATAAAAGGCACAGAACAAGAAGGGAATCTGCAGACTTCCTGCCAGTGTTCCACAGCCTTGACCCCCGGTGGCTACTTTTTGAAATGAGAGTGAATCTCTGATCTTTCAGCATTCATGTTTCTTTGCTGAGTCTGCTGCTAAAGTGCTGGCTACTTTCTAAAATTTGAAGTGTCTTCAAAGAATTATAGTTTTAAAATATAGCTGAAACTCTTACTCCAAAACTGTCCAGTGTACAAAGCCAATGAAGGAAAAGAAGCAAGGAAATCATCCCAGGTATAAATGCAGTTATTTACCTTTTTAGCAGTTTTTAGCTCTTTAACCTTGGTGAAAACATGAATGCTGTATGGGTTTTTTTATTATTATTACTGAATAACATGCACTTTGTGCTTTCCATGATAGCACCTTCAAAGTCAAATACACTTGAAAATGTAATAAATCAAATATTAGAGAATAATATACCTATACACAGATATCCTACAACCACCCAGGCAAGGTTTGGTATGCAAGTCCAAACAAATCAAATGAGATTTATTTCACAGCCAGGCAGATGCCTCTGTATTTGATTTTCAACCAAAATAAAAAGGCAAAAAATTCCTTGGCTTCTTGAATCCTGTTTATTTTTTACAAGTTTCAATGTAGGATTTATTTATATGTCGCATATTCCAAATTTGCTTATTAATTTAAGCTTGTACAATTTGATGGGTTAAACCTGTTTTGTGGACAAAAAGCACAACCCTCTAAGCATTTCTGTTCAGTGGAACCAGTGTTTATTTAGGACCTGCTCAGTAGAATAAACAATTAATTATATGCTCTTATTTGACTGTGTCTGGTTTGTAAATTAGAACAGCTTTAAGACTCTTCTGTTTTAATTTTACCAAGCAGAATTTAGTTTGGGTTAGGGACTCATAGCTTTTTACATCACAAGTGCTACATTTATTCACTGTTATAGTGGTTTAGTATGGGATACAGCTAATTTTCTTCATAGTAGCTCTCATGGTGCTGTTTTTGATTTCTGATGAAAATAGTATTGATAACACACTGATGATTTAGATACTGCTGAGCAGTCCTTAGGTTCTTTTTATTTCTCACTCTGCCCTGCCAGTGAGGAGGTTGGGTATACACAAGAAATCGGATGTTATGACATCGTCTTTCCAAGTAAGCATTACATGTCCTGGAACCATCCTTCCCTGGAAATGGATAAACACCTGACTGATAGAGGGAAGCAGTAAATTAATTCCTTCTTTTGCTTTGCTTGCATACATGACTTTCCTTACTGTATTGGTTTGGCATGAATGGTAAAAACCAATTAGTGATCTGCTTTAAAACTGACAGCCAGGTTGGCCAACTGGATACAAGTGTACACCTCTGGGACACACAGGGGTTAAATACAGGTGGGATTTTAGGAGAGCCCTCTTTGAGCTGCCGGCTTGCCATGAGGTAACATCAAGATGGGGGGAGCAGTGGGGCCCAGCTTAGGCCCCGCCGCCCCCAGGGTCAGGCTGGCGCAGCCGGCACAGGAAATCACGGCTGCTGACATCCAGCCGATCCTATGGCCTGCCCCACACCACTGGCCAGGCTGAGGGAGATGACCCCCCCCCACCCCAGCCCTGCCTCTGGCCCCAGGGTCCCTGGAGAGCAGCACCAAGCCCAGGCTGGGCCAAACCCACCCCATAAGACCGAGGNNGTGTAAGTCCACGGCCCATATGTAGTCATGGGAAAAGCTACATTTTGGGAGGCCCACAAATGCAGATTCCCGGGTGGGATGCTTTTGTGGAAGCTGGAGGCCACAAACAGACTGTGTCTCTTGTGGAAAGTTACCAGAACAAAATCAGGAGGGACTTGTCTCTCTCAAAGACTGAATGAAAGACTATTTTATAAGTGATACTGACTTAAGAATTCTGATTTTCTGTCTCTTTACATTGTTTCATGGAAAAGTAAACTGTTGGTAGCAGGGAGGGCAGTGCTTTTAAAAAGGTTTCATGGGGTTTTTTTGTTTGCCTTTTAGTGTGTGTTAATAAATATAACTGTTTCTATCTTAAAGTTAAGCCTGTTTTGCCTTTCTTCTAATCCTATTCCATAGTAGGAAGATAGACCACTACACTAAATTTAACAAAACAAATTTGGCGAATGTGAAACCACTACATTTTTGGTGTTTCTGCCTAGTTTCGAACTTTAACCCATTAGACTTACCTATAAAACTGTCTTTCACAAATTTTCTCTGCTTCTACCCTTTTGATTCCCTCCTCATCCCATTGTGGAGGTAGTGAGAAACCTGTGTGGGGCTGAGCTCCCTATCAGGGTTAACCTACATCTACAAATATTCAGGTCCATTTTAAACCCAGGAGAGTTTTAAATTTAGTAGGATAGAAACAGGTACTTCAGATACAGCTGTCGTGGTAAGTACAGATTTCTGCCCTAAGTAGGGTAGAGTTCTTTGGCTGTTCTACAGGTTCTTGTACTTTGATGCCATCAGCAGCTAAGACTAGTTCAAATTAAAACTATAAATATTAAAAATGTCAATGAAAAAGCAAACATAATGTGTCAATGAGACCTGGCAGAAAGCAGATCCTCAATAGCCCATAGACACTTTTCACTGTTCCAAGGGCTCATGGAAGCTTGTGCAAAGAACAATGAAAATATTAATTTTCTGATATCTGATTGACCTTTACCTGCATTATAGGTTGAAATGAGCTATTACAATATCTGAATAGAAAATTTAGAATCGTAGAACAGGTTAGAAAGGCCCTCAAGAGACCATCTGGTCTAATCTTTTAAGGGGAGGGGATTCTGGATGACATTGTCTAGCACCCTCTTCAATTACATCTTAAAAAACCCCCACTGAGTAGGGACTCAACCCCATCCCTGGAAAGGTTGTTCCATGAATGTCTACTTTCATTGTAAAATATTTCTTTCTTATGTTGAGATGAAACCCTTCCCAGTGCAACTTCTACCCATTACCCCTTGTCTTCCTCATGGAGAGAGATCCTATGTCTCAAATATTGTACTGGAATATTGTGATAATTTCCTTCTAAAGCCTTATTTTCTCCAGGGAGAAAAGACTCATTTCTTTCTGTCTTTCCTCACAGGACAAGTGTTCCAGCTCTTTGATACTTTTTTTGGCCATCCTTTGGATTCTTCTAGTCTCCACATCTCTCTTGAACTGAACTAAACACAATATTCCAGGTGGAGCCTCACAAACACTGAGTGGAGTGAAATGACTGTGTCTGTGTCTCTGCTAATCATGCCCCTGTCCTTACTCTACAGGATCTGATTTGCCTTTGTTGCTGCAGCAGTGCACAGACTTGTATTCAGCATGTTTTCCACCAAGACCCCTGGGTCCCTTTCGGCATGACTTCTCCTCAGCCACACAGATGCAATCTCATACTGGCTGGTTGGTTATTCAGTCCCAGGTGCAGCACTTTTCACTCATCTTCGTTAAACTGCATACTGTTCTTCCTAGGCCACCTGTGCAGGTGTCACTGTAAGATCTCTCTCTTTCTGAGGTGTTTGTCTCACCACAATTTGGTGTCAAATGAGCTTGGTCTAGCGATGTAGTTTTATAAACTGAAAGATTCCAAGGCCTGAGGTGGCAATTAGATGCTCCAATGTGACTGCATATTATAGGATGGGAATCCAAACTGAAGCTCAGTGACTGTGTGGGTAGCCCTCTCCCACTTTCCTTCACAAAAATCATTTGGCTTTACAGTCCCAGAGATGTAGGTTTTTTTGTGATTTCACAATACAGCAAGACGTAATGGAATTCTACCATGCATACTTAGGGAAATTCACAATTTAGTCATATATGTTCTGGTGAGGAACATAAAAATCTTATCCCCTTGTATTCTTATTGGAATATTTACTTGGATATATCATATACACTAAAATAACAATATTCCTCTGAAATAGTACTTGAGATTTTTAAGTTCTAATATGCAATTCTGTTTATGACAACTAAATATAAAGGTCCATCTCCTTAAGCAAATATCTTTGAAATTTAAGTTACTAAAGAATCCTTGAAAGGACCTAGATTAATTATGCCTTATTTATGGCATATTTCATAATAAATAAGAATATGTTTTTAAAAATTTAGTTTATTATGAGAATTTTTATTTTTTTCAACCAGATGTGCTTTCCTCTTATTGCAGCTTAGACAAAAGTATGACAAATGCCATGATTTTTACATCAAATCTTGGTCAGCTATAAAAAATTCAGAGTAATTGTCTCATTTTAGTGGAAATACTCAATTTTTACTCTGGCAAACAATGGAAAAAAGTGTCTGACTATGTATTTCTCTCCTTATTTTATCAATCTCCTCAATGAAGCCAACACTGGTCTTATGTACTAGTCCATCTAATTTTGGTTGTCTTTAAAATTATGGTTCTCCTTAATTAATACTTTAAAAATATACAGAGTTTTTTTGTATTTTTTTTCCCACTAAAATATACCTTGAAATTAAATCAAGGAAAGGAAAAACAAAGTATCATAATTCTTGCAAAAGTGAAATACAGAAACTTGAAAATATCAAAATGCAATTTGCCATCAGCACTAATTAGAGCTATGAATACAGTTATATCACAGCTATAAGAAAAAATGCCATTAAAAAAACACATCATTTATTATTTTCAGTGTTGTAATTATTATTCTGCCACCTTCTGGAACCATGATGAGAAAAGAATTTAAGTTACTCTGTCAGAGCAGGAAGAAGGACAGTTTCACTGTGTCCTATAACTTCTTATGAGACTTATGTCATTATGGACTTCTTAATCAAATCTGGATTCGAAGATCATTCAAGTCTACCTGTCATTTTAAATCAAAATTTTTTAACCTTGAGATGCAGCTGACAGTCATGCTTTTGTTATCTTTCAATCATGGAGATAAATTAATAAAAAGAACATTTTTACCAAATGTGCACAGATGTTGGTCCCTTAACTTTACAAGAAGTTAAATCACATTTTTTTATGATTGCCCAGGATTAAAAACAAAGCAAAGCAAAGCTAAACAAAACAAAATGTAAGATTATAAATTAGTTTGTATCGACCTCATAAAGCAGCTGCTAAATTAATAAAAAAAATGTATTTTCCAAGCTCTTCGATAAAAATAAATGGCTAATTTTAATTTTCAACTGGCAATTCAAATATAGGCTATTTGCACGGTGTAAAAATAAAGATTTATCAGGTGAAGTCTTTATTTTTATGAAATATTGATATATGGATTCCCAATGTCTCCCTGGGAGCAGAGTTTTGCCCTCCTTCAATTATAGAACACCTATGCAGTATTCAGAGAAAATATTGTGGTTTGTTTTATTTATGACTCATTCTTTTCCTGCCATATTTTGGCTAGGTTCAGACATAGGTAAATGAAGTTACTGCAAAAAAACAATGTTGACAGCATTGAAAAAAATAGTGTTACAGTAAATGATTAAAAAAAATGAAAACTTGTCTTTGAAAAATAAAAAGAAAAGAGAGAAAATTAAACAATAAGTAGATTAAACTGGGGAGCTTAATGTTGTACTACAACAGATGGAAGCTTTGCCTACAACATGAAGGAAATAAGGTAGTAAACCAATAATACATTTAATATGTATCTGCATTTACTTATCATGCTACATGAAGCTAGCTTTATTGCTGATGGCCTGAGGATAAACATCTATGTTCTCAGAGCCAATATTACCTTTAGCATTTATATAAGGGTTGAACTATGTGTAAAACTAGAGAGAGATTAGGGATTTCTGGGCATCTGTTTGTTTGGCCTTGAGTGCTTTGTTTTTTTACAATAAACTTTTATTTTTTAATATTATTATTAACTTTAATTAGCTTTTTAACAATATGAAAGAGGCATTTTAATTCTCCTTTTATCTCTAGAAAAAACAATAGTAAGACAGAGAATAGAACTAATAACAGAAGCTTTGCAGCTTGTTTTCAGTACTTGTGATGCAGTATCCAAACACTTCTGTGATAAGGGAAAAAGAATAATATTTATGTGTGTGCATGTGTGAAAGTCTGTGCTTGTGTATGTGAGAGAGGAAATTACAAGATAAATCATTACATGACATACTGTCTGAGGTAGTCTGGTTTATGTGTACTTATCCATGTAGCTGGATTATTGTCATTGTTTTGAACACTCACACACACACACACAAAAAAAAAACAACAGAAAATTCTTTCTTTCTTTCTCCAAAGCACTGTTTCTCTAGAAACATTTTCTAATGCAAAATTGAGGTCAACACAGTTTGTTTGTATGTAACTTTTAAGACAATATTTTCTGTTAAATGAAATAATTTGTGGCAGAAGATTTCAGATCATACTTCATTTACTGTACATGTAAAACTTGTAGATCACATGGAGAAGAACATTAAGGAAAGTAAAATCATTGGGAACAAAATCCTTTAGATACCTCTATACAATCACTCTGTATTCCGAAACAGGGGTTTCAAGCCATTCAAAAAATCCTCATGTTGGTGACTTAAAAATCTGATACATAAGAAATGCTGGATGCTGACAGCTTTGATCTATCTTTTTCTTCTTACTTTTGAGTAAGATTTATTTTTCCCCTGAAAACTCAGCAACTATAATCTTGACAGAGGAAACCAAAAGAAGGTTTGGAGAGAGGAGCATCACAGCTGCTAAAGGAAAAAAAACAAGTAATAGGAACCTAACTAGACACATGGAAAGAAAAGATTTTGCTAAGTAGGGAAGAGGAACTGCTCAAAGATATTTTTTGGAAGTGACATTTAATGAGGACAAAAGCATAATGCTTACCCCTTGGATTTTTCCCCAAACTTTCTGTATGTGCACTTTCCCATAATGTCAATATTGTCAATGCTCAGGAAATTAGAAACACTCTTGCAGATTACTTTATTGTAGGAATGAGGAAAGTCTTAGAAGAATAATTCTTAGGAATAACTGTTCTCACTCAGCAGGTAAGAAAATTACAGCTGAAAAAACCCCTAGTGGATTAATTTGCCAATTGTCTTGTTGTTATAGTACACTGATATGGGGGAAAAAGAAAGGGAAAGAGTTAGAAAATTATTTTTCTTGTTTTCTTCCTGTCCTAATAAAAAAGGAAGAACCATAGAAAGCACTGAGATGAAGGCACAAAGGGTCACAAATATTAAAAAATGGCATCATACAGACAGAAAATTTTAATGACCAGAAAGGATAGGAAATTCAGAAAACAGAATACACCTCGAGACTACAACAGAATAAACTTGTAGAAAAAATGTCCTTATTTTCCTTTCCCATATATTCTTTTTCTTCCAAAGGGATAAAATTCCCTTTCCTAATACTGGTTTGGAAGATGGACAAGTACTATGAACAGAAATTATTCAAATTAAAATGAGATATTAGAAAGATTGTCTCTATAGCAATTATTTAGGCAACCAAGCTCACCATCTAACATATATTAAGATTCATACTACTGTTTTCTACTCGTTCCTCCCCACTCCTCAACACAATCATCAATACAAACTGATCTTCATCCCTCAAACCTATTGAGACCTCCAGGAAAAATCTTGTAAGGGAATTCTAGTCTCAGTAATATGCTTTCCACTAGGACTAAGTGTCCCCAGTGTTTTCAAATCTGACATTCAGAGCTACGTGCAAATTATTTGTGACTGAGCAAATTAGCTAATTAAATAATTGGCTTAGGGCTTCATAAAATTTGGCTGCTATGGAAATGAAGCTGTCTGAACTTACAAGCTTCATCTAAGCATTAAAAGTACTTCATGTCTTTACCCCAGATGAAACTGAGGTAGTAGCAGATTTGTTTTTAAAATGGTTGTTTATAGATTTGTTTCTGCATAGTTTCCTGATCAATATGCAGTGGGATACTTCTGAGAAGCAAGTAAACTGCAGTCTACCCTCCTCAGGGTGAACTTCTAAACCATTGGAGCAGAGAATATCCCTGAGGACTGGCTCATTTTCTCCCACATTCAATGCTCTCTTGACTATCTACCCTCAGGGCAGATTTCAGAATGACCTTCCTACAATATTCTTTCTTGATCCTAAACATTTTGTGAGCTATGCTGAGGAGACCTGGCAAATGTAGCAACAAAACTGTGCTTTCTTTAACATCCGAAGGAAATTCAAAATTCCTGTAAGCTGTTGTAACAGGCCTGTAGGAGGAAAAGGGTGTGAAAGGCTGGGGAAAATCATCCTTCCCTGTTGCCCCCACAGAATGAGTATGATTGCTAATGAATTCTCAAAGGTAAAACCTGAGGTAACCCCAGGACAATGAAAAACAATAGTGGACAGATCCTCCACCCAACATCCTCTTTCCCTGACCAGAAAAGAATGCCCTCTCTTCTGGGAAGCCAGAGTTTCTTTTCTCCACCCCTGGCAGCAATGTCAGATGGTACCAAATAACAAAAACTATTAGCCACACTCCTTCCCACTGATCTGGGCTGGAACCAGAATGGTACAACAGAAAGGCTAGGGAAAATGTGGGCCTATTATTTATTGGGATGGAGGACCTGGTTACACATGACAAAGGTGGAGGTACTAAATGCTTCCTCTACCCCCTCCTTTACTAACCAGACTGGCTTTCAGGAATCTCACTTCCAAGGGACTGCAGAAAAAGTTGGAACCAGGAAGATGGACCCTTTTTGGAAGACAGTCAGGTCCTGATCAGAGAATACATAAACCAACTGAAAAACGATAAATGCATGTACCCTGATAGGGCAAACACACAATCCTTGAGGAAACTGGCAGGTGTCATTGTGATGCCAGTTTTGAGGATCTTTGATTGATCATTTCAACCGGGAGAAGTTCCCAATGACTGGAGGAAAGCAAACATCACTCATATCTTCAAGAAGGGCAACAAGGAAGTGACCTAAGGAATCAGGGACCTTGGTCCTGGATAAGGTGATTGAATAGCTAATCCTAGAATCCATTTCCAGGCTCATGTACTTAAAGAAAATAATCAGGATTAATCAACATGGCTTCACCAAGGGAAAGGTATGCTTAACGAACTTGGTTAACTTAAATGATGATATGACTGTCCTGGTCATCAAGGAAACACCAGTGAACACTGGTGCCTACCTGGACTTCAGGAAGGCCTTTGACACTGTCTTCCCTAAGATTCTCATAGACATACTCCTAATGTCTAGGCTGGAGAGCAGACAGTGATGTGGATTGAAATATGGCTAAATGGCTGGGCCCAGACTATGGTGATCAGTAGCCTAAAGCTTAGTTGGAGACCAGTAATTAGCAATGTACCCTAGATATCAATACTGGGACCAGTCCTATTAAACACCTTCATAATGATCTGAGTGATGGTATAGAGTACACCTCCAGCAATTTATAATTGCAGCCATTCTGTGATTCTCTGACCTCGATATTCCCTAAAACTTTAATAAAATTTTATCTGTTCTGAGTTTTTTTTCCTTAGCTGTCATCCTGGAATACAGACACTGCCCTAATAAATAATTTTATATTGTTTACTTCAAATTGTGTATTATTTTGGGTTTTGCTAGCTAAGCAACAGCAATATATAGGGTTCCACCAAATTTTTATTTCTATCTACATCAGCCATGAATTTATGGATATCATATTGTAAAAATATTCATATTTTTCAGTTTTTTATTTCCTCACATATTTTCACTGAATATTCAAATCTTTCTTTGCTTCTTGTACTACTGAACATAACAGTGGGAATGGAGGAGTAGACATTCCATGGCTTGGAATGAGATGGAACCCTATTCAGTGCTGCATGAATTATTGAGGCAGCTGAATCTTTGATTTTTATGAACAGGTGATGAGATAAAAGATTTACTTATGGATATAAAATACAGAAACTTTCATGAGTAAATAAATTTTCTTGGCTGCTTAAGAATTATTTCAAGAAAAAAGCATAGCAGTATAGTGTCTCTTCTTTTTGTGTGGATACCTGTAGCCCAACAAATATGACTTGTGCAATCACTAGTAAAAGGCCACAGGAGCTGTATTGACCTGACACTGCAGGGTCTCAGCAGTTATCTGGACTTTTCTTGGCCTATGCTGGTTTTAGCTGTTAAAACAATTGTCTAATGACCAAGTGACAAGTTGACTACTGGCTATCACCTTTTAGCTTAACTCTATAAGTGCTTACATGTCATAGAGCTCTAACAAACCCAGTCTGCCACTTTATGACCAGCAATGGTGTTTTATTTTAGTCCCTTATCATTAACTGAGGCCATTAATTGACAAAGAGGGAGAAAACCAATTATGTTTATATAAAAATATAAATATGTGCATATAGACATAAATTTTAAACTCTAAGTGGCTATTTCATAACCCTATTTTATTACATGTGGAAGTACACATATGCTTTTTTGAGTACAGCATCAGTATTTGTCTTAAAAACTTTTAATAAAATTTTCAAAGGCCATCTTTGAGGTAATGAAAAAGACACAAGCAATAAGGAAACATATAAAAATAACCCTACACAGATCCCAAGATTGAGAAAAAAAATTCCCAACTATACGTGTAATGCATCCTGGGCACTGTGATGGTGGCCTTTCATAGTGCTCCTTTACATTTTGTTGGCAAAACCTAGTACTGCTGACCCAGAGAAACATTGGGAATGGTTCCAGAGAAGGCAGGAAGATAGCAGGCATTTCATGTATAGCACTTTCATTGGAATATTTTTGAAGAAGTGACTAGATCATTTGCTCTAGAATTAGCAGCATCCATTGCAATTGTAGTAATAATTACCATTTGTATTTTGGGTACAAGGTTAATACCACATTTATACTAAGAGTAAACACTTGAATACACCATACATGGTGGTTTGCCTTTTACCCATAACAAGGATGTGGGGAAGGATCTCTGATTTCCCTATTTAGTTTTAATTTGATAAAAAATAAATCTGTGTTCTCACTTCTGAATTAATGTTAATGCTTTCTTCGTCACCTTTCAAATACTACTTACTCAGTTATTCATTTGTTCAAGTATAAAGCATTTTGGTCTAGCTACACTCTCACAGTCTAATTTTTCATTATTCCTCTTTTTTTTCTTCTTATTTAGACTAGTTTCTTCATTGCTATAAACATTTTTAAGCTATATATTTAATATATGAAAAGTAGCTATTTCCCATCTAAATTGTTTGCTTGAAAACTCTACCTATCTTCTTCAGGGTACAGCAAGATAATAGAATTCCCTCCCTATGAGGAATAAAGAATCTAATACTGTTATAAGTTGTAAAATTAGTATAGAACAACTATTTCTCACTAAGCACATTCATATTTATTGATTTATCATGCACATATTTTAATGCAACAAGTAAGTTAAGACTTGTCTGTTTGCATAGCAGTGCTGGCTAGAATATAATCTATTGATTTCCAGCATCATTTCATTTACACCTCAGGCTTGGAAAATTGACATTATCAGAAGGGAAGAATACAATCCAGCAGGTCTAAAAGAACTGTTAGTATTCCCTGTAGGCTTAACAACCATCAAAGCCTTTTAGGACCCGAAGAGGGGCATCCAAGATACCTCAATTATTTGCCTCCCTCTTCATGCTGATAATTGGGGTTTTTGTATTTTTTTTCTTTGTCCTAGAGTTAGGCTTCATTCATTACAGAGAAGGGTCATTTATGTTAACCACCCATCAGAGAAAGGAGACAAAACAAGCCACAAATTTAGTATTAAAGGATTTTAAGAACTGATGACTGAATGAACCAAGCAAGTAGCAACACTTCTACTACTCATTAAAATCTATCAATTCATTTACCAGTCCAAAATCTTGAATAAAAGAATAGCTTCCCACCCTGAAATGGAAGGGAACACTCAGATGTGCAGGTTCTCATGGTTCAAAAGAAATTACAAAAGTCAGAGGATCTGGAAAAACTTTCAGTTTTCCATTTCACATGGAAATTGGTATAAATTAGTACCTTATCTTCTAGTATAAACACACAGTCATGGGTTTTTAATAAGGGGCAGAGTGAAAGTGAAAAGAGAGGGAAGTTAGAGAGAGGGAGAGAGAAAGAAAAGAAGAAAGTAAGGAAGAAAGGAAGAAATAAAGGTCACCTATCCTGGTTTCAGCATTGATGCAGCTAATGGGGTGTCCAGGGCGCTGGGTCATGTGCCTGGGCTTTCTAAGGGTATCTTTTTTACAGATTATTAAATCTTAGAAAACTGAATAAGACCCCTCAGATGGCTATGTGAAAAAAATATAAAAAAATTGGAACTTATTTAATTCTGTTAACGCAAATAACTCTGGATCTTTACTGATTCCAGGCTAACTGCTGATTCTGGATGGAGCTCAGCCTTTCTCCAAGTTATTTTATCAATGTCTGTGGTACTAAAAACCTTAAGTAACTCAACTCTTTACTTGAAGGCTTTCCCTTTTAAGGCTTCCTCTATTGCAAACATCTGATGGGGCCTAGTGCAAGGTTACACTGGGTGCTGGTGTCAACATGCTGTCAGCTGTGGGGGCATGCAGGGACGGTGTCTGTGAGAAGAGGTTGTGATGGACATGGCTGTTTCTTTCCATCTGCCTCCAAAGGGGCAATCAGAGGATACAGACAAAACTTGAAACTGCCATCCAAGGTGGTGGCGTATTTAAGAAAAGGCAAAAAGTGCTCTGGACATGAGGCAGGGGTGGTGTGGTGGTGGGGTGAGGGGAAAGAGTGAGAAGCAGTGGAAGGAACAACAATGTTAGAGAGGGAAGAGCAGGTGGAGGTGCTCCATGGAGGAAAAGACAATCCCTGCAGCCCATGGAGAATGTACATTGTAGCAGATTTTCCTCATGGACCCATGCTGGAATAGAGAAAAAAAGCATGGAGGAAAAAGTGGCAGACACAATCTGCTATAGGTTGACGGTAACCCCCATTCCCCATCCTCCAGCATTGCTTAGGAAGGAAGAGAAAGCAGAGTGAGCAGTGAAGCAATAAGGAACCTGGGAAAATGGAAAGAATGGTGATAGTTTGGTGTTTGCCTTATTGTTTCCCAATACCTCCATGTATTTATTGTGTTTGGTAGTAAATTAAATTAACTTTTTCTAAGGCAAGGTTTTCTTTTTTTCCCAAGAGAGTAATTGGTAAAAAATATCCCTACCCTAATCTTAACTCACAAGTTTTCTCATTTCTGGTCATGTATTTTTGCTTTGTCCTGCACGTGGGGTGAGAAGGCCAGTGAAAGACTGGGTGGAAGTTTAGCTTCCAAGGGTAACCTTGTACAATAATATTAGGATATTTGTTATTAGAATAACATACTTGATTTTCCTTGCATAGGGATGACTAAGAAGACAAAGGAAGTTGGAGACATTTATGTGAAAGTTTATGTGTCTTTTGGGAATAACATATGGAAAAAGACTGTCAGTCAAAAATATAACAGAGAACGAGGTTTACTTTTCCTGTTATGAGAACAAGAGTAACAGTTTTGATTTAAATATATATTGTAAGAACACTGAATTATGCAGTTTAGATAAGGGCTGCATATGTAATGTACAAAATCTTTTTAACTGTGATTTGTTCCATTTTTACCCTAACCTCTAGTATTACTCCATATGTGAATACATTTTAGGAGAGTGGGGAGAGATGGAAACACCATTAAGTGTCATCACAGAGAATGGGACTGATGGTGGTTTTAATTATTTTGCTAACATCATTGGAGCCATTACCTCATAATAAAAAGTGCTGAATGGTCACCTTTTCCCAACCTTTCTTACCACTTATCATCAAAAAGCAAAGCATAATGGGCAACAGCTGTTTCTGCTATTGCATGGATTTAGCTACACTCCCTAAGTGAGCAGTTTAGTTCACCAGCATTCATTACTCCACAAGTCCATAATTACAAACCCAAAGTTAATCTGCAAAACACTGGCATCTATTTTTAAGACAGATGAAGAAAGGCTTTTAGTTTTCATTATGATAATTTACTTTTCTTGTTTGGCCTTTCTTTTACTTTCTTTTGTCTCATTTCAAGATTCCTCTTCCACATCTTTTCTCTTTTTAATTTTCAGCCTTATTATAATTCTATCAGCCACTTCTTTTTCACATCTTTCAAGTCAGAAAATTGGAAAGCTATGCTTTTGTGTGTTTGCTGGCCTTGCATCGTCATATGTCTACTTTTATTTTAATTTTTTTATTTTAATTTTTTTTTGTTTCTTTCTCCTGATGTCTGAGACAGTGCCAATGTCTGGGTGAAAAAAATTGATGAAGCCTAGAGAACATGTACAAAAGTTAAGGCAATTTTTACAGTAGAAAACTACAGAAAGAAAGCTACTTATATATACAATAAGTAATAAATATAATAAATAAAATTTTTCATTCTAAAGAGAATGTACTGTTGAATTTGACATTTTAAAGGGAAAATATTTTTTGGCCAAGGATTATTTTTTTAAAATCAGGATGAATTTTTCAGGGAAGATTTTTCTTATTTTAACTATGACTTAAATTAGTCTTCCTCAGTTCACTATAAATATTCATTTTTCTATTATGTTAGGTACCTAAACAAAATTATCTCAATTTTCTATCTTAATCTAGCAGCCTATTTTTCAAATCTCCATGGGACTAAATGGCAGTTTGGGTTATGTTCTCTCACTGAAAAAAAGAAAGATGTTGGCTTTTGACCATTTTTTGGCTAAGTCATAAATCAAAATTATGAATCAGATGCACTAAAAATCTTTGTGCCTTAAAGATGACTTAATATTCCCGTTGCACCAGAGGAGTTAACTCCTGACTACATCACATAGAGGTACTGCACTGTGTGCCCTGCAGTAATAGTTCAGAGAATTGTGCAGTTGCCTTAGCTTTTTCAATCCACATCATTTCCTTTTCCTGGAAACAGAAGCACAGACTGTGATCTGGCTGAATCTTAAATTCATATCAAAGGCTTGGCCATATACCCAAACTAGATACCTAGCCTTGTATTTTGCATAACAGTTACAGCCTCTGGATTGAATTCCTAAAATAGACGTAGCTCAAACCAGTCCTTAATTCTGATTGGTTTTTTTTTTAACTGGATATCTCACTAAATCTCATTATTCAAAGGAAAGACAATGGATACTTTTCATCCTTTCTTAGATAGAGTTAGTGTTATTTTAGTTTATTTTTTTCTATACACCAGTCTCTTTTCAAAGCCACTAAGACTGTTGTCACAAAAACGATTTTAAATGTTGAGGGAAAAGTGATTTTTGCTATGCAGACCTATTTGAGATGTTCTCTCTAATTCCTACATAAATCAGACAGGTTTCTAGTAAAACACCAGATAAAATGTAGTTCTTTCTAGTCCTCCAGGGCATTACTGGAAAAGTAGTAATAATGCAGATTTTCAGATGTTTTGGAAACTGTTGCTTGCATAAACTGTTATTCAAATCTCATTATGACTGTCAGAGTTAGTTTTGCTCAGGGTTTGGATTGTTGTCAGCACGGAGTTCTGTGCAAACCAAAACATAGTTACTAAAGATCTCTATAGCCTTTAATCCCATTTGATTGGCAAGGCCTACACCATTTATTAAAGTAATACAAAATATAAATACTTTTTATTTTTACATCAGTAATGAGCCCCTTGACCAATTGTTATATCGCCTCTCCAGCCTACTAGAGCTTTCATCCTGGCCTGTCACATGCAGTGGAATGAAGGACAATTAAAACTACAGCTAGGATGCAAAGCACTGCTTTTTGTGCTGTTAGAGGGCAATACCTTATATATGTGTAAAGCTTAAACCTGTGGATGTAAAATGCAAAGGAACATTTCCCTTCCAAAGAGAAGACTCAGGCAAGCAGTCATTGTAGACCACTCATGCTCACTGGTGATAGGAATGTGGTGAGTCGTGATGAGACAAGATTTTTTTTGGCTAGCTCTNATCAGCCACTTCTTTTGCACATCTTTCAAGTCAGAAAATTGGAAAGCTATGCTTTTGTGTGTTTGCTGGCCTTGCATCGTCATATGTCTACTTTTATTTTAATTTTTTTATTTTAATTTTTTTTTGTTTCTTTCTCCTGATGTCTGAGACAGTGCCAATGTCTGGGTGAAAAAAATTGATGAAGCCTAGAGAACATGTACAAAAGTTAAGGCAATTTTTACAGTAGAAAACTACAGAAAGAAAGCTACTTATATATACAATAAGTAATAAATATAAT